>VZRU01017030.1:85193-142210 GCA_013398155.1 Pedionomus torquatus | reverse complement strand
GTTCTGGGTCACCTGTCCTGTCCGCTCCTCCTTGAAGGTGGGACCCTCCAACGGGCAAATGCTGAAACTTATCTGACCTTGGTTCTTCCAGCAATAAGTCTAAACAAGGGCCTCTCTGCACCATCCCTTGGTATAATCAGGTCTTATCACTGTGAGACGGAACAGCTTTGAACAATGTGCTGTTAATTTCAGAGTTTAGCTAGTTAGAAGAGGCCCAGCTAAGAAAGTAAAACTGTAAAACAGAAAATTGGTTCGTTTTACCTCAAACCAGGACACGTACTTACTCTTACCACACTCTTACCTCCTTGCAGAGACTACAGGCAGAGCTGGAAGAACTATTCCAGCCTGCTTTGTAGCATGTTGTTAAAAGAATCCAGATACACAAAAGACAGATGGACCACTTCCCTGTGCAACCGTGATGCCTTTTCCTCAAAGACACTATTATAAAAGTCCACAAGAGTCCTTGAGGCTTCAGGGTCTCAGATGGCTGAAAAGGAATAACCATGGTTTCCAAAACTTGAATTTTCTCAGTTGCACTTCACTGGGAGATTGCGTCGTCCCAGTTTGGAGGTGGGAACCTCAGCCCTCCTGTTTGTTGGGTTGCTGTAACCTGCTATGCTAAGTGGTATTAAACTATTTGGAGGATGAGGCTTCATGCTGAATAGGTTGTGCCCATGGCAGTATTTACCAGGAGAGGTATTTCTACATATATGCCATCTTTTGCAACTGCTTATAAATGATCTGGGGCTGAAGATGTAAATGCTGATCTTCAGTCTGAAAAGCTCCAACAATTTAACTAATTTAGTCAACTTCAGGAGACTGACAGTGCTTTTTAATTACAAAATCTATTGCTCTCCTCTTCCATTCTGTCTTACCGGGTCTTTTTGGAGTTTACTGAAATACCCAAGAGCTGGGCAGTAATTCAATTACTATAGGCTGGATTCTTTGCCACATTTAAGCTAAGTTTAAAACTAAGCATTACTCTCAGAGATTAAGCTGTGGAGTTATAAATTATTGGGAAGCTGTACCTGGAAAATGCTAAATGTGAAAGATTTGGATACTTTCCAGGTTTTTACATAGTACAGCCTTTTTTTCTGTCTAATTTATACTTTGTGCCCATTCTAAATCTAGAAACAGAATCTGAAGAGCTAAGAGAATCCTTCTGAGATCCTTTAAACCTGCCTTCTCTGTAAGAAAAGGGAGACACTTCCTCCTTTCCTGGACCATCCATTAAAACAATACATGGTCTTGACGCCACAGCAACAAGCAGCAGGAGAGGAGTCAGGACTGAAGGAGAAGACTACGCAGAAAAGATAGAGGTAGTACAAAAAGCAGCAAAGAGGTGACACAAATTGTCCATGGGCATGTATCCAGGAAGATTTGCTCATACCTCTGCCTCCATCATTTGCAGCCTGTGTCCAAGGGAAACTGCTAACTGGTCAGTGTCACAGCAGAGCTGTTAAGGGAGTTATTCTGTTTGGATAACACATCCAGCCATTCTCCTGGCTCTTCAAACACATCATGGGACATGGACAAACGTAAGAGAGTCTGTCTGGACAGTTTCAGTGAGGAGCAGGACTCATCTTTCCCACTTGTATTGAAACATTTCCTTTTAGTTCTTGGGTTTTCCTCCCTCATTTCCTTTTTTTCCCCCTTTTATCCAGAAGGCATCCATCCAAATGAACCTACAAGCCACCTGTGCTGTGCAGCTGTTTCCTGTTGAGTGGTCATCAGCTGGCAGCAGGTTGGGGGGGAGCTGAGCAGTGGTGGCTGCGGTGACCTCTCTGCTGTAGGGTTTGCACAATGCCCCGGGAACTCCTGGAACGGACAGGAATGATGTACATAGGCAATTTCGGGGGTCATTACACACTGCAGTGGTCCTATAAATTTCTTTCATTCATCTCCACTGAAGTCAACAGTCAAAAGCAATTTTAAGCACTTGGATCATACAGAATATATAAATACCTGTATTCTGGCTAGCTGTAACAATTCAATGATATAAGTATGACTCCCTGGTGAGCGAACAGGATATCACAGGCTTATTTAATCTTCCAAATGGGTCAGAGTTGAATCTTTTTTTAGATTTCTACATTCATCTTCTGCTAACAGGTTAGCTTTTCACTTGGAGAAGGCATTGTTATAGTTCTCAGACTTACAGGCACAGTGGAAACACCTCCAGATCTTCTGCATGTGTTTAAGACTAATTTGTTACAACCTGCATTTTGGTTCCTTCTCTTGACACACTCCAGCATTTGCAGTGTCTTATTTGCAGTGAGGGGACCAATAAAGGCTTTGTTAGAGATGATTAAAAGCAGTTTATAATATCTTACAAGAAGAGCAATTTTGCATTTTTAAAAATGGTACAGTTCTAGCATTTTAAAAATTTTCAACAGCCATTTACAAATGCTGAACGTTTCATCTGACAGCTGCTTGAAAAACATGGAAAATACTGAAGTGAGCTCAAGAGTCAGATTATTTTGGCTAGTGTGAGTATTTCTCTAAGCCTTAAAAATAAGGCAATGGGATAAAAAAATATTCTGATCTTAGCATTAGACTTGTAAGCAGAATGTAATATATGTGTTGTGTTTTCCAGTGTTTTTTTGGCCCTTGTACTCAAATATACAAGGAACACACACATGCAGATACACACATAGAGTGTCTACATTACTGCACTTGTATGTTCAGTTGAGCTGTATTTAGAGTTCAAAGGACATGCATGCAAGTACAGGCACATGAGTGTAATCATGGGCTACCAGTATATCTTGCCCCCTGCTCACATATTTCACTAGCAGTGTGTTTAGTTCTATGCCTCACTGTATACACACTAGGTAAAATTAACCCACTTATCACCGTTGCATACTCTATATATTTATAAATTTCCTAGTGAACTGTTCCCCCCAAGTCCTTGCTCATTAGTAGGCCTAGGTGCAACACCTAGGAGTGTTATTGTCCCAAGCCATGTACTCATCGCCAGAGCAGGTGACCTCTCCAGCATTTCATTTTGCCACGCACTGCTCCTTTAGATTTTCATATCCTGGCCATCATCCTGAAACAGGAGGAAAGACATCCAAAGTACCCTCAGCTCCAAAACATGTTGCTCAGAACCTCCCAGAACTCACCCAGTTTGATAAAATGGAAACACAGGTGTGATGATCATCAGCTGGGTGAATCCCAAGGGTGGGTGTCAAAAGGATGGGGCCAGTCTTTTCTCAGTGGTGACAGGACAAGAGATAACGGACACAAACTTGAACACAGGAAGTTCCATCTAAACACGAGGAGAAACTTCTTTCCTTTGAGGGTGGCAGAGCCCTGGAAAAGACTGTCCAGAGAGGTGGTGGAATCTTCGTCTCTAGAGACATTCAAAACCCACCTGGGCATGTCCCTGTGCAACATGCTCTGGGTGACCTAGATTGGACTAGATGATCTGCAGAGGTCCCTTCCAACCTCATATCATTCTGTGATTCTGTGATTGCTGTTTGACACTGATGAGCTAGGCACAAATCTATCAGCACCCCAGGTCTGTTCTGAACATCACAGAAAGGAAAACAAAGTTTTAAATTAAAAAATGAAAACCACCAAGGTTAATCTTTCAAAAGCCATGGTCTATCTGGATGTCTTCTTCAGTATTAATAATAAAGACTCACCCTGTAATCCATAAGCAAAATATGAGTGAGATGTAAGATTGCTACAATTGCACTTAATATTTTGCTTGCTAACAGGGCATCTAATCCAGCAGGAGCAGGAATTCATCAAGCATCAGAGGCTACCTAAAGCACACAATCCCTCTAAATGAGCAGTAATCTCCTCCATCAAAGAATCTTCAATCTCATGAACTAGTAAGTGATACTAAAGGCTCATTTGATCTGGGAGCTCCCAGCAGTGGAGGGGACAACACTGTACCCAGCTCTTGGTGCAGCAGTGAGCAGAGCCCCAGGATGAGTGCAGGCAAAGGGGCAAATCTCTGGAATTTTGATTTTTGCAGCAAAAAGCAAGTCTTCCTTTGCGCGCCAAAATTTGTGAGCCAAGGGAACACCGGACTGAAAAGACCCCACTAACGGTCTCGAGCAGCGAGATCAATAATAATTTCCACAAACTCTGGTCTTTCATGTAACGCCTCCGTTCCCTGTGGGATAAACAGTGGGATGCAAGGCTGACATTTTGCAGATGCTGGGAGCGCAGGCGGTTCCGGCAGTGGCGGCGGGAGCGGGAGGAGGCGGTGCGGGGGAGAGGCACAGGCGACTGAAATTCATTACTTGGAGAGGTCGTGGGGGTCAGCGACAGTGGCGCTGAATGGATTTTTCCAGCCGTTTCGAGCTGAGATTTGCACACTGTAATCTGAAATGCTTTTATCTATTTCTGAAAATAGACAGGAATTTTTTCCACAGGCTGCTCCAATCTGGCTATGGAGATGCAGGGAAGGATTACAGGGATAAATTCAGGTTTTGTTAAGCAAGCATAGCTTTTCCAAACCAAACATAGACAGCTTTCTCGTGGCATAAACATGCATACAAGAGGTCTCTTGTTGGAAGGACACATCCCTCGTGCAAGAGATGAAAGCACTGGGTGCCATGCACAGCCCTGGAGCCCTTAAGTCCTGTGTGGTATGTTGTTTGCCTCTCCAGACCAGCTGTGCCAGAGACAGCGAGACCTCTCCAAAGCTGGAGAGAATCATCTAGATTTGTTTCCAGCGCTGCACGAACAAGTACTAGTTTACTCAGTGATTATTTTCTGTTTTACTCACATTTGCTGCAGTTGAGCTTCTTTCTTTGCTTAGTCATGTCCTCTTCTGGCAGAGGTTTCTCTGAAAAGAGATCTGATTCTATAAATTGGCCAGGACAGAAACTGTTAGGTGGGTGTATTACAGCACTTTCAGGGACAAGGAAGTGATAAGAAGAAGCCTGCTGTTTACTAACTTTTTTCTGTCCAGAACAGAAAACACGATGCTGGGTCCTGATTTTGATCTTCCTAAAGTGTTTGGAGCTAGAAACTAAAGGGTGTGCTTGGCTGCCTTTATGCCAATGTCTTAGGGTAAAACACCATGAGATAACAGGACCCACAATTTCATGGCATCAACTGTTCTCAGCAGGTTTTTTCCATTTTCCTGGTGTTCCTCAGTCCCGCCAGCCCTGTCTCTGAGTGGCTACCTGCCTACCCCTTGGGTTGCCCAATCACTCTCATGCTGAGCTCCTAGTAATGAACCAGACACCCTTTTCTCTTACCTGCCCTTGCACCACCCCACTTTATATACAAAACAGGTTTCATGAGGCATAGATAACGCCCTTTTTGGGTGGACAGATCAGATCAGAGACTTTGCTTACCATCCTGCCAGGAGGTGGCTCTGCCTAGCCATGCCCAGGTGGCAACAGAGCCACAAACCAAACACCCCAGAGCAATAATCCTAGGGAAAAGTGAGGAAAAGAAAAAGGTAACTCAATTAAGCATTGCAGTTATTAATGACAGTAAAGCCTTTGTGGTGAGAAGGTACAAATCTGGATGGAAAAGAGTATATACAACTGGGGCCACATCAGGGCAAGCAAGGGTTGGGAAACCGTGCCAAGAGCTGAGCTGCTGAAGCGTCCTGACAGCTCTGAAAGATGATGGTAGGGAGTGACTGTCCCCTGGGAGCCTCCTCAGCTGGAGATTCAGAGGGGAGAAAAGGTCTCTTAGGAGGCAGCCAGCTCCACTGCGCTTCAGCTGTTTGACAGAGGCTTAGATCAGCCCTTCTCGATGCAATGCGGCATGTCCATCAAAACAAACAAAAAAAAACCCCAACACCCAAACAAGTGAGCGAGTGCAATAACCCATTGGCATTCACCCATGCCCGTAACATTTGCCAGCAGCCTCTCACCACATTTCTGTCTGTGCATCCTGCCATTTGCCTGAGCTCAGAGCAGTTTCATTTAAAGCCAACAGCAAGCACTGCCCTAGGCGGGGGGGACAAACGCCTTCAGACACAGACGCTCCCTGGCACAGATGAAGGGACATCAACTGTTTCCCTCTGGCCAGCTAATACTGACAGTAAAATTAGTTGAATCTGTAGCTTGGAAACTAAGTTCCTGTGATTTACCAAACTGGCCAGACTGGAGCTTTAAACATCCCCTTCTTCCAGACAAGGGCAGACACTAAAAACAAACCCTAAGGAATCATTCAGAGAAATTTGCTCACGGGGCAGGAGGTGCAGATTGAAGCCCAACACAGAGGATTTAAAACAGTGATTGGGCTCAGAAGGCTCTCCGAACTTGTTTCTAATGGTCCCAACAGGTAAAGTTCCCTGCACACCAGCCCCCCCACACCCATGGTAGATGCTCTCTATGTTACCATAGAATGATAGAATGGTTAGAGTTGGAAGGGACCTTAAAGATCAGTGAGTTCCAATCCCCCTGCCATGGGCAGGGACACCTCCCACTAGATCAGCTTACTCAAAGCCCCATCCAACCTGACCTTGAACACCTCCAGGGATGGGACATCCACAGTGTCTCTGGACAACCTGTTCCATTGTCTCACCACCCTCATGGGAAAGAATTTCTTCCTGAGATCTAATCTAAATCTCCCTTTTTTTCTTTTCCCTTCTTTAAAACCATTACCCCTCGTCCTATCACTCCAGTCATTGTTAAAAAGTCCCTCTTCCTTCTTTCCCATAGCTCCCTTTAGGGACTGGAAGGCTGTTATAAGGTCTCCCTGGAGCCTTCTCTTCTCCAGGCTGCACAGCCCCAACTCTCAGCCTGTCCTCACAGAAGGTGTGCTCCAGCCCTCTGATCATCCTCTATCAGATCTCCAGTAGGCTCTTTTGCCTCTCTCCCTTCATTCCCCAGTAAACAAATAAAGGCAGGCTCCTGTTCAGCCTTGTCTATTTTGGGATCTCTAGCAGTCCTACCAATAATCACTGTTATAAATGTTTACACTGATAGGAGACTGGCCCATATTGTACAGAGATAATAACAGTACAATTTGATATTCATGAGGTGCTGATGATCTCTAAATATAGAAACAGAGTAATTATTGCTGGCATTACAGGCTGGATTTCCAAAAGCAGATAAATGGAGAAATGGATATGCTATTTATTGCAGCTTCAACAGTAACAACAGGAAAACTGTCTCCCTTGATTAGGCAAGGACCAGACTGCAGAAGCCAGAGCTTGTGGCGTAGGGGTGAAGGGCTGTGATGCCCTCCCAAGAGAAAGGACAAACATGGCTGTAAAAAAAAAGCCCTGGAAACGCACCTAAAACCAAGCTCATCCCAATGCACATCACTGTGCAAGATGGCAACAAAGCAGGTTGACTGTATCAGGAAGACCTATAGTGACTGGAGAAAACACCTGCAGAGTTTTCTACCAAAACCCCTTAAGGAAAGACAAAGCCTTGGGCCACCATGACCAGTGCACGTCTGCAGCTGAACCTGGCTGCCAGGGTGCAGAGCAGGCTGGCTTCCTTTGATTCATTTTAGGAACATGAAACAACAGAAATAATAAGCTTCTGATAAACAGGCTGCTGGCTGACTACAGAGTCTTTCAATACACGTGCAGGCACTTAGTGTCAGGCATGCAAGTTGGTCCACTGAGGAATTTTCTGGCAGAATCTCTCTTCTGTTGAATGTTGTGTATGTCGGGGAGTGGTGGTGTGGTGTGTGTTTGCAGCTGTGTCCTTCTCCCAGTCTCTAACGTGTGCCAGCAAGGTTAGGTACCTAATGATTGGAAAGATATCCGTCTGCCTTTGTAGTTTCCCCATGGCAGCAGTACCCACCAAGCTGAACACCACAATGTCTGGGCTGCCAGAGTCATCCAGCATCTAACACTGTTTCATGTTTTGTTTGTTTCTCTCCCACTCTTGTGAGGAACCTCACCCCTGGCTGATGCTTCCACAGCAGACAAAACCAGATTTGCTTCGACTTGGACCTTCACCACCACTGCGCTGAACAAAGTGCTCACCAGTTTCTGCTGCTATAGAAAAACACACGTGGACTGTAGCCAGGCTGTTGCTCCAGAGAGATCAAAAGAAGTGAAACCTTCAAACAGAGCAGGGCAGGAGCTGTAGGTTCATCTGTAGGTTTGGTTGTTGTATGGCTTTTGACAACAGTTTTCTGAAGCAACATGAGGAGGAGATAAAAGTTAACCGTTGCTTTAAGACTTGGGTCTGAAAGTTAATTGCAAAGAGGATGCTTCTAAGAGCAGTAATTCCTGAGTCAGTCTCCTTATTAGGCGATTCTGCAGTCCTAAGAGACAAGAAGCAATGTGAACTCTACATTTCTCCAAGGTTTAGGGAACTGGTGCTTGCATGTGAACTTCACATGTACGTAAAGTACCAAAATTATTCACATGCTCTGCTGCTACTCTTCTCCCCTGCCTATATCTTCTCTGTGCATACTACTAGCCAAAGGAGAGAGAAGGAGAAAAGAGAGAAGGGGAGGAAAAAAAATCTAATGAATTGCAAGTGAGAAAACTATGGAGGTAACACCGTGTAGCATGTACATGGGGTTTAGTATGTTCCTGTAGTATACAAACATGCAGATATTGACTAAATCTTAAAATATATAGTTAATTGAAGTGGGTTGTTCTGTGTTGTTGGAGCAGAGTAAATGTTCTCCAAACATTTACAGCTTTTTGTCAGAGAGCACCTCAAAGTTTTTACTTCAGGTCGTACAGCTGGGGAAACCAAAGCACTGAGAAGTTAAATCACTCGACCAGAGACCCACAGCAAGTCACTGGCAGGATTTCCATGGGAACTCAGACATGTTCTCAGTCACCAGTGCTCTCAGATGAGGTTAAACTGGACACACACGGGGTTTCAAACTAGTCGTCCCTATCAGCGTGAGCTATGTGGCTTTGGGAACCTCTTTTGCACTGTGCTTGGCTCTATATCAGTATGGTGAAAAGAAATGACTGATTGTGACCAAGCCAGTGTCACTGCCTCGGGGTCATGGTGACTTGGCAAATGGACCCTCATCCCTCAGACAAGCTCCAGGCTTGTCTGCACCAGAGTCAGCTCCCACACTGACAGACGCACCAGGCATTTTGCTTAAGTAACTGGTGGGGGATGTTCTCATTGTTGAACATGTGTTTCAGTTGGACAGAAACTGCTCAGCTTGTAGGGAATCTGTGCTGTGGCAAAGGCAAATCAGAATGGTATTTTTTAATTAAAAAGAAAAAAAAAGGGCATTTCAAGCATAGTTTGTACTCTGCTTGGGGGAGGAGCCCTCTTCCCACAGGGAGCTTTCAGGATGCTTAGCTGTGACAGCAGCTGTTGCTTCTCTACTTGCTGCTTTTAAGTAATATATTGCTCTCCTAGGCAGGTAATGATGGAGGCAGAGCGTAATGTATTCACCCAAAGCTACGCATGGCCTATTCAGCTTGAAAAAGAGATCTCAAACTTCTTCAGAGCTGGAGTACAGAGACATCCACCCTGTTGCTTGCAGGTTCACAAGGGTCTTGGAGGAGCTTCAGGGGGTCCAGCTCAGGACACTAAGAGAAGTGGGTATGCTGGCAAGAGGCTTGGATTCACTATGAGAGAAGCGCTGCTGGGAACCTTGTAGGCTCTACAAATCAAAGTGTTGAAAAACGCAGCTCTGAGGCCTGCTGCTATAAGCTTTGTGAAGCAAAGGCAGATCACCAGTCTCTAGGGACAATCCTAAATTTTGTATAAGGGAAAAATGTGACTTTTTTTTTTTTCCATTGGTTGGACTAGATGATCTTAAGAGGTCCCTTCCAACCTAGGTGATTCTGTGATTAATTCATAACTTCCAGGTTTTTCTAATTCCCATTTGGTCACAGTTCAAGGTTGTGCCTCCCAATTGCAGCTCTTTACTGTTGGGCTTTTTTTCCCCTCCACAAAATATTAATTTTGTCACGATGAGGTCAATGATTGGAATTTTCTATTTAAGAAGCTTTTCTTCTCCATCACAGATGGCTGTAGGCCTAGCAACTATGCAGTTCTGAAGGTCACCAGCATCCAGTGGCAACAGTCAGGATTTCTCACCAAAAACCAGTTCTCTGTGCCTAAGTCCTGGTCCACCCTCACATCACTTTGGTTGCGTGAAACCAAGGGATAAAATGGAAGTGAAATAAGAATGTCAGTAGCATAACAGGTCCCAGGATCTACTCTGGCAGCATTTAATCTGGTGCATGTTCTCTTCCACAGGTGGCCTTACTTCTTATAGTTGTCACTAAAAGGTGGCAACTTCTGAGTCTTGGAATAACTCATTTTTTAAACAGCTCCTTTGAAACACAGCACAAAGGAGTCAGGGCACATGTCGGAGAGGAGAAGGGATGTAAGAGAACAGGATAGGTTTAGGATGGAAATATGTGGGAAACACAAATATTCCCTTCCCACCCAACTTGTCTTATGTGCATTACACAGAAGTATGTCAAAAGCGTGTCTTCACATGCAACTGCAGGTCAGTTTGCTGTTTGGGCCAATGAGGGTGGGAAGTGGAAATAGTGATTGTTTTTAGCTCAGATGTGCACGTCCAAACCAAACCTTCACAGCTATCTTTCCTCGTAACTTTTTCCACTTCCGCTACCTGCAACTCTCTCTTTGGAATGAGCGGTGGAAACAGTCCTTATGGGTCATGAGAAAGAATCAGACCTCTAAACATGTTGTTATTCCTGTTTTCCAGCTCCTGGCACTCACAAAAACAGATGATTAAATGGAGTAGGCAGCAGTCAACTGATCCAGCTCTCCCAGCAGGTACAGGGAGTTCTCTGAAGAGAAGAAAACTGCTGGAGTAGACATTTTCCCTATTGCAAAGTCCCTTGTTGTTCTTTGCAACCAAAGCAATGCAGATGCTGCAAAGAGGCATCACCTCACCAGGACATCCTTTCCTGTGTTTCTGTTTTGGGTTATTACTATATAACTTGCCTGCATTGCCCTGTAACAAACCTAAGAGCAAATTAGCATCTCTCATACTTTAACAAGGCAGTTCTTGGGTTTGTTTTACCCCATGTAAACAGGAGATAAGAGAGTAGTCTTTGATACAGGTTTCTTGCCATGAATAAAATAAATAATGAGCATCAATAACCACATACACACACACCCCTTATCTAGTATGGGCAATTTTGAATCTGTGATAGCCTTATCCCTTAAAGAAATAGAACTGAAAATAACTATGAAGTTTGTGGCTTTCCTCCTACTGCCAGTTCTATTACATATAGACACCAAATTTCATTTACTGCTGATGCACAACTTCCCCTTTCAATAAGCTGACCAGTATTTTACCTCTCAAGCATTTAGAGCCATCACAGCAGTATTATTTTCAAAGAACACAGGTGTTTTCTGGGAAAGCATGTGAAACACATAACATGCTCATTGGCAGCTGTGGGACATTTTAACTTGCTGCTACATTTCCATTCCCTCTGCACGCTCCATGGAGAGGCCTGTGTGGTGAGGAAACATGCACCTGGTCAGGACGGGGGAACAAGAGAAGGTGGGTGACAGAAAGGAAGCCACAGTGCCTCTCCTGGAGCTCTCTCAGGTGGTTTCTGGAGCTGGAATATGAGAAATTTCAAAGTAAATCAATATTCAATTTAGGAAATTAATAAGACCTCCTGAAGTTAGATTCTGTCATAGCCTTGATCAGCAGGTCTGGAGACCTGAGAGAGCTCAGCAGAGGGTATGCTGGTGCTAAGCATGAGCAGAAACTCAGGACAAGCACATAGAACACTGATCTTGCACTCTGGCAACAGCCCACAGTTGACAGCGACATGGGTAGACAAGTGACACCTAGAAGCAGAGCCTGAAGGAGAGACTACAAGCAGAAGTAGTACAGTCTGTCATGTCTCCATTCCCACATCACCCTGAAGACTCTTCTGTCCCCCATCTCCGCTACCCCACTGAGATGCAAAACACCTCCTGGCACCTTTGAGTGTGGCCCAGCAAAACCAGTGGTGAAAATCAGCCTTTGAAAACCACAGCCATCCCATGAGACATGCCTTTTGCTTCAGAAGTCCTGCCCCTCTTCTCAGAGAGGCCAAAACCATCACAGCCATTGCTGCACACATGGCATCACTGGCTTACAGCGGCCCCCACTGCAGCAGCACCAGGGCTACCAGACTGACTGGTCCAAGTGAGGTTAACCTGCTCAGACCCCCGTGCACAGATGCTTCAGTGTAGTCGTTTACTTTGCACTACTTGAATGGAAAGTCAGGGGCTGGCAGCCTTGGGAGATGAACAGTCAGGGTCACTCAGTAGTTCTAAGACAACACTGCAGATACAACAGATGGGTTAGTGGTGCCGTAACAGGACAAGAGGTAACGGATACAAACTTGAACACGGGAAGTTCCAGCTAAACATGAGGAGAAACTTCTTTCCTTTGAGGGTGGCAGAGCCCTGGAAAAGACTGTCCAGAGAGGTGGTGGAGTCTTCATCTCTAGAGACATTTAAAATCCACCTGGGCACATTCCTGTGCAACCTGCTCTGGGTGACCTGCTCTGGCAGGGGGATTGGACTAGATGATCTCCAGAGGTCCCTTCCAACCCCAAATCATTCTGTGAATCTGTGTTAGGCACCTCTGGTAGCCCTGGAGACAATGAGGAGAACATAAAGCTGCTTGCAAAACTAGCAGCAGTGCTGCTCATGTACATGTGCAACTGGGAGTTGTCCTGCTATAAAGGGAGAGTTTAAAACCAGCCAGACATTTTTCCTTTGTTCTTTGTTTTTCTGCCACGACACAACGCAAAGAGCAATGTTATACAGATGGTCAATAATGAAGCTGTGCAATAAAAGAGAAAAGCAGTTGGCCTAAAACATCTGACAGGGATCCATCATGATTAATCAGGGGCCAGAAATAGAAGTGACCCCCAGAGCACTGGGAGGGAGGGCTGGGAGCCGATTCCCCAGTGTGTCTTATATACCATATCAAAAGGCTACCTGAAAATCACTCACTGGAGTCAGCCAAATAATTCAGGGACCTCAGCCAACTCAACTATCTTCTGCTTTATGAGCCTTGAGGACCTCAAGGCATGTGCACCACTGCTATTCGCTGCAGTGGATTCAGACCAGCTCTCTGCTATCTATATTTATCACGATCCCCTCAGGAAGTGCTTTGGCAAGATTTTGTAATGAAAATCCTGCCCAGAGCACTCTTTGGCATGCAGCGAGCAGCCTTAAAATAGCACAGTGACATACTGCAATAATTACTCATATTAACACTCTTCATTGTGCTCTGTGACGCTTTGTCCCCCGGCACGTGGTGGGACAGCAGGGAGGAGCTGCCCTTTCTTAGGAAAGGCAAAGTTCAGTGCCAGGCTCGGATCCAAGCCCTTGAAGACCACACAGGCCCGCTGGTGGCCTCATCCATCATGCCAGCAGAGAGCCGGCACCAATGTCCCCGTCTGCTTCCAGATCCAAAGTTCACAGGTGTTCAAACAAGATATTTTGGGGCCTCTCTATAGCCCATCAGTGTTATTTAAGGAGAACATGAGCATAAATAAGTATTAAAGACCCAACTGGAAGTTACCTTTGAACCCATACTATAAAAGCAGGCTGCTGACTTGCCAGTTACATGTTTGCTTTCAGTCTAGCCCACATTTTTGGGTTTCTCTCCCCTTTAGAGTAAATCTTCCTGCACTGTACTAACACTACATCTCATTTTACCTCAAATATTAAGAAAAAAAGTAGTTTCCAATCAGGAGAGAGATGGGGAAGTGGGGACAACTTGAAGTTGATAGAACCCTCAAAGCTTCTGCATTTTTGAGAGAAAGGTTTTCTGTTCAAAGGAAAAAAAAAACCTGCTTGAGATGCTTGAATTGTGCATCTTAAGCATCTGCATTTTTTCTGTTGATGACAAAATGAGCTTTTAAGAAACAACTTGTTACTCATGCCTATTTACCTAAACTTGCTGGATTTCGAGAGCTCAATTGAAAATCTAAGTCAGTACAAAGAATCCCAAAGACTTCCATGGGCTTTGATTAAAATCTCAAGTCCTCTAGGACTGCATTCCCCACAGTCATGGTCCACATGTTTCAAGAAGACACAGTCCTGTAATTACAGCGGCAGAGAGCGGTGTAACTGCTTAACTACGGCTTCGCAAGGAGAGATAATACTGCAGCCCCATCAATGTACTCTGATAAAGGGAAAGAAAAGTTATGGCATGAAGGCTCCTTTCAACCTTCATTTTCAGGGGGTGCACTTTAACTTTGGGGAAAAGTAGCATCCCAGTAATACACATTGCTTCATTTGCTGCAGGTACATGATGAAATCATGGTGTGGAAAACACCCCACGTACGCGATTTGTGTGTGCTGCTCCTTTGTATTTTCATAGTGTTATCTGAGGAGCTCCAAGCCCTTCCTGAAGCTGAGCCATGCCCTAGTAGGAATTTACAACCATGCTGACATCTCTCCACTGTCCCCCTTGTTGGACTCAATGAATTCAAAGACACAGGGAGTTATCAGAGCATTCACAAACAGCAAACCATGACTCACGGAACAACAGCAAACAGAATCAATGCACAAGGCTATTTTTTTCATTAAGAAAACTCATTCAGGCCGCATAAGTTAGTGAATGTGCTCACAACCACTTCTGTTACTATGATGCCATGGAAAATTACTACTCCAAGAAAGCATCTGGCTACATACAACAGGCTCCCATTAAGCGATTCTGCACTCTTGTCAAACTGCAGAACATCTTCCAGAATATATCAAACAACATTTTCCAAAGCTGCCTTACTCTAGCGTGTCATCAAATCTACCATCAAAGCACAGTTCAGCAATGAACTCACTATCTGAATTTGTAACAGGATAGGTATCTGCCAAACGTATCGTCACCAGCAAACAATGCGCTAGTCATATGGATGGTTTTTTTCCACACACCAGCCTTTTTTAAAAACTTTCTCAATTAATTCCATGGTCTCCAAGACCTTTTGCCAAGGTCACCATTCATGGCTGCTCACTGAGTAATGAACACTAACTTCTCTGGAGACTTTTTTGTAAGCTGTAATCACAACCTTCTGTTAATTGCTTACACATATTTGGTGCATTAACAAGAGGACCTTTAAATATATATATATATATAAACCCAAATACAACGGAGGAAGGCAAAGCTTAGATATTAGCACCATACGAGGATTCTGTTGATGACTTTTCTATCAAAGCCAGATCTGAATAGTGATATAGGGGAAATAATCTTACTTGGAATAAAGCTTTTGCTTCAGAAGACAGTGTCTCAAATGCCTGTGAGAAAAAATCAACAATAGGCTTTTGCCCTAATTACTGCTCTAGATCTAGCTTTCTGCTGAAAATTCTCTTCTAAACATCTAATTTTGAACCAGACCTGCTTGGTTGGTCACAAACACTTCTCCTTTGATGAGCAACTCTCTAGGTCACAGCCTGTCTTACCACATTCAAAAGAGTTAGAGGTCTGAGGAAACACTGTCAGGAGGAAGCGGGACCTCACCAAATCAAAGCTATGCACTCACACAGCATCCCACTCACCCATAAGATTGGGCTATTTGAACTTGTGGAGATGCTGCTACTTAAAACTCATCAGTCATTTTGGCAATTATCAGGGATGGCTCTTAGTCCTGTCTTACCATGGCCTCTGGCTGAACAGAAGTTGATGGTACAGCTGACCAGACTGTCACTGAGCTTAGGCACAAGTGAGGTCCCCTCCTCAAAATCTTTCTCAGCTGGACTTGCAATCCAGAGGAACAGATAACCTCTGCTGGAACACCGAATAGAGCAGGAGATATCAATGATGGCGCCAGACATTAGCAGAGCTCAGCAGGAACCCAGGAAAGGTCAGTGGCCCAGGAAACATCTGTCCTGGTCTCTTAAATGCCAGAGCTACATGAAGGAGTCTGCATAACTCTGAGCCTTCCACTGCTGTTATCAGTCTGATGCTCTTAAGGGCACTTAATTTACTCTTAAAAGAGCTTCTGAAGACAGAATATTTTGGTATTCAAATATCTCACATGAGGCTACAGGTTACCCTTCTTACACACAAGACCAGGTACTTTTAAAATGTCTTGGAACATTGCTCCTCATCAAGTGTGCAGAGGCCCAACACTAGTCTCCAGAAGGAAAATCAGAGGGTGCAATGATGGAGAACAAGGAGCACCTACCAAAGACTTGCACATTACTCTCTTTTCCCCTTTGAGACACTGGCACGTAAGTTCTTTAGACTCCTGGAGTGCCCAGAGAGAAATTTCAATGGGTATTACAGCTTCAGAAGAGGATTGGATCACAGTCCTGGAGAAGAATAAAACAGATCTCTAGGTCTCTACTCCTTGTTTATACTTTATGGTCCTTCTGTAGCTTAAGTTAACAGGTTTTTCTAGGTATGCCACAATCCCTATTACATTATTTTTCCATTGCTATTTCAAATTATACAGCTTTTCCCTATAAGCTCATAAAGTTCTTTTTAAAAGCTCGTAAAATTTCACCTGTGTATGTTTATGGCTCTCTGGATATGAACTAAACTCAATTGATTTAGCTATATTTACCATTGCTGAACTCCACGCTGTATTTCACCACACTATCTTTTCAGGAGGAATAAGTCACTTCTAGAACAACCACTGAATCTAGAAGACTAACCCCCTTTTGTTGGAAACTGACCAATACAATTTTGGCTTAAAAATGTAAAGAAGTGTCTCTACACTGACAGCTTAGCTTCCTACCTCTCTACTACACCCTAAGTCTGTGATCATCCACACCACATGTTCATAGGATCATAGAATAATTGGGGCTGGAAGGGACCTTTAAAGGACATCCACTCCAGTCCCCCTGCAATGAACAGGGACAACTTTAACTAGATCAGGTTGCTCAGAGCCCCATCCAACCTGATCTTGAATGTTTCCAGGGATGGGGCATCCACCACCTCCCTGGGCAACATGCTCCTAGTTTGCCCGAAGTACTTCCTTCCAGAAGGAAAAACGAGCACAGGTGATGAGACTGTTACACCATGTTTCCTGTGAGGCAGACAGTACATATGTGGAAGACCCCAGTTTTTGTCCCTTCTCCTGGGACGTTCCTTCAGTAGTCCTCTGGGACCCTCCACACTAATATCTTCTGAATATTCACACACAACAACCCAGAGCATGCAACACATACCATTAGCATCATGTTATGAAAGTACCAGACCGTTTCGTTACAACACACACACACATTTCTTCAAGCATTTGGGGAAGGAAAAAAAAAAAACAAAAAAAGGAAACCCACAGAAAAATAATAACAATATGTCAAGGCCATAACTTGTAGCTCAGGAAAGACCTAAGCCAAGAGCTATGCAGCATGGGTGCAGCCAGGCTGCTCCAGAGGGAGCCAGCCTCTGGTAGTATGGACACCAGCCACTACAAACCCCTGTGGCCTGCAGAAACCCTGAGGGGTGACTGCCTTCAATAACGGATACAGCCA
This sequence comes from Pedionomus torquatus, assembly GCA_013398155.1. Classification (NCBI taxonomy): domain Eukaryota; kingdom Metazoa; phylum Chordata; class Aves; order Charadriiformes; family Pedionomidae; genus Pedionomus; species Pedionomus torquatus. The sequence goes on along the minus strand of VZRU01017030.1, from coordinate 124,871 downwards.
ATGAGGGAGTTCAAATGCTAAACCCAGCTACAACAAGTACTCAATTCCATGGCTGCACCTTGCAAACCTCATCTGTGTAAAGACCAAGAGGCTTCCTTGGTCCAGCAAAACTAAGTAAGGTCTCTCTTGGTCTTGCCAAAGCTGGACAAAGAGTATTTAGCCAGCAGAAGACCAATTGAAGAAGACCTTGAAGCAACTATGCCTCTAATGCTGATAGAAATTAACACCCATAAAATAACAAAGTAGCCAGGTATAAACCCTAAAACTCCCTGTTTATCTAAACACATTTGAGTTGCCATGATTTCTTTTCCCATTTTAGACAAGACTATGAAAACAGTTTTGATCTCTAGGCCTTTATTTCCTTTATGGCTGGAACATGAAATGAATCAACATTTCGGGACCTGCAAAATATTTTGATTTGCTTTTGGTATTTGCTTATAAAAATGATTGGAGTTTGTGGGAGTGGAAGAGCTGGGTTATTTTCTGCTGCTTGGGGAAGGAATAAATTTGCAAAGGATAAAAGAACTGGCTCCAGCCTTTCCAACTTTGTGGTTCATTTTCTTTCTTGGTGTCATAGTAGATTGTTGCACTGGGGTGGAATGATTCAGCATCTCTTGATTTCTCACAGCCTTGTGACTCTGAAGCAGGTGTTAAGCCCTGGTAGCCTCACGCCTTGGCAGTGGTCATCTCAGCACAGTCCTGCCCTCCACGTAACAAGCACAGCTCCTGTCCTGCACGTAACTTGTAGGTCGCATGGGAGGAAGAGTAGTGGCAGTGGCCACACAGAGGAATACCTGAATGCTAGACAGGGACCACCATCCACTACTCCTGAGAGGGAGGTCCTGTTGCCACTGAAAGCAGAAAGCTGATTGATTTCAGTCAAGTGTGTTACACAGAATAAAGTCTGATGTGGGGGACTGGGGGAGGGGAAATCAACCCACCGTGGAAGCTTCTGCTTTTTCTTCTCCTAAGAGACAAAGAAATTATGCACTTACCCCACGCAGAGAGATCTGAAACAAGGATTGGGCTGAAATCGAGACTCCAGGTACAAAAGGTTAGGAGAGGAGATCCTCTCCTAAGATGGGACATCTTAACAACCTCTCTATAATGGCCAATTTAAAGTCCTAGATTCCAAGCAGAAATGAATTTGGGAAAATTACATCCATATGCAGATGTTAATTTAGCAGGTTTTGGCTGTGGAAGTTGCTGATGCATCACACCAGACCTCAAAACTCATTGTTTTTCTCCAATATCACATGCACTAAGACACCTCAATATGAAGACTCTCAACCAGGATGTTTTAAAGTGAGAAGAAAAATCAAACATGGAACTGCCACCCTGTTTGGTTTTTGTACAGCAGACACTGTGTGTGTGTGAAAAGCAGCACAGCACTCCTATTAACAGTCTCACACTTCTGGTTGTGCTCTGTATAGGCAGGTGGTTCACTGCTGTCCCCTCTGCTCATTTTGTATTGTTGTTTTAAAGACCCTCTCATTTTATTTAGGGAAGAGATTGATTTGCCTTGATAAACTAGACTAACGGCCCTTTTCTAAGAGATCACGCAAGCAGTTGTACACTGGAGCAGGATGCCAACTACACTCATTGGGTCACGGTGAGGTACAGCCACCAGCAGCGTGGGTATAGGAGGAAATCATCACCTACTGCTCTCCCAAGTCTTTCCTTGAGGCCCTGGGGCCAGAGGTGCTATATGTACCATGGCACAAATATGATGATCAGCAACCTGATCCAGGTTGGTGGCTGTGTACACGTAAGGAGCAGCCCTAGTCCAACTCTGGCTGCTCTTCACAACGTCCTTGCTGGAGGTTATCACCATCTCAGATCTGCTCCCTGAGCTACTCACAGGAACACTGCCTAAGCCACTTTTCTCAAAAACTTCCTGCTCACACAAACATGGTTCAAATTGCTTGGGAACCTTTGCGGTTGGCCACACCATAGGCAGGATCCAAAGAAAATAAAATATTTTAGGGGAGGTCAGTGATAGGGAACCAGATACAGTAATTTCTCCAGCAAGCAGAGGTGTGGCTGGAAAAATACATGCGTGCACAGACCTGGTACCATCCCCTCAGCCACTGCTCTACATTGTGTCCTCCTGCAGGCGTCTCCATCTGTATGGACAACCTCCTCCTGCTTCAAGCAAACATCTGGACTTAAGTTGGAGAAGGGCAGATTTAAGTTGAATATTAGAAAAAATTTCTTTACTCTGAGGGTGGTAGAATACTGGAACAGGTTGCCCAGGGAGGTGGCTGAGGCTGCTTCCCTGGAGATACTCAAGGTGAGGCTTGATGAGGCCCTGGGCAGCTTGGTCTAGTTGGGGGTGTCCCTGCTACTGCGGGGAGGTCGGACTAGATGACCTTTTGGAGGTCTCTTCCGGCCTGGATGATTCTATGATCTGCCTCCTGAGTCACTGCTGTAACAGCATCATATGCACACGTCATCTGCTCTAGATATGGCCATCTCAAGCAGGGTGGGCAGCAACATCTTAGCTTAATCTGCAAGATTAAGCAGTGCTTGTCTATCAGAGCTACTCCCAGACCTGGATGTGCTTTCCTAGCAGAACTATTGGTCCCACATCATATCTCCTTGTCACCAACAGGGTTTTTATCTGCTGACAGACACGTATGCTCTTTTGGTGCTCCAAGCCACCTGAACAGGAACCAAGCTAACCTGGGCTAGCTGGCTTTCAGTCTGAGCTGGCTCACATCTCCACTGCTCAGTGTGCAAATGCCTCTGTCTGCAAGAGACCATGGAGGTAAAAAAAGCAAGAGGCAGACGGAGAGTGGTGCGGTAGTGTTAGTCTCTTAGAAAGCACCTAACAATCCCTGCATTGAGAGTTTCTGCAAATAGTTAGGCTCTCATCACCTTGTTCTCCCTGCACTTCTAATCTGCCCATCTTTACTGCCAGCTGTTTTCAAGCTGGAGACAGATGAACAAATAAGCATGTGGTATCTGAAGCTCTGATAAACAATGTTGCTTATATTAAAAATAAACAAGAATTAGTCTCTTTCTCCATCTTTAAATCAGCCCAAACTAAAAAAAAAAATAAAAATAAAATAAAAATTCCTCCTTTCAGTGGAAACTTTTCTGACACATTCAGGTTAATAAGTCTATTTGACTGATGACTTGTCACTCACATTCCCATTTCCTAATCACTTCCTTGTCTCGCAGCCACCCTGGCTGAAGACTGATGATGGCTTCTAATAGCTACCGCATCCGCCTTGCTCCTGCCAGCACCAGGCACGGCACTGAGTACAGCACCAAGCACTATGGTCACTGGTGCTGGGGCTCTGCGGGGTGGCCATGGCTTGAAACCCATCTAGAAATAGTGCCTGCTCCTGGGAACTGGATGGTTTTTTATTCTAATAACAGCCTCATATTTTCAAAGCAGTGGAGGAAAGTCTTCAGTGATGCTTTGCAAAGAATGGTGGGTTTAGAGCAGCACCTCCTGCAGGGCATGTCTCCATGGGGTGGGTGAAGAGTACCCCAGCCCCACTGTTGACCTTGGACTGGAAATCGGCCTCATGGCTCTCTGACCGGGGATGAGAAGTGTGCAAATTGTCTCCAGGTGCTCTGCCTTGTTTGAGGAACAACCATGGGTGAAGCAGGGGTGACCACAGAGCCTCTGCAGACAGAGCACCAGAAGGTCATGACCCAGTCTGCAGCCACCACAAGCTTGATGAGCAGCTTGATAATACTTGCCCATTGCAGCTGCTGTAGTGGTTGATCACTGCAAAGGTGAGGTGGGCTGGTGGTGCCGGGAGACTCCCTCAGGCATTCTGCCTGCTCCATCAGTGGGTGGGTACCTGTTAGGGCAACACAGTTCCTCGCCTGCCCTGCCCAGGGCCCTGGGCATGATTTCACATACATGGTTCCTATTTCAACAGGCCCCTGTTATCAAAGGGAAGAGGCTGGTATCATGGGGGAATAAAATCTGGATTTTGTGGGAATTGAGCTCTGCTTTGTTAGACGCCATCCAGCAGTGGAAAACATGAGTGAGAAAGGGCAGGAAGGTGAAGCAGCACCCCTGTACTGCCGCTCCAGGGTAATGCCAGCTCTGAGCCATGCTTCAGTCACCTAAAGAAGCAGGCAAAGATGCAAAGTTGGACCAAGCTGCTGCCTCTGATCATGATCTGGCCGAGGGACAACAGCATTTTGCAGGACAAAACAAGTATGATCTACTCTACCCAAGGAGAACTGCACCCTCCACAAGCAGTTTTCTTGAGGGCTGTGTGCAGAAACACTCCCATGCAGCAGCTGAAGACACAGAGCTGCTGGAAACCTGTCTGAATCCTGTACACATCTGATCCTTGCAGCGTGTTTTTTCTTGCTGCGGTCATTACACCGGAGACAGAGGCTTTTCATTTCAAGCAACCCACCATTTACCACACCTTGGTAAATCCACTCTGGCATCAGAACGAGGGTTTGGGGATGCCCAGTCCCAGAAGCAATGCTGGTGACTCTGCCTCATGACTCGATTTGATTGCTTTTATTATACTTCCCCTTGCATCCTTCCCCTGCAGTCCCAGATAGGGAAGTGGGGCACCTGCCCAAGGGTGCACTCTGAGAAGGGGGAAGTCCCTCCCTTGGAGACAGGGCTGCATCTCTGCAGCACATTCATTTAACTTTCCCCATAAAAGAGATTGACAGAATGAAAGTGGGGATTTCTCTTCAGCCTTACTGACAAGCAGGCCTGCCTAAAAGAAAATTCAGCCTACCCAAATTCAAAAGAGTCTGAGAATTTCCACATAAAATTTAAACCCATACCTGGATTATTTTTCTCCTGAATGATTTCTGTCTTTTTCACTCAACTAAACCAAGCTCCCCAGCCTCAAAAGTCACAGTTTCTGACCCACAACTTGGACCCACTTCCCCAGAGGAGAGCACTTCTCTGTGCCGGAAGAGTCACAGCACCAAGCACAAGCACGAGTGGAGACAAAGACTTCTACAAAACACTGCTATGCTTCAGCTCCTCTCCTGTACCCAGACATTTGGGCTTGTACCCCATTTCACTTCAATTTTGCTACACCTCTTCCCTTACTCAAACGAATGCAGAGTACTTATGGCCGTCTCAGTAAAAGCCCTTAGGCGTAAGTCACCCTGGAGCCACGGTGAAGACACTTCTGCAGAACTGGTGATTTGAATTACCTGGTTTCAGGCACTGGGTTTAAAAGGGGCCTGAGATGGCCATTTCAAACCAAGCCATGTAATGTATTCAGAGCTGAGATTATGAAAAACCTCAAGCTCCTGAAAAAGAAAAATCTCATGTGTCTTCTGAAAACTGAGGTTGGTCGTGTCACACACAACCCACAGGTGAAAGCAGAGTGAAAAGCAAGGTTTTGCAAGCTACAGTTGGTTGCTTTTCTTTTAAGGTCACTTGAAGCAAAGAACACTATTAACCTCTTACACCTTGACCCTCTGCAAAAAAAGCAGTCAGTCCACAGAGACCGTGTGATGATGTGACAAATGGGAGGACTGCCATGTGTTAAGGCAGCAATTGCCAAGGAGAGACCCTTGCTCTTTTTGGCTGGATCAGCATTTTCAACACTTCCAGTGAGCTCCATCTCCTAGAGAAAGCTCAGCCTACTTGAATGGACCACAGTCTTCCAACCAGAACCTGGAGCACCACACCCACCCAACAGGCTGCATATTGCTAATGTAAAATATGAGCAGAACAGAAAAAAACACCCGAAAAAGAAAAATACAGGCACTTCAGGTGGTACAGCTACAAACAAAAGATACAGCTCATTCCCTGCAATATGTCATCTTTACTGGCAATTCCTAGATTATCATTATCTTTTGTCACCTAAAAGCAAATGCAATAACGTTAGTTACTCTTATTTTGGTCCACTCTTCTTTACAAGCCCCTTCTTTTCTGTTGGCCGGGAACTTGTGACTGCCAGCTGGGGAACAGGGCTGCAGGCGGGACTCCAGCGGGAATGATGGCCCACCTTACTGCTGCCTACTTCCCCAAGGTCATCCCACGCTCCACTGGAGCATCACCATGCTGCCACCGTCCTGTCTCTCACAGTTTTGAGATGTGTTGCCATGGCACTGGGGGACAAATCTCTCCCAATGGAGTCGGGCCTGGACCTGCAACCTTGACTATTTTTAGCTACATGCTGCATAATGCAGAAGTTGATGAACATCTGCACTTCTCCATTAGTCAGCCGTTTCCAGGTGCTCAGTGAAGGCAATAGGGAGTCAGAGACAGGAGAAAGGCTGAGATCAAACACTGAGCAAGGGCAGCTGTTTGCTGGGCCTTTCAGTGAAGAACTCTCTATTGCTTTCATCTCAAAACCACCACAATGGAACTAGATGGAAAGGGACATCTGTTCCCTGCGAGCTGGAGGGATGTTGACCCATCAGCCTCCTTCCCCAAGGTGCCCACACTGCCCGAGATATTCAGGCACCATGTCAGGATGATGGCTTCTCCCCTAATTTCCCTCATTCCATGACCAGCCCCAAACCCACCTTGTGCTTGCAGCTCTGGTGGTCAGGGGTGGACCAGAGCAGGAGGTCCTGAGGGCTTGTCAAGGTTTTCAGATGAGGACCAAAAGGAACATTTCCAGTCCCTCCTCTCCATTTTCCATCCCTGCACTAGCACCCAGGGTACATCACACCAGCCATGGGGTGAACCCCTACAGGTGTCCAAAGCTGTGAGTGAGGTGATAACACTCCAAATGCCATCAGAAAGATGTCACATGTTGGTCCTCAGGAAGAGCTGAAATGCATTGGAGATTATCACATCAGCAGGAGCGCTGCATTACAAAGACTTAGACTGTGCTGTAGGGGTCTGACACCTCCCGTCCAGCAGCTGGTATGTAGACTGAAGCAGTAAACCTTGTTACTAAAAAATAATTCAGAGTAGCAGGTTCTTTTTCACATGACAAAATGAAAATGATGTTGTGGACTCGCAAACATCTAGCCTTTGCAAGAATACACTTTCATTTCACACACTTCACAGCCCTCTTTTGATCAGAGGTCTGGAGGACCTCTCCTATGAGGAAAGGCTGAGAGAGGTGGGGTTGTGCAGCCTGGAGAAGAGAAGACTTCAAGGAGACCTTATAGCAACCTTCCAGTCCCTAGAGGGGACTACAGGAGAGATAGGGAGGGACTCTTGATCAGAGACTGGAATGACAGGATGAGAGGTAATGATTTTAAACTGAAAGAGGGCAGATTTAGATTAAATTCTTTCCTGTGAGGGTGGTGAGGCACTGGAACAGGTTGCCCAGAGAAGCTGGGGCTGCCCCACCCCTGGAGGTGTTCAAGGCCAGGATGGATGGGGCTTTGAGCAACCTGGTCTAGTGGGAGGTATCCCTGCCCATGGCAGGGGGGTTGGAGCTGGATGATCTTCAAGGTGCCTTCCAACCCAACCCAAACCATTCTATGATTCTTTAGGTTTGTTGAGAGCTAAGGGCAAATCTGCCAGGTTCTGGGTGGTCCTGTCCAAACACAAGAGGATATGCAGACACATCCTCAGGCAGCCTGTACTTAAATGCACAGGTTTAAGCCAAGCTGGGTCTGACAGGGTCTGACACCAAGACAGGTTTTACAGGAACCCCTTGCATGTGAGGGGGTCACACCATTTCTGGTGTATAGGGGTGTAACTCCACAGAAACCCAAGGGGCTGGGCTGATTTGCACCAGCTGCAGAGCTGATTACTAAGAAGCAGTGCTGCCTCACTCCATATTTTTCTTGTTTTGTATAATGTTAGAGGAGCAAATCAAGGCCATGTGAGGCTATGAGCTAAATCACTGACTGTGATTTAAGAAATGTGTAGAAATGCAGGCATGTGTGATTACACAAGGGACCAGCATCCTCTCTGAATGGAGCCAGTAGGTCAAATATGGTACCAAAAAAACCCCAGCACTAAGCCTGAAATGAGCTGTTACAGATCAACTTACTGCTAAAAGGAGCTTCCTCCCAAGCAGCTGTTTGTATCCTGATGCCCACAAGTTCACACCACCTAAAACATACTTCATTTTGTGTTGTTTTATTAGCTTAATGAGTGCTGTCCTTCCTCCCTACTCTCAGAAAGACCAAGCTAGGAGGTGGCAGGGTTAAAGCACTAAGCAAGGTGACAACCAAGCTGAAAGGTGGAAAGAAAAGGGTAAGAATATCCCCATTAGTATAGAAAATGGGAGCCATGGAGTCAGTGAGATCATTTCACACAAATGTCTCATCAGATGTTGCCAGCAGGGTTGGTGGACTTCCAGATGCTGTGGCAGGACCAAATCCAGATCAGCGACAGCCACCAGTGGGACTTTCCATCTGCAGCAACTTCCCTCTCCCAGGGCATTGTTTCCTCAGCCCTGATGACCCATGACTGAATCAATGACTGGGAGAGGAGAAGGATTGTAGCCCCAGAACATTCCTACACATGGTATCCCAGTTTGCATTCAACAAGGACTTCCTTGGCCAACTTTCTCAGCCCTTCTGCTCAGAATGGGAGCCTGATGGCAAAGGAGGATCCAGGACTCCAGTTCAAGAAGCTGAAAAAAAATATTGGATTGCAGCCTTCACCATCGCATGCTGGAATTCTTTGTTTATGTTCCTGCTTCCTCTATAAAACAACTCATCCCAGCTGGGTCATAAGGAAAGGAACAATAGCCATATATTTTTAGGATCTATCTGTGAATGACTGGTGACCAGTTTTTCCATTTTGTCACTCAGACCATATTGTTTTAGCACAAGACCCTGTGAAGCAGTCCAGGGCATGACTGCACAGCAGAGGAGTAGTCCTGGCAGTCAGGGATCTCCCCAAGCACCTGCCAGCCCCAGCCCTGCTTGGTGGCATCGTATTTGTGCTGCCACCAAAAAGCAAAACACCACAGCAACCCACCAAGTGGGTTATAGCCATAGAAGTTATACACAACCTGTCAAAGGGCTTAGACATGTGGATGTCCTACCTGTGATAAATGTTTGGGTTATTTATTTATTTCCTTTTTCATTTGGTGCCTCTCTTCTACATAGAAGTCAAACAGGCTTTTTTTAGCCAGGTTTTTATTTTCTCTCCCCTATTACAGCATCCTTGACTACACAATGCAGGGACAGAACCCATGAGAGGTGAGTGCCTGGTGTGACAAGCAAGCCACCTGCTCATTAAATCTACAAGTTAACAATGCAAATACAGAGCCTAAATAGAGTGTGTGTCAGAAAGTCCCAGTCCAAATACGGCAATATGGTACCTCAGGGGACCGTCAGAGGCAGGAACAACCCAGCCAAGATATACAGGCCCATGTTCAAAGCTACAGTGAGAGGAACCACAGCAACTTTTTGGTCCCACCATTCTGCTGGGGCCCACAGCTTCCATGCCAGGCTGGGTAACCTCAGTACTAACCGTGAGGTCTCCAGCAAGGCAGAAGGAAAGCTAAGAGGTTACCAAAGCCAAGTCTCCTACTTCTCCTCTGTTATCTCAGCAAGTAGCAACACCAGGGTGGGTTTCAAAAGCCCTTAGTAAACTGGGAGCACAAGTTCTGCTGCCTGTGAAACATTAAATAGTGGGCGTGAATAATTTCTCCTAAAAAAAAAAAAAAAAAAAAAAGAAAAAAGACAAGTCCACTAAGTCTCTGGCTCCCGGTAAACTGGTAAACTGCAGATTTAGCTCACAAAGCTCCTTTTCCACAGCAGTTTCTTTTCTCATGTTCCCAGATGAGCTAGTGTAGGTGCAAGAGAGGTGAAGAGATTTGTTTCAGCTTGCATGGAAAATCATGGGAAATTCTGCCTACATGACCTTAATCATAGCTCTATCAGCAATCATCCAGGCTTCTAACATGGCTTTCTCATTAGCCCTGGGGACCCTCCATTCCGTAGTTTCCCAAGCCTGTCTCATCCTCCTTCCTACCTCCTGCTGAGGTCTTTAATAAAGGTGTTTTATCTTTTTTCCATGCTCACGGGCAGGTCTCAGGTGCTCATCTCGCCCCAGCTCTCTCACACTTTGCATAGCACTGATTCATATGGAATACAGGCATATCCTGTATTTCAAATGAATCATTCCCTTTTCAGCTCATGTTCCCAATGATAATATTTTTGTGGAGCAGTTTTATTCTATTAGCCCACAAAAGGCTCCATTACTCAAGCCTTTCCCAGATTATCTAGTGTGTTTCTCTAAGGAAGATTTTTTTCCACAGTGCTGTCTTTTAATAAATCCCCTTCCTCTCTAAAATGCAGGGGTGGAAAGATGCAGGGGAAATGAGTCTCCCAGCAAATGAATGGACTTGTGCAGTCATTTCCCAAAAGCTTACCCTCAGTAATTAATATTTCTGTGGACATACATGGATAAGAAAGCAGATAAAGCCTATAAAAGCATGTTTATTTCTTTCTATATGCATATTGGTACAGTGCAGGGGCAAGAGATCATTTGCGCAGCTCTGGATGTGAACACATCTGCATACATGGATGCAAATGCACAGATGGTATCTGCCATAGCCCTGCCTCCCCACTGCTTCCAAATTCACCCAGCCCAGCGTGTGCATAGCCAGTATTACTCAGGCTATCCTCCTCCCAGAGTTTCCATCACAGCCCCCCAGTGGGGAAAACCAAGAGGGATCACATCAGCTTGTGCCTCCTCAAAGGGATGCATCCCATGGCAGCACCATGAGGAGTCAGGGGGAAAAGGGCAGCCACCCTCTGCAACTATTTTAAAAAAAAACCAACAACAAACCACCAAACCAAACAAACAACAACAAAAAAACCACACACAAAATCAAAACCAAGCCCCCACACATGCTCAGAAATATTTACTTTTCTTAAATTTTTCATTCTGGACCTCGGCCAGGAGGCAAATTTCTTGTTTTGGAAAAACCCAACAAATTTCAGCACATGTAGGGGAAGTATTACACTTTCCCCATTTCCAAAATGAAAATTGTGAAAGAGCCGCTCTTACACATCTTTAGAGCTGATTACAAGCTTAAAAAAGTTTAAAAAAAAAATGGAGAAAAAAAAAATAAAGCAAGACATACTGTTGTTTCATGATCAGGTCCTTAAAGCCCCTTTAGGGACAACATCCTTGTATGGCCCTAGAAGAGCAGCCAGCACTGCTGCCATGGCTGGCACGCCACCCCTCCTTGCTGCTGGCTTTGGGGGACACAGTTGCCCACAACCTCCGGTTTTGCAGCAGAGGTCCTGGGCATACATTACACTTCCTACTTTGTTGAGCAGAGCAGACAAGCAACTCCAAACTCCCCGTGCAATCCCGTAGCCAAAAGGGGTAAATGAGCCCCAAATGTGTCAGCGGAAATGAAGGGGTAAGGAAGGATGGCAGGGCTTGCTTTTATCTGTCCCTGAATATATTGGTTGTATAAACCAGTATAAAAATAAAATTATACTGATTATGCTGGATGTGGAGATTTGCGATTTGAAAAGGACACTGATACAGTGGGAATAGTGCAGAAGCTGTAAAAGGAGAAAGAACCCTGAAGGTTCTACCAGTTGCTACACAGGAGGTAGTTTCATTGCAGCTTGTCTGCTTTCATGAGGAAACCCATGACAGGACTCACTAATCCAGGACAGAAACATGGCATATTAAACATAGGAAAGTCAACCACCCTGGGCTAAAGCAAAGAGGATTGGACCAATGTTCTTTGCTGATTTTAATGTGCTCAAAAGGAGCCCTGATTTTATCTAGATGGTGGAAAATTGCACCTAAAGCATCATCAGCAGGTGAGACATGTGGCCAGGGTGTGTTCAGGAGACCAGAACTGCTGAGAAGTCTTCTACAGAGGGAAGTCTGCTCCTTTCCAGCAGCACAAAAGGGGAAAGTGCTCAGAGGCTGTTGAAGCGGAACAATTGGAAACCTCTCCTTACATATACTGCAGTCATTGGGGAAGACAAGGGCAAAAGGAAAAGAGAAAAGCTATTTAAATTCAGGGGGGAAAAAATTTCCTCCTCCCTCAAATGGAAATTGAAACTGCAGAAGGAAGAGCAGATACCAGGTTTTAAGTGCTTCCATGCTTTTAGTGTGTACTACTGTGCCATTTCTAGCCTGTGGCATCTTTAAAAAGCAGCATCTCCACCTCACGCAGGTAGCAGAGAGGCTGTTCCTGTCCAGGAGAGGGCCTTCTGCTGGGCATCACACTCCCTTTGATCTTCTGGAGCTGGGAAGGGTTCGGAAAACAAACCCATTTTCCTGAATCCCTGCTGAAATGCCAAGCATGAACCTTTTCACACACAGACCTCCCCTCCCTGCCACAACAGGAATGCTTGCAGCCCCTGGATCCACACCTCCTCTGAGCTTATCACACCTTCTCCCAGCCAACTGATCCCTCACAGAGCCCCTAGAGCTCCTTCTGGGACCAGGATTTTGCCAGGAAAAGAAGCAAAGTCCATCATCTACCCACCCCTTCCCCCTCCCCTTTACAGGATGGCCCTGTGCTGAGACAATCTCACTACCAAGCCTCCTGACCCACCAACGTGGATAAGAGTCCAAGTACAAGGTATGCCATAAAAAACATCCTCCCTTCCTAAGCCACCCCAGCTCCTTCTATGGGAATGCTTGCCTTAGGAAACCTCGCTCCATGTTTTCAGTTGAGACTTGCCAGTCCCTCTTTTATGCATTTTTTTTTTCCTTCCCCCCTCTCTAAACATTTGCTTTTATGAGCTTCTTGTTAAGATCATAAAATACTGGGTTGGAGGACTATAAATTCACAAGGAGGTATTCTTTGAAGGGAGCTTTTCTTCTTACAATTAAAAATAATAAAAAGGGAAGGAGAGAGAAAGAAAATCCCCATCCCTCCTTCTTTTGCAAATACCCTCCTGTTTTGCAGCACAACATCCAAGTAAGTATCCAGACCCCTTCATATCATCTTGCCTCTCAGATCAGAGAGGCTTTTGAGCAGGATTTTACAGCCTGGGGACTGCAGGTAGAGGTGAGATGAAGCCACCCTAGCATAGTTTCTTGGACCTCAGATACAAAATTTATTTTGAACTTATCGCAGGCATAACAGTTGCCTGTTTATGCTGGGTCAATCTTACCACACTCATGTCAGGAAGCACAGGGCTGAGGATGCTTTGCTTCACCTTTTCATGGGGAAGCCTTAAAAGGCTTCACAGAGAGATCAATCGCCATGAGGCTACCGGGGAGGGAACGCTCGAAATCCCAGCTCTTTGACCCCTCCTGCATGGTTATAGTATGTCACATATGTGTTCCCCAAAGACACACACTCAATTTAACCTGGTGCTACTACTACCACATGTTCATCACACCCTGCACCTTTCGGGAGCATCACTGGCTTTGCAAGTGGGGAAACTGAGGCATAGAAGTTATATCAAACTTACCTAGAAGCTGACAGATTTGAGCTGGGCTTAAGCCCCTCACTGCTGGGTTCCAGAGCCACTGGTAGCTCAGATCCACCACTCACTCCCCAGTAGATTTGATGCAGTTAAATAACATCCTGCCCACACCATAGAAAGAGCAGAGGGGACACAACCAACCTTCTGACTCAGGAACACTCTGCTAAGATTTGGGGTGCTATTAGCTAAATCTTACTGCCTTCAGCTGAGAGGCATTCTTAAAGTGTAGCCTTAATTGGCTTATTTAAGATTAACTAGGCCAGCTGCCCAGAGCAGCTGAGTCAGCAAGGGAGTGCAGGGGGTTTCCCCCTCCTCATCTCTAAACAGGCAGCAAAAGGAGTGATTCCCATCCCCTCGCAAGCCTTGACTCAGCTCCATATTAACTCCAAACCCCACTGATGATGGCAGAGGAGCTGTGGCTTAATAATTCTGAAGGTGCTACCACCTGTGGCTGCTGCAGGCTCCGGCTCCCTGGCTCCAGCAGCAAAGGGGAGCAAGGGGTGCCTGGCTGTCAACCCCCTGTGCTCTGATGGCTCCCTCCCAGTACTGCCCACTCCATCAAAGAAGACATTTGCAAATGACAGGGCTGAGGGCAAGATTTCTGCCAGGCAGATCCCCTAGTCCCCCATTATCGCTGCTTCTTTTAAAAGCAGCAATTGTGCGCGAGGAGGAGGAGGTCACATGAAGGATGCCTGAAATTCTTTCCAAACCACAGCCGTTTCTGACCCATCGCAAATATCCCTGCTCACTCTGGCCTGTGAACTCTGGAAAATGCAATTATAAGAGAAAAAGCAGAGGCTTGAAACCTCTGATTCAGGCGGGCTCTCTGACATTCGTTAATGAGGCCAGCCTTACGCGATGCTGATTCAAGGGGAGCGACTGTCTGCCTCCAGCCCCAGTTCATCAAAAGTTCATCAGCCTTCCCTTCCGACAGAAAGCTGCCCAAAGTTTGTGCTGCCTTCCTAGAAGTCAAGGGAGCTGCTTATTTAATGGTTTAATGTGGCTGAAATTGTCATTTGCTTGTCTGACAATGGAGATGAGCAGTACTGATATACATAGATAACTTCCCCCTTATAGCATCTTCTTCCTATAGGTGGATGTTCCGTGCACAGCCCAAAACCAGGCTGCTCCAGCAATGGTGGCTGGGGGGGTTAGGCATCTGAGGCTCCCACTTCAGGGGAGGGGGCCAGCCTTTTAGGAAGGGCACAGGACAAGCCACCAGTGTCACCAGACCCGAGCCAGCAACTGCTGGGCACATTGTCCCTCTCCCCTCCACCCACATGTCAGCAAGCTGACCCTGATACCACCTCACTGATTTGTTATTTGATATTTGGTCCTTCTCAAGACACATGCAGATGGAGACATGCAACTGCCTTTGAACTAGGTGTTTTTAAACAATGGAGCTTGTTTCCAGCAATGGAAGGTGGTGGCAAGAAGAGGTTGAGGTACAGGAATGGCTTCAGCACGTTCAGAGGTGGCCCTGGGCTGACGGTGGGTCTGGGCAAGAGATGGAGGGAGATGAATGGCATCAGCACATTTGGAGGTGAGTATGGGTTGATGATGGGTCTGGGCAAGAGATGGAGGGAGATGAATGGCATCAGCACATTTGGAGGTGAGTATGGGTTGATGATGGGTCTGGGCAAGAGATGGAGGAGGATGAATGGCTTTGGCACTTTCAGAGGAGGCCCTCAAATAATAGTTAAAATATCAGAAAATTAAATTAAGCCCTTGGGCTGAAACAGAGGGGCTACACATCTGGCAATAGGTGGGGTGTATTGTGAACAGGTTATCCATTCCTCTCCCAGGGCATTACCTCCTTCCCCAATAAATCTGTCCCCTACCCACCAAGTCCCCATGACATCCTGGGCCTCTCCATGGCACAAGAGGGTCCCACAGGTCATGCTGTACAAAGCTCACCATTTGATCCCCAAGGTAACATTATCACCTTCTGTTTAATACCATTAAGCAAAACTACCTGCATGGGGCCACCTTGGTAACCGGAGAACCTCCTGGGGCCATTTGCCAGGGTGTCCCCTTCCAACCTGGACCAGTTGCTGGGACAGGATGGGGACTGCCCTAGGAATGAACACCCTGCTGCTCTGGGTTGCTCCAGCTGCTGGAGAAGTGGGATGGAGCCCCACTGGCTGAGATGAGAACCTTCCTCTAATGCTGATACTCAGTTCCCACAACAGAGAAATGCTGAAGCCTGACAATTATAACCAACAGCAATTTAGCTTCTTTCAGGATTTGGTCCAGTACACAGCTAAAATGTTATGGGAAGAATTTATTTTTAAGTTTTCCACCATACCAAAATGATAGAGCTTTTTAAAACCACCCTTAANCAAAATATAGTGATATTTGTTTCCAAGAGAAAAATTTCTGGGGGGAAAAAAAAAAAAAAAAAAAAAGTTGAACATTTCCATACTTCTCTATATTTCAAAGTACAGAATTAAGAGAAAACTGTCACAGATTTGAAAAGTAGAAAGTTACTCAACTTGCAGCCCACTGGCTGGTTTCTAGCTCTACCTCAAGCTCTCAGAGCAGTTTTATAAAAGGGATTAAGTAACAACCTCCATTTTAGAAATGGGGGAACTGAATCGTATTTAGGATAAGCATCTAAAAGCCAGTCAAGCAAAGTCAGTAGCAGCATTGGAAAAACCATCCACATGGCCTGAATTCTCCACAGGTCTGCCACCCAGGGACTGAATGAGTAAAATAGACTTCAAACCAGTCATGAGGGAATGCAGGAAGCACAAATGAGATGCCAATTAAAAAGATACTAAATTGTACCCACCACAACACACAGCTAAATCAATTAATTCCTTCCAAGGATAGAAAAGAAATGGTTTTGAAGTCTGTGGCTTTGCTGGCAGATTGCTCCCCGTGACCTGCAAATGAGAAAAGGTGGCACAGAGGGCTTTTCTTCTGCCTGGAACAATGGTCTGGAGAGCTGGAGGTGCTGATGATGCCACCTAGGGCTGTATAGAGGAGGATCGGTGGGCTAAAAATGCTGTGTCAAGGTTGGGGCAACTTTTGGTCTTAATTTGCCTGGGTTGTTTTGGAAAAGTGCTGTGTTCGTGTTCCGGTTGCAGCTTTTGCAAGCAAGAAATTATTTTCACTCCCAGCCCTACAGAGAACACGTGACCTGTGGGGATGAGGAATTATAAAAACACAGGGGGAAAACTCCTGGTAACTACTTGGGCCAGACATCCATCTGTAGCCAAGTGTTTTTAAACACAAATTGTGGCTTCCCCACTCCATGGCATTTATCTACGTAGTTCAAGCATCTTTAAAAAAGGATCGAACTGCCTTGCAAGGAAACACAAATACGTATTTAAAAATTATTTCTCACTGGAGGGCTGTTGGGACAGGAGTGGCTTGAAGGAGGGCTACAGGCTCCCTGTTGTCATCTCCAGGAGCTCAGGTTTTGATTATTCAGGCCCCTTGAACAGAAAGCGACTTTCTAGAAATACTCCACTCCTTAGATGCTTGGCATTGCCAGTCTGTCCAGCCCCGTAATTCTGCTATCCTAGGAAAGCTTAGTGGTAGGATCAGCCAACTTTTGCCACCACAGGGCAGGGGTTGGTGTCCGACAGCTTCACAGGGCAGCAGCACCACAGCATCATTCAACATGCACACTCTGGATATAGGGTATGGTATGTAGTTGGGACTGTAAAAAACCAAGACAATAACCCTAAAAATTCTAAAGGATCAGTTATATTTTCATTTACACCGGCCTGACTTTTTTTGTTTTTAACACATTTCTGTCTGCAGCTGTAATTGGATTTACTGGGTCTAACAGCTGAGTGCCAATTGTGTTTCCATGGAGAAAACAGCAGGTCCACCTTGTTCTCCTGTGTACTCTTATCTTCAGTCCCTCCAAGGCACTGCCTTTCCTGCTGCCCGAGAAGCTCCTTTACACTGAAGGTAGGGGTCCTGGGGAAATATTTGGGAACAGAGATGCAGTGTGCTCCCAACAGCCTTGTACATGGGTTTGAGGTGTTTCCTTTGCAAGCCCTGCCAGGAGCAGATGACATAGAGCTCCAAAAAGCAGAGCATCCTGTGGAGACCAACCCTCTCCAGCTCTGCCTGAACTCCTTCTCAGCGCTAAAAGGAACCTTCTGTTCATTGCAACATTCATACAAGTGACAACAATGCTTTCAGACCCCTCTTGGTGTGCACCTTCATGTGCAGCATCATACGAGCAAAACTGCCCTTTATCTTTGAGGTGAAGCTGCCAGACAGTCACAGCCAAGCCTGCTCCCATCTTCCATTGTTAATGAAACTGGGCTTTGAGAATCACAATGGGGCTGGCTGGCATCCACATCTGCTCTGCACTGCCTCAAGAAGCTGCTCCTCACTGACCAGTGCCACCTGATGCTCCAGAGAGCATCAGGTGGCGCCCACAGGGCTTGGATGCCTGTCTGCATTGAGCAGGGCAAAACCAACACTCAAGACTAAGAGTGGCTCCTGGCTCGACAGTAGCTGTAGCCAGTGACCTCTCTCCGTGTCAGACATCCTTCCCCTCCCAGCTTCCTTAGATTACCATGACAAAGCTTCTTCAGGTGCACCAATATGTTATCCAAAGCCTTGCTGTCGAGAGCTGCTTATAACCCCACTGCTCCCACCTTGGCCAGATCCCAAAAGGCTCTTGTAGATAATCTTTGGTGGCCGTGCCATGGTGGGAGAAGAAGGCATCTTCCTGCCCATGCCGAAGGAGAGAGGACACAGTCTGCAGTGTGATTTGTCCAGAATTTGTCCAAAGCCATGGCACTGCAGTGGTTCTGCCACACTGTGCATCCTGCCCCCACCCCCCCCAGCCTCTCCTTTCACTGGCCATGGCTGCCTTTTGCCACAAATGCCAGGCAAAGGATGTAATCAATGGCAAGCAGGCTGCATTTTAATTACCCTTTATATAATGCGAACGTGACTGTATTAATAATCCTTGAGAGCCATGCAGCCGCCTTACACAACCTTTAATTACTCAGAGAGCTCAGCGTTTTTCCATTGTCATACAGTTTGCTTTACCTTTTATTATCTCACTTGGCTACCAGGCCCTGCAACACAAAGAGAAAAGCTTTCTGCAACTTCATCCAAGCCAGGCATCTGAAAGCTTTGTACCTGCTCCAAGACCACCATGTTTCCCACCCTCCCTTTATTTCCTCAGAACAGAAAGCCAGAACATCACCCACATGCATGTTGGTATTAGTAAGTGTATATGCACAGGGTGGCTTCCCCTCCAAAAAAAAGCCGCCGCCTTTGTGTTGAAAGAGTTATTTCCGAGGAGCTATCTATATTACAGTGATAAAAGATGAGACTAATGGGTGCTTGACACATTGCATGGGGCCAGACCCAGCAAAGCACTTAAGAAAGCGAATAAAGCTCTTAAGCACATTTTTCCATTGACTGGAGCTTACCTTTTATTAAGCACTGAACATGAGTGTATGGGTGTTTGCAGAAAGGGGAATTAGGCTCTGACGTGAAGTCCTGGATCAATCAGATTTTTCCAGTGGCTTCAGCAGCAGGGAGAAAAAAACCCTACTCATAGCCTGTGCTAGAAGTTGTCCTCATTTCATGGTGACTGGCACGCTAAAAAGCCTCCATGGGAAAATAAAGCAGAGCTCCTCTTTCCTCTTGCACTTGATACCACCAATAGCACTCAGGTGTGCCTTAAGTTTCTCTGTCCTCCAGTTTGCTCCATTTCATTCCCCACTTCCCAATGCAAAGTCATGATGGACAATTTCATAATGATCCTTGGTGAGTCCTGCCAGACTTCCACCTGGGGTCTTCTGTAACGCTGGAATGTCTGCTGGGATACTGGAGAGTATTCAATGGAAAGAAAATAGCGCTTCTTCATCATGTTTTCACAAAGCATTGAAGTAACCATCAAAAAACCAATGGATCATAATTATTTTGCAAATTTTGCACTGAGAAAATGCAGAAAAAATAATAAGTAAAAATATGTTCCTTCTTGCAAAGGCATTCCCACCAGTGCTGCCTGGCCCATGGCCCAGCCTCCTGTTACAATGGGGGTGGACAGAGATTGGCAAGGGGACCCCAAACAGAGCTGCCTGGAAATGTAGCAAAACTGTTAGACCCAATGGTAAAGGGACTTCCTTGACTTTCTCCCCCTTCATCCCCCTTTTAGAAGTTTCATACATCTACTGATGACATTCAAATAAGCTCCCAGCTGGCAAAATGGTTGTAGAGAATTTAAAACACTGCTTCTATGGGCCTGATTTTGACACTAGTTTGCATCGGTACCAGAGATTTCATCAGTATTACTGCTGATGTGTATCTGCAGAATTCCAACCAAAATCAAGCCTAAAAATAAATAAATAAATAATACAATAAGCAGAATTCAGTATTTAAAGTATTTGTGGCTGCTTCCCACTGCCCCGCCCCCCAAAGCTTTTATGTACAATTATCTCTTAGGTCCCTATGGGGGATCATTTCATTAAATAATAGCTCAATGCTGAGTTACAGAAATGAGTCTATAAAATATTACAAGGCATGTTAAATGATGCGTGAAAATAAACTAGGTCAGTCGGGGAACAGGGATTTCTACTCTCTAGAAGGTCACAGATCTTGTTCTGAGGGACACGACAGCAAGCACTGATACATAGGAGCTGCCATGCTGTTGATCTCTTTCCTTCTCCACTCTGGCCCGGCAATCACCACTGCCAAATGTTTCACTGCACAACTCCACTCCCCCATCCCAACCAACCTTCCTGAGGCAGACCTTCTCCTAAGCCCCCACGAGTTAAGATTGTCAGAGGGTTTAAGGACTTACAGCTCTCTGAAAGCTCTTTTTTAAAAAGGGGCTATTCCTGTAGATGTCTTTGTGGATGTTTTGCCCAGCTTGACCTTTTAATTTTGATGCTTTAATTTTAATGGCAGCAATTTCCACATAGATTGGGTAGGGAAAAAGAAGAATTTCCTTAAATTAGTTTTGGAATTATGCCTTTTCTACTCCTCTTAGTGTTGAAGAGTTCAGTGAGATATGAGTAGGAGAGGATAGAGGTGTCATTCTGTGAAAGCAGAGGCAGAGATACGGGGAAATTGCAGATGAGCAGCACGTAATGCTGTAGCACAAAGTGTTAACAAGAGCCCTACGTAGACTTTCAGAAGAGTTTTTAACCTGGAGCTAAAACACAGCATTGGTGTTCTGGTGCCCACGGTTGCAGAAAGACACCAGAAAATTGAGAAGAGGGCAGAACCAGGCCACAAATGTAGCTTCAGAGCTGGAGAAGTTGCCTATAGGGAGGCATCCAGAGAGCCATCTATCTTCCTGAGATGGTGGATTCAATTACAGTGCAGGAGCACGTAACTTCAGGCACTAAAAGGCTCTACCAGGAAAAAAAAAAGGGGGGGGGAGAACAAAAATAAAAAGCTGCAGACAAAAGCAGAACAAACCAAGTCAGAAACACATCAGCAGCACAAGCTTGAGAGTCAGAGAAAAATGTCAAAGGAAACAGCAGAGTCTCCAACTTTTGAGATGGTCAAAGCCAGCTTGTTTGGCTGCCTGGAAGATGCTTAAGCTGAAAAAAAACGCTAACAGACTAGGTGTTTGAGGGATGAGGTGAGGTTACATGGCCTGAAACATGGGGAAGGTGGGACTGGCCAGGCCAATCTCACATTGTGCTCTGTGGACAGTGTATGGTAGACTTGAAGGGCATCAGTTCAGTATACATCACATTCCCAAAAACACATCTTTTCCTAAAGACAGGAGAATTGTAGAAGCCACCAACTTCCAGTCCCTAAAGGGGGCTACAGAAGAGATGGAGAGGGATTCTTGATCAAGGAGGGGAGACATAGGACAAGGGATAATGGTTTTAAACTGTATAAAGGGAGATTTAGATTAGATCTCAGGAAGAAATTCTTTCCTGTGAGGCTGGTGAGACACTGGAACAGGTTATCCAGAGAAGCTGTGGCTGCCCCATCTCTGGAGATGTTCAAGATGGGGCTTTGAGAAACCTGGTCTAGTGGGAGGTGTCCCTGATCATGGCAGGTAGGTTGGAACTTGATTCCCCTTTAAGGTCCCTTTTAACTCTACCCATTCTATGATTCCACGACTGCCCTGGCGAGCCACACATGCAATGTGCCTTGCCACACCAACCTGCAGTATTGTCACACCATTCAGCTGCCTCCCAGGATACTAGGAGACTTCATTAACTTCCTCACAACCCTCTGCTTTCAGAAGGGATTGGCTAGATTGGCAGTCTACAAACATCAATTAAAACCATTAACTCCCAAATTGTAGTTAATACCTAACAATGGTCAGAGCCTTGCACATCGTTACAATTTCTAAAAACAGTAAGGGACCCCTCTCCATCCCCTAGCACAGGTTTGGTACAAGGCTCTGGCATGGATGCTCCAGGGTCTCCCCCTGGTCCCAAGCTGCCACGGTGGTCAGGGTTATCTCTGTCTCACTGCTGTGGTGGTGTGAGTGCTGCCCTGAGCCACTGCACTCAAACCCTGGGGGGGCAGCACCACACAGCCCCCCTCACCCACAGTCCTTGGAAACTATAAGGATGTGAAATACCATTTTCATTCCACACCACCTGCACGAGCAAGCGAGACCAGCTCCAGCAACCTCTCTCTTCTCCTTCAATTAGTTTTAGGCATGAAAATAGTTTCCTGCTTCCATCAGCTTTTCCTGATATAGTAATTAATGTGCCTTCCTGCAGAAGGAATACCGATTGAGAGGTAAAGCCATTGCCTGGAGAGAGCTGGACTTCCAAGGAAGTGCTAATTAGTACCTCTTTGAGAAATCTGGTTAAAGCAAGTGAGCAGGTGTTGCTAGAAATTGGAAATAATCTGTACAAACATGTTCCTTTCTATGTGACAGCAGAGCTAATTATACCTTCTTGGGTCGCCACTCCATTTTACATAATATCTCTCTGTCAAAAGTGTATTACCACCTGGCACTGCTGCCAGATGAAACACTTTAGCACTGTGAATTACCCCCCTCTTCCATCACGACTTGAGAAGAAGGACACTTTATCAACCCCACTTGCTCCAAGGACAGGAAGAACATCTCATGTCCCCCTTCAGGAGGCACCATGCAGCACACTGTGCCCTGACCCCTGCCATACCATCACCAGCAAGTTTAGGTCTTACTTGGTGTCAGCCTTGGAAGGGTTCATGGTTGGCTTTATGCTACACCCTGCTTCCGTAGCCGGCCATCAAAGCTCTGCAACCTCCTGGAAAACCAGAATGTTTCCTGAGGAAAGGTGGTGATTGACAGACTGAGAGGGGATGATGCCACAGTGGCAACAGAAATAATCACAAAGCTAATTATTTTTAATATAGGACATTTTACATGCAGGCTTTTGCAGGTACAATGGTCTTGTTGCATTGGCTTGGTCTCAGGCCGGTGTGAGGTGTCCATGCACATCTGTAAAGCTGGAAACAGGAAAAATGGAAAGCACAAGCCAGAAGAGGAAAGCAGACAGCTGCAGGTTTATTCAAACAGGAAGAATTTCCTAAGCACCCTCCCAAAACAGTGGCACATCTGCATTATTTAGCAAGTGTCACACAACTGTAACTCCTGGCTTGCACCACATCCGTAGAAAGAGACAGGGCCCATCACAGATGGTAGGGACAGAGAGATGCCCATGGGTCGCTGCCTAACCTGGGAGACATTCAGGACTCCCTGGGCCTCAGTCTGCTGAATGCATGGAGGTATTGGTAACCTCCAGGAAGCAAGAGCTGCTGGAGGAAGGGAGCACGAACACACCATATTTATGTTTGTGAGAAAAACTCTGTTTCTAAGGTGCCTTCTAAGGCAGCGAGATGTGCTCTCCTTGCAGGCAGAGTGTGTTGGAACACATATAGCAGAGGTTCTGCTGTGTCCTCCAGCCTTTTGTACCAGGATGAGGATGCACCTGCATCCCAGGATTTGGTCCTGCCATAGAGACACTCTGGCCCTTCTACCTGTTTTATATAGGATAATAAATGAGGAGAGATGCAACACAGAGGTTGTGATGAGCTGAGCAGTCAGAATATGCTCCCGATAGCAGCAGTTGTAAGTCTGGCCACAGGACTTTTCAGCCTATAGATGAAATGCTAGCCTGGAGAAAAAAGCTAGGGAGCTTTCACAGCAAGTCCTTCCTCTGAGGGCAAAACATGCTCACTGTCCGCCTTTCTAGCAGCAGGGCTTCCCCCAGTTGTGGGCACTTACAGCAGGGTCTGCAGCCCATCTTAATAGGTTGGCAGCTGAGCCCAGGGCCTGGGGGATGGTGGCATGGCTGTGATACCAGCAATGTGGTAGCCCCAGCCAAAGCCCAGAAGAAGCGGGGGTGCTCCTCAGCAGTGCAGCTGCCCCTGCAGTTGGCTCCCAACTCTCCTGGTCCCAGCAGCTGAGCATGGCCAGGCTGGATATGGAGGGAAGCGGGGGCAGACAGACACACACACACGCTTTGTGAAGCTGATTCCAGACATGCTGCCCTACGCGTGAACCTGGTGAAGAGGGCCCATTGGGGGTCAACTCAAAGGAGTCTGTAAAGAGGTGGGGGTCAGTCTCTTCTCCCAAGTCACAGGCAATAGAACAAGAACAAATGGTCTCAAGCTGCACCAGGAGAGGTTTAGATTGGATATTAGGAAAAATTTTTACACTGACAGGGTTATCAAGCATTGGAACAGACTGCCCAAGGAAGTGGTGGAGTCACTGTCCCTGGAGGTATTAAAAAGATGGGTAGACATAGAGCTTAGAGATATGGTTAAGTGACACATCGTCAATATTAGGTTGATGGTTGGACTCGATGATCTGAAAGGTCCCCTCCAACACAGGCAATTCTATGATTCTATGAAGTGATAAAAGCATAACAGGAGCTGGTATTTAACATACAGAAACTGATTGTATCCCTATAGAAATACTTAATTTGGGTCCTATTTACTTGGTCCCCTGCAGGGGGACCAGGGGGAACGTGCGCTGTTACCTGCAGAAAAAAATAGCCACAGCTGATCCAGGTGGCATCCTTCTCCACCTGTGGGAGAGCCCACAATCCTGCCCATTTTTTCATAAAGCCACTTCTGATTCCCAACTCTGTGTCCACTTGGAGCTGTCAACTTACATATCAGAGGGACTGACATGGCCCTGAAATTACAGCATGTGATTACTTGGTCTGTTAACATGGACAAGGCGTAACAATGGTGATGCTCCAAATCCTGACATGAGGAGCAGAGATACAAGAGCAGTAAAATATTTCCCCACTGAAGTCTTTGTCATAGCAGGCACTAATGCTGCACCACTGTCCATCATGACCTTTCAGTCAGGACTGTCCCTATACTTGATCCCACAGAGGTGGGATGCAAATGTCTTAGTATAAGAGCAGAAATGTGCCTCCCTCTCTCAGATGGCCTGTTGTGCCCTGGCCATATGTCCTACCCTCAGCTTTCTCTTCTTTCAGTCTCAATAGGTCCGGCTGCTTTTCTTGTAGACCACATTCCTAATACAATGTTTGCCTTTTCCATAACATCATTACACTGCTGACTCACATCAAATTAAAGTTCAAGTATTATGCAGGAGGCTTAGAAAGCCCTACCTGAGACGTGGGAACTGGCTCCAGTGTGAGGACAGCTGCAATTCAGGCCTCTCCCATCCATGACGCTGGCTTTAAAAATAAATCTTCTGGGTTAAAATAACAGCGTACTTTGGATACACCTTCAAGTTTTGAGCCACTTGGGTCAAAGCTGTTAAGGCTGGATGTGTGATTAGTGTGTTTAAGTGAAAGCTGAGATTCATCATTCAGATGACATCCAAAGACGAGATTTTAAACAAGTATACACGTTTCATAGGGCTCCTAATAAGCTGCCTCCATGGGCAGCTACTTTAAAGTCCAGGGCAGTGGCCACTATGCATGACTCGCTCCAGCCTCAAGGCCCTACTTTATCCATAGGTGACATACCAGCTCTTGCAACAATGGAAAAACCTAGCCAGCAGAAGCAGCCAGGGCCCTGGGCATCCTGCCTCTGTAACGTGGTTCAGGGATGGTGGATATATATCAGCTTAAGAGATGAAGGACGCAGTATGGACTCAGCAAAGCTTATGCAAAGAACAGTTTCAAGCAAGTCTGTGGCTCTGATGCTGGTGTGCGTGACTGCATGAAGCTTTCTTCTTACTGGCTCCTCCTGCCCCTTAATAGCCATGGGGTCTGCTGGCACCCTGGGATGAGCTAGGAGCCAGACCAGATTAAATTTGGGATTAAACCCACTACCTGTTATGACAACAGAAGCGGATTAAAAAAAAAGCACACCTCCCTTTCTATGACAGCTGCCTTCCAACTGTGGAGGAGCATGCTTTTCTCCTGCAAACAAAACCTCCTTCCTCTGCCATCTCCAGTGCTGCTGCAGTTTGCACAGAAAGGCTGCTGATGTGCTCATCCACTGACAGACCGGACTTGCAGGGTAGTTTATGGCACCTACTACTGTACTCTCAGCTCAGAGATGTAAAGCAATATTCACTGTAGCTACTGTGCAGGGCTTGGCTAGTACAGCCACATGCAGAAGTATCCAGCAAGAAAAAAGAAAAAGAAAAAAAAAAAAAAAGAAGCTATTAAAAACACTCAGCCAGGAAACATCTTATTATAGATCTTGGTTTGAAGAAGGGAAATTAAAAACCCCTACCCACACTCAGCATATGCCCAGCTATATTTATCTGATCCATTTATTATCTTAGCCAGTGCGATTTCAATGTTGCACTACTCCAGTCTTTCACGCTATGAAAAAAAAAAAAGAACAAACCAACCCAAGGCACAAGATGCCATTGCTGGTTTACAGCTGTGGCCTATCCTGTTTCGCTGCACATTTGCTGATTTGGCATCAGCACAAAACCAAGGAAAGCAAAGGGTGGGGGCTGGGATCTGACTGGAAGATGTGGATCACAGTAAAACAGGCTTTTTCTATATTTATAGCATTGCCCTGCCGGAAGGGCAGCTATTTGTTTGTGAGCTGATCTTTAAAGTTGTGGTGGAGAAGGTATCACTCTGAACAGGTCCCTTCGCTAAAGATGTACCTCACACGCATTTCTCAGGATGCAGAACTGGAAATAAAAGCTCTGGCAATGACACGCTATGCATGCAGAGTTAAATGTGCAATGGAAAACTACAGCTTGGTTAGTTATTGTCCCGTAGTGCGAAGACTGGCAAACGATGCTGCAAGTACTTTATGAAGAAGGAGGAAGCTTGGCACTGGATTAAAGAAGTGTGCATGGGTAAGCATGGAAGAAACCTGGCCATGTTTGTAGGCTGAGATTCTCCAGAGCTAACTGTGGGTGTAACTGCACTGAAATCACCAGTGAGCCTAGTTCCCCCTGCCCAGAACGGAAGCTGAAATGCCACAGGTTTGACACAAGCTGGAAGCTCCCCATTGGCTGCAAGAACCAAATGGTTTGGGTTGCTACTTTTGTCTCCTTGATCCAGCAAACTTATCCAGGGCCCCGCAACACTTGTTTTTATTAATAGCCTGGATGTCCTCAGCATTTTTCTTTTTTGGTTCTTGTGACTTATTCTCGCCACACAGCTTCCCATGGTCACTCAGTTCTGGGAGCTGATTAGGCCAACTGGAGGGATAAATCTCCACAGATGAACCCACATCCAGCAAATCAAGAGCATTTCTATAAAAAGTCAGGAACATGTTCATGGCATTATGGGTACAAACAAGACTCAGCACGTATCTGCCTTTCCTCTGCTGAGAAAAGCTCATTTGGTTTCATGGAGTTTTAAATAAATATGACTCCGGCCACTGTTAATGGTACCTAGCCCTTGACTAGCCCCCCATTGCACAAACGCTCAAGATAGATAGTACTCAATGAGGTTTAAAGGAATTACATTTCCATGCTAGTTCTGGCTCCTGTTTGTAATGAAGTGCTAGAGATCAGACCTGTCTGTGATTTGCTTTTGCATGAAAATCTACCCTCTTTTAATACTTTGAACAGCCTAGGAAAGTCCACTGTACAGGGACAGAGAGTCTTCTCAGATGTGATTGGGGTAAATGGGTCCATTTTACTCCCACGGTCTGCCTACGTAGAGATGTAGAGTTGCACAGCTACAGCAGTGATGTTAAACACCTACAACAACATCTTGGTCCTGTGAAAATCAATAGCAAATCCTTCATGGATCCTGGGCTCTATCCAGGCTGTGGAAACAGCAAATTATGCAGGAAAAAAAAAGTTCGTGTTCGATGAACTACAGGAGTCAGTGCTCCATAACAGCTTCTAAAGACCTTTGGGGTTTTTCCCCTGCAACAACAAGGTAAAAGGAAACTTGCAAAACAGATTTAAGCAACTACAGTGGTACCTGGACAAAACATGGGTCTTCATAAGCATCCAGTACAGACTTCTTGGGGGTACAGGGACATGTACATTGAACAGAATCACAGAATTGTCAGAGTTTGAAGGGACCTCTAGAGATCATCTAGTCCAACTCTTCTGCTAAAGCAGACTGCCTAGAGCACATTACTGAGGACTGCATC
The DNA here is from genome assembly GCA_013398155.1 of Pedionomus torquatus. Taxonomy (NCBI): domain Eukaryota; kingdom Metazoa; phylum Chordata; class Aves; order Charadriiformes; family Pedionomidae; genus Pedionomus; species Pedionomus torquatus. Next base: position 97,088 of record VZRU01017030.1, on the reverse strand, counting down.
CAGCTGGGTCTTGGAAATCTCCAGAGAAGGGGATTCCACAGCTTCCCTGGGCAGCCTGTTCCAGTGCTGTCACCCTCACTATAAGCAAGATTTTCCTCATATTTGACTGGAACTTCCTATGTTCCAGATTGTGCCCATTGCTCCTCATCCTGTCACTGGGAACCTCTGAAAAGAGTCCAGCTCCATCCTCCTTCAACCCACCCTTCAGATACCTGTAAGCATTAATAAGGTCTCCCCTCAGCCTTCCTTTCTCTAGGCTAAAGAGTCCCAGCTCTCTCAGTCTTTCCTCATAAGGGAGATGCTCCAATCCCTCAATCATCTTTGTACCCTACACTGGACTCTCCAGTAGTTCCCGGTCTCTGTTGAACTGGGGAGCCCAGAACTGGATGCACTATTCCAGTTGTGGCTTCAGCAGTGCCAAGTAGAGGGGGAGAATGACCNAGAGGGGGGGAATGACCTCCCTTGACCTACTGGCCACGCTCTTCCCTTTGCAGCCCAGGATTCCACAGGCCCTCTTGGCCACAAGGCCACACTGCTGGCTCACGGATACTTTACTGTCTCCCAGGACCCCCAGCTCCTTCTCAGAACCTGCTTTCCAGAAGTTCTTAACCTATACTGGTGCCTGGCATTCTTCCTCCTCAGGTGCAGGATGCTACACTTGCCCTTGTTGAACTTCATTAGGTTCTTCTCTGCCCAGCTCTCCAGCCTGTCCAGGTCACACTGGATGACAGCACAGCCCTCTGGAGTGTCAGCCAGTCCTGTCAATTCGGTATGATCAGTGAACTTGCTGAGGATACACTCTGTCCCTTCATCTAGGTCATTGATGAATGGAACTGATGAACTCTATGGAAAAATAAACCTACTACTGTACTCACACACCCTCCTCTCACACATGTACTGCCAGGACCAGCATTTATAAACACACATACATACATTTGTATGTGCAGATCAATTCCCATATCCACTAAAATACAGGAGCCATCCTAAAGATGAATGTATTGTACAGATCTCTGGGGAATGTGCGTGCCACGTTTTTTGTAGCAGCCCACACTAAAAGATGACAACTTTTGCATAAGCTATGAATTGAAACGCTTGGGAGTGTGCTCCTTAACTCCTGGTGTAGGAAGTACCACATAATCATTGATGAGATGACTGCAGACTACTTCCCCCTCCCACATTCAGTTCCTATTCTGGATCGTGATCACTCATTGAATGAGAATTCAGGATTTGGTTTTACGCCCCTCCATTTGCCTTTTTTATTTTACCAGACTCAGACTCTGCTCTGAAGACAGGTCTATAAATATTCTTGGGTTTTTTTTGTTTGATCCTTGTATCAACAGTTTGAGGAAGCAGAGGAAGAAAGTTACCTTGCCTCCAGCTCAGGTATTTGGACTCAGACCTGCCAGCTGCCAAAGTCTTACTCAGTCCTGGGCTCGGACTTGCTTAAAGCATAAAAAATCTTCTGGGAATTTCTCTGTAAAATCCATGAGCATATGTAAATTACTTCCCCTTTCCCCACCCCAGAGGTTTAACATAGCAAAATCCAGGTGTACTAGGCTGGCAAACAAACGAGATCCAAACAGATTTCATAATTCCCAACAGTATGACTATTAGAGCCACTCTAGAAGAAGCTTGGCAGAATATTAAGTGGAGAAAACCACTGAATTTTCACTAGTTTTATTTTCAAAGACATCTGTACTTCTCTAAATAATAATAATTTAAAAAATAATAAAGTTAGCTGGAAGTAGAAATTGCCAACGTGAGATACATCAGGCTGTTGGCTGAGAACAAAGCAAAGGATGGTACCTGTGTGTCACAGCTCAGCCTTGCTATATGGGACATATAAAAGTCCAATAGTATTTCCAAATCAGTTCTGAATCTTGTCATCACAGCACACCTGGACCACAGGGAAGGGCTCCCCACATTATGGGATCAGAGCACTGCGTTTGTGGGCAAGCAGTTCACCTGGTCTGATGTACTGAAGAAAAGTAGCATAGAAAGCAAATCTATTGCCCGGTCTGCTAAACTATGCTTTCTCCCCAATGTATACAACCCTAGGACAAATATGCATCCTTACATGTGATATTGCCCCTGCAATAAAGACAGGAGAGACCTGACCTACAACAGCATCCAATACTGATGCTTTTGCTGAAAAGACAGGGTACTGAAAGATACTCCCTTTACGGTCACTAAAAATATAGATGTTTTAGCACCACCCCTCCACATAGCTAAGACAAAAATAACCTTTCTATAAATGCACCACTGTATTCTGAGGTCGAATAAGACTCCCAATGAGATCACTCCAAGGCATTCAGAAAACAATTTACTATTTATCTCACTGAAGAAAGCTAGTCCCTAGCTCTTCCTTGTCTCCACTCACTAGGGCTCTATAACCCCCAGAGAATAACTATTTTGCTAGATTGCATAACTAATTACGTTTCAGGGCTGTATATCGCCATCGCAGAGTGTGGAAGCAGTGTAAGGCTGCCTGTTTTCATGAGCTATTTCAAGACACAATGTCCAGTCCTGGCTTTCTCAGAATCCATCAGCGTCATGGTGAGTGTTTGTTCCCCAACACGTACACATACACCCACCACTGCACATCTCTCATTGACCCGATGGTTCCCACATATCCCCCCCAAACAGACATTTCCCTTTACACCAGAAGATGGCCAAGAAGATACTCCACTTGAGTAGCAAAAGGAAAGAATTCAGCTCATCCACATGGTGGGCTTCCAGCTTTGATGTTCATGATAGCCACTGCCTCTGGGGTTCATCTGTAGTTAAAAATGGCTTCCCAAGAAGAAATACTTATGCTCAGCGTGGGGAGGTCAATTATTTTTAACCGAAACCTATTCTACATTGGTGTCTCGGGAAAACAAGCTTGTTCATCAGAATCAGCCCTTTAGAGTCAACGTGTCCTATCACAACCTAATGTTACTTTTGGCAAACAATGGTATCACCTACTTGCCCAGGCTCATCCACATACAGCGTGGCTGCCAAGGGAAAACAGGATGAAGAAAGGATGACACATTACTAATCTCTAACCATGCATGTTCAAAGTGCAAATGGAAAGAATGAACACCCCTGACCCTGTACTACCCTGTTTATCACCAGAATAAAAGAAGCCCTGGCTGCGCCCTGGTAACTTTCTCCATAGCATGAGCACGCCTCTGTCCCGGGCAGAGGGTCAAGGAGACGGCTGTGGCTCCAAAACTCTTCAGCTCCAGACCTTCTTGGCTAGGACTGTTAATCACAGCAGCAGCAGGGATGCAGGGACACTCAAACTGGGCTGTATCAGATGACCAACAACTCCCACCACAAGGCAATAGAGAGCAAGGGCTCAGCATCTGGACTCTGCCTACTGTTGGAAAAGACCTGGCAAAGAACAGTAACCTATAGAATAAAAATCCTTCCCTCACCGTGCCCAGTCAGGGCAAGGGGGAAGAAAGGGGAAATGCTGCCCTGTCTGCATCTCTCTGCTCTGCATCTCCTCACGCTGCCTTGCCCTTGGGGCGGTGGGGCTGGGATGCTGCTTTGCATTCATGGTCACACGCCTGTGCTGAGTATACCATGTGTAAACACTGCAAATCTTGACTTTGCATTGCTGAGATGTGCGTATGCACCTGAGTCATGGCTTTGATTTGACTGACAGCCCTCTGCTCCAGAAGCCTCAGGAGAGCTTAAGCTCAGGGAGTTTTGTAAGCAAGGATGTTATGTAAGTGGACAGCTATTTTTGTTCAAAGTTTAGTTCTGTACTCTACAAGACTAAAAATACACACACACAAAGCTAAAGAACACTTTTCTAAAACTCATTAAACACCCATGATCCTCCTCTCAGATGTGACATCTGCCAAAGGTTTTCTGTGCACTGGAGAAAGTAAGGTTTTTCCTTCATAACCAGCCTCTTCCTCTGCCTTCATCATCCTCCAAGACCACAGCTCAGCACCCAGGATACCACAAGTACTTCTGCCACAAAGAAACACAGAGCAACACTGGAGCAGAAAATAAGATCACCTTAGGGTGACCACAGGCAATTGCTGCAGCTGTGAAACCAGACCATGCTCAGCATCTGGGGCAGCCCCTGCCCCAGAGTCCCTTTTGCATTTGGTGGCATTGTGTCCTCAGATTATGAGGAGGAAGGATGTCTTGCCAGGCAAGTGAGGGCAGCACAAGAGGTTTGTGGGCTACTGGGAGAGGAAAAGCAGCTTCATGGGTAGCAGCTACTTTATTTTAGCAGAAGTCAGCACTAGAAGGAAGCGAGTCCACCACATGTCCATACCCTGGTCTCAGAGCAGCATGTAGAGATGACCGGGAAATGCAGTATTATCACTACTCTGCTCTATCCAAAATTGTCTGAGTGATTTTAGGCCAGATTCTTAAGCACAGAGATCTACAGAAAGGCCTTCAGGAGGTGGTCAAACAGCAAAAATCAGGCTGCCTTGGTTGTGCCCTCTGTAAAATCCAGATGGTAGCATGGCCCTCTCTCTCCTAATGTCACTGTTATACCCATATTATTGTCTCTGAGGTGATCAAGGAGGTGGGAGTAGGAGCCAAAACAAACAGAGTGTACCTCAGACACAAGCTACATCTTTGCTTGTGTCCCATTAAATATTTTAGATGGGATAAATCTGGCCTATTATCGTTTAGATGATTTGGGAAAAAAAAAAATAAAGTCCCACTTAACTTCTAGAAGATTATCTACTGTTGGAGACTTCAGACAGCTAAATGATTCTTGCTAATTCTGGTGCTCCACTAGGCCCAGACATCTATCCCTGCTGACAGGTCTAATGAGGACTTTGGTCTGCACAAGAGAGTTATTCATCACCACATCTCCTTGCCCCTTATGTAAATGTTCTGCTTCATCTCAGAAGAAAGGGAAGGGGAGGGGGAAGCTATAAATAAAAAGTGGTTATTTTTGGAAAGGAATTTTCTTCCCGGTGTATGTGTCTGTGTGTGTGTAAACAACTATCTTCTGCTTTTCTGTCAGCTTATCTAATCTCTTAAGCAAATAACAAGGTTGTTGGGTACTTTTTTTTTTCCTATGTCTTGGTTGACTTCATCAGTCTCCAAAGGACTCCTTCAGGCTTTAGTATCTCCAAGTACCGCAGTGTGTCCCAGCAGTACCCATTGGGGCAATCGAGCTACAACTGATACACAAGGCAAAGTCGGGCTCAAGCAGCAGCTCCAAGGGCCAATGTTCTGTAAAGACATAATTCCCTACAGCTACTAACTGCATGTGCTTTAGCTTCACTCACCATCATGTTAAGGGGATGATTTCTGGGGACATGATTTCTGCCTCTGCGGTACTGATCCTTGTGCCATCAGTCCCCCTGCCCATCAGCATCCTCCGAAGCACACACCTACTGCTGTCACTTCCTCAGACACGGCTCTTTCCAAAACTATCAGGTGGGGAAGGACCCTGCCAAGTGCCCCCACAGCAAGATGAAATAGCCTGCCCTGGACTTGCAGGAACAGGCAGGGCAAAACGACTTTTAAAAAATAAATAAATAAATTAGGTACTTGCAATTACAGATGGAAGATGGGCGAGTACCTTGGGGAGGGGAACAGAGAGCGAAAAGCAGCTTTAGGAACAGAAACAAGATGCTAATGGCAATGGAAAAAGCTCTCCACAAGAGACAGTGAGACAGCAGCCTCGAGTGTGCTGATAAGAGATAGGGTTAAGTGAATGGAACATCACATGCCTGGACCATTCACGACTCTTCTTCCTACGCAAGCAACAAGCTCTGGAGGTTGATAACGCTGGAATGTCAATGCAGAGCTAAAAAAAAACACCCCAAAACCTCCTGTGTGCTGCTTTTAATATTCCCAGAAACTCAGGGCTCATTCTTAAAGCATCCAATTCAAAGCCCGGGGAGGGCTCTTTACTCCAGTTTGTGATAACGCTGCTCACCACACTGGAAGGCAGGCAGAGGCCAGGAGACTTGAAACACTGTGATGGCCTTGCCGTGTGTCAAATCATTTTCACCAGAAGCAGAGAGATAACCAAGGAAGGGACAGAGAGAACTGAGTGACTCAAATGCCTGGTTTGCTAAGGCAAAGCATGTTATGAAAAAAATAAATTAAAAAGAAATTGTTCCACATATGCCTTGTTCTTTACGTCCTTATCCTCAGCCGCTCATTGCTGCCTGGCATCAGATACATGTGCTTGTACAGACCTTGGGTCCAGCAACAGATGTCACTTCCTATGAGTAATCATCAACTATATAGTTGTTTTTTTTTTTAACTACTTAGCTGAATTCTCAACCCTGCTGAAGTTAGAGTTCTTTCACTGCATTCAGGGCCAGAAATTAAGTGATTTGACTGTAGTCAAACTGAAAGTCCATAACAGAGGTAGAATTCAGTTCAGCCCAACTTCCCAAACTAACTCAGTTTTCCAGAAAACCCCCGTAAGATGATCCTTCTTTCAGTGCAAAAAGTTCATATTTCCTTCATCCAGTTACCCAAAGATTAATGATTGTTGACGGTCTTATGCCAGCATGGAGGATAATTTGGACACTGGTTACCCAGAGGACCAGAATTTCTTGTCCTCAGAGTTTCACAGAGTCCTTCAAAGGACTAGAAAACGTAGCAGACAATAGGCTTGTAAACAGCTGCTTTTCTTCCCCCACATCTTGTTTTATGCCTCAAACTAACATGGCAAGGTTTCCAGGGTGGGCTCCAGCATCTAGGAGTGGTTCCAGCCCACACATTCATGCCCTGATCTTATGAACAGCAAATGTCCATGCTACAAGTACAGACAGGAGCCATCCAAGCTCAATATCTCTGAAAAACAAATAAATTAAAAAGTAAAAAAAATTTAAAAAAAATCAAGCCAAATCTCAGTTTTATCAATTATAAATTGTGATACCTGAGACCTCTTTCCCAGAACTGATACCTCTTTCAAAGAGAGGCCACAGTCACATTGTTCCTCAGCAACAATGGAGGAGCAAGCTCTCTGTGCACCAATGTCTTGGGAAAGCAGATATCAGAAAACCCCACCAGGATTTCCAGTATAATCATCCCTAAGATGACATAGTCTAAGCAGGGTCTCTGAAACCCTGAACTCCTGCCTTCAGCTAGTTTCTCATTTTCTGTTGCATAATGGAGCCTGAATGAAACCCACACTGCCATTTACCATGCTGGTGGGCAGATGTCTTTGTTAGAAGAGAGTAAAGCTAAACAGAGCTGCATGAAAACTTGCAAAACCCAAAAGGCCAAAAAACAAAGCAAGGCTGCAGCAACTCCTTCTCCCCCACTTTCCATGGCTGAATTGTGAATGTGCATCCATACAGGCTGTCCAAACCCAGAACCAGGGTGTCTTAACTACAGCAGGTTTTAAAGTCAAAGGCTAAATTCAGCTCACACACTGAACTCAGCATGGTTTTGTGGGTGCAAACTAGACTGGAACTTCAGCCTAGTAGTTTGAGGAAGAAGGAACAACTTTGTTCTGATTTAAAAAGAAAAGAGAAACAAAATAAAGTGCTGCCATTGCCTCGCAAATCCCAAGCTCTATAGCAATTTTGCCAGATGGGTTGCTTTCCCTGGGTGCCAGAGCACTGGAGATCATTTCTATCAGGTTTAGGAGCTGACCCCTGTGGGGCATGAGCACTCTCCAACCATTCTGGCTGAAATTCATCCCCCTTTCCTACGGCTCCCTCTCCCTACAAATCCCACAGGGGGATGTCAAAGGTAAAGCTTTAAACTTTGTGCAATATCACACAGGTTTTTCTGTACTCGCTCATCTTACAACCATAGTTTAGGGCTCTGCTGTTACTTCTGTTTGGGTAGGGACTTCCTATCCCTGTTTATTCTCTTCAAGCATCTCCAGGCACCCCCCAGGCATCTTGCAGCCACCCACTCACCATTACAGAAGCAGCATATTGCATCCCAGTTTTAACAGTTTGGTGGATTTCCTCTGCTGCTAAAAGCAAAACAAGTTCTGTCTCACCCAGGCAGAATTACTACATGGAGAGAAAAAACAAGGGAGATTGAAGGAAAAGCAAGAAAAAGTGAGCGCACCTCCAAGCAGGAGGAGGATTTTCAGCAAGGAAGCAGCACCCAGCCCAATACCACATGCTGTCCTGGGCTGCCCCGGGACCTTCTGTGGCTCCAGATAGAACCAGGCCACTACCATCAATCCATGCTAAGATGACCATGGGGTGAGATATACCACTGTTTTTCCTCCATTTATTAATTGTGTCATTTCTTTCCAGACACTGCCTACAGCTGTAGCCAGGTCTCAAGGGAGTACTGGGGAGGTAAGACGGTCTGGCAGGTTGGGTCCCTCATGTCACCATTGGCAGAAAAACGCAAATGCTACATTCGTTCTAATGCTTTCTCAGCTAATGTATTCCCTACTGATAGTGGTTGTGCTCTTCTTGGCTCATGCCTGTGTAGGGGTCTTGCAGTAGTGCCAGCACAGAGTGCATGGCATAGCCACATGGCAGGCTAAAATGTGACACTTTTAATGACATCCGCTTTGTATTCCTTTATCCCAGTGAGCAGTCTTCAACAAAAGCCATGCTTATCACCAGCAGCCAGCAGTCAGCGTCACTCTGGAGCCGCCCAGTCACCAGCTGGAAGCATCCTAGTGTTGAGACTAGAGATCCATCAGCATCACCCTGAGACTGGGAAGGCCAAAGTCAAGGAGTGATGGTGCAGCGCTGTGCCCCACACTGTGCAGAAGTGGTGTTACTACTGGTCCTGAAAGTGAATAATCCCAACCAGTTCTTCAGCTCTCTGACTCTGCTCAGAGAGGGATGAAGCTCAATTTTATCCCCCAATATCTTTTCAGGTAACAACACCTTCACTAAAGTTGGATTGAAGGAGGCCAGTTAGATCAGGGAGAGGGAGGAGATCAAGTCTCCACCACACAATTTCATATGGCAAAAGCAGTCTTCAAATTCTACCTGTCCACAGACACCTTGTACCCAGGCCAGAACAAAAACAGATGCCAATACCTTTGGATTCAACGATAAATCCCTTTTCCATCTGTTCCTCTCTTCCGAGAGCTTCAAAGAAGGACTGAAATAACTTGATGGTTTGCTGATGTTTCCTGGTTACAGTTCTCCTGATAACAGTAATAGCTCAGTGGCCTCGTTCACACTGCACGGGCGTATAAATACACCTTAAGCAATTTTCCCAAGTCACTTCTTCAGGTAATGAATTTTGGTCTTTCCAATTTCTTGTGCAGCTTCAGTTTATACTTTAATTAGCAACTAAGAACTAAAAAGAATTAAAGAGGATTTCTAGTAACTGGGGTGCCACTTACACTAGTTCAGAAGCACAAGTGAGCTGACAAGTAGACAAATTATTGCACTATTAATTTCTGTGTCAAACATCTCTGTTCTGTGCTGCAAGAACCTTTCAAGAGGCAGAGGAGTCAAGCTTTGGGACACAAAGATCATCTTTACTCAGACAAGGACAATGAAAGGCTCAACCCAAAAAGTGTTTTGCATAAACTTCAAGAGCAAGAGGAAAATCAGTTTTTCAAAGTTATTTTTTAGTAGAAAGGTACAATAGAGAAAAGGAAGGGCATATTCCAGTGTTTCATTGGAGTTTCATTTCCTTTCAGTCATATATTGTAAACTGTCTTCAGCACAAAGGGCTGAATATCCCCAAAAAACTAAACCAAGAAAATAACTCTTCCAAGATCCTATATTTATTCTACATATTTTATATCTAGATCCACTGTCCTCGTAGACAGAGGAGCTCTGTCATGTCTGCACCCAGCTTACCTTTGCACACCCACAGCACAGCCTATGGTTATCTAGATGTGACTTAGACCAACTTCCACCAGGGCAGAAAATCAGACTGTAGAGAGGCTTGATTTTTCTGCAGATGTACTGTCTCCCAAACAGCCCAATTCATGGCCAAAGGTGTCCCTTTCACACCTCTCTCTGCAGATACTTCTGGGGCAATGATCATTGTCTACTCAGGGAAGCATTTTCCATTAATTCCTTTACCATCACTTCTTTTTCTCACTCACTCCCTAGTTTTCCTTCTTTCTTATTTCAGATCCCACCCCCGCTGCTGTACTGCTGTAAAAGCCCTTGGGGGGATAAGCACCAGGAAATTTCTCTTTCCAGCCCCTAGTGAGCACTCGGAGGCAGAAAACACCAGGACACCCAGGCAGACTGCTTCTCCACGGAACCCAATCCCTCTTCACTCTATATCCCCAGCCCCACAGCTACCCCAGGCCTGGAGAAGGCAGCCTGGGTAAGCTGCCATTTCCCCCTCTCACAGCCCAAGTGACCTTAGCGTGAAGAAATGTTTTCCTGGTATTCAGCCTACATTTCCCCTCATTTATCCCATTGTTTCTGCTTAACTCTTCCTCAGCTACAGTGCTAGACTGAGACCTCTAACTGTATTTTGCTGCCATGAACATTTGAGATGCTTTAGGTGCAGGTAATTCAGGTTACCAACTTACATGGCACTCCAACAGACATTATATGTGTTCATATGCCCCTCATATGCCATAAGTCTTGAATTACCCAGTGACTTTTTGTTGAAAGTTAGTGATGAGAACTGTAACATCAGTGAAACAAACTTACTTGCGACTTGCACGCGAGGAAAGAACTCGGCATCCCCTCCAAACTGTCCTCAGGAGCCACTTGGTTTGTTCACCCAACACCCGCTCCTTCTCAGATAGGGTGTCTCCCATTGCAACCTTGCCAGAGCCACAAGCATTGGGAAGGGTGTCGGGGAAGAAGAGAAGCATTGCTTGGAGATTGCAGTTCCAAGGTGAATCTTTGCAAACCCTTCTCCCAGGAACAAAGGTATTGATTCTGGTGTGGGACAGTCCCTCCGGAGCTAGTTGAGACACCTAAGGCACAAAGAGTGTGGTTGTAATCCTTTTCTATTAAGGCATAATCCAGTTGGAAGGTATCAACAGATGTTTTAAGACACAGATGCACTGTGACTACATGACTGACTAGTGCTACTTGTAAAAGTCAAAACCCGTTCCTGAGAAAATTTGCAGAAATCAGTCTGAAATCAGCTTTTTCCATGTTTCCCAGGCATTTCCATTACTTCCTTCATACAAATTAAAAAGGATTTCTTTAAAAAACTGAAGTAGAGTGACACAGGAATATTGCAGAACATTGTCTTCTGTGGGCACCACATAACTACACTGAGTATCATTTTGTAAAGCTCAGAACTCCCTATGCCTTTTGATCTTTTTAAATCCTTTAACACTTGTCACACTCTCTCCAGAGAGGAGTTCATGTCTATACCCTCAACATGTGAGACTCAGTAGCCTTATGCTCCAGATCTCACCCAGGCTTTCTTCACATTCAAAGTTATGTCCCAGGAACTTTCTCCTCTGTATCAGCACTTCTATTTATAAGGATCAATCACAAGCAGAACATTTCTTCAGCAAAACCTAGCCCAAATTGGGCCCTGTGCAAAGTTTTCAACAGTTTCTCACCGAGAGAAACAGTTTCATTGAAGATTTCTGAGCCAGACCAGAAAGTACAAACCAGCAGGGAAGTTTCTGATTTGGAATAAAATTCAGAGGCAAGAGAACTTCCATTCTCCTTAAAACAACTCTGAAACCTGCCCCATCAGCAGGCCTGTCCTTTGCAGGGATACACCTGCTAGGAACCACACCATTGCCTGCCAGGACAGGTGAGGAAGTGGTGATGGATAACCCACCAAAACCCTCAGGACGCAGTTTGCATCTTCCTCTTACCCTTACACAAGCCTGTGGGTTAATTGGCAGATTTTCAGGGCTTGAGGATGCTCAAAACACTATTCAAGGGTTAATACCAAGACTGTTTTCACAGACTAAAGGAAGGTCTGGCTACAACTTCCCTTTGTTTCCCTCCTCCTCCCCCCTTACCCACCTTCCCTTCTGCTGCTTCTTTTATGAATAGGTCTTCACTGTGCCTT
>VZRU01017030.1:51420-85174 GCA_013398155.1 Pedionomus torquatus | reverse complement strand
AAAAAAAAAAAAGCCTGTCTGATGGTCTTGCTCTCCCCTGACTGCTTGGGGCTGTCAGAGAGCCAGTCAGAAGGTGGCTTTTGTAATAAGGAAAGCTTCTTCCAGGCAGAGGAAGACACTGCCTGGGGCTTCTATATTCACAGCCTTTCTATTTCTGGCTCTCCCTTTTCACAGGGCTTTGTTTGCTAAGCCCTGTTCTCCCCCCATGGGACATTGGTGAACATACCTCAGAAGCAGAATAAACTGGAAAAAAGCCCCAACTACTCTGGCAGAGCCCACCCCAGACATGAGGGGCTTTGCATCTTACCTCTCTGCCTTTTCCCCTTTCAGGGAGTTTGCTGGAAAGGAGGCTAATTAATAGGAATGTCTTAATGGCTTAAATCCTGCTTGGTGGACTCCAATTTGCCTCTTGAGGTGGAAAGCAGAAAGTAATCCTATTTTCAATAGACAGAAGTAGACTGTGCTGACATCAAGCCCAAAGCAATCGGAGAAAGGTCACTGCAATAATGCAGCGCACAGCCTCAGAAAGCCCCCAGGAGCTCCAGAGAGCTGGCATGGGATTTTCAGGTAAATGAAATGGCCCCAGTCCCTCCCCGATGCCTAACGGAGGATTTAGATTTCATGGCATCAGCACACAGCAGCTCCCCCAACTCCAGCATCAGAGATGCAACCAGGTGTCCTGTCCCTTCCCTACTGCTGTTGTGCAGCTCAGCTGGATACCAGCACCACCAGCAGCAAACGTAACATAGAAGCCAACTGCCTCCATCCATGTGTGCTTCCAGGCCCCCCAACCAGGTCACAGCTTTGCCAGGGTGACCTGATCAGCAACCTCCAGCCCCATGGGCTCACTCTGGATGCAACTCTTCATGCTTTTCATGGGCTTAGTGCTTCATCTCTTATCTTCCCAGTTCAGAGAGTTTCTGAATGCCAGGTTTTCCCTGTGCCCATCTCACATGCAGTACAAAGATCCTGGATCGGGTACCATCAGTTTAATTTTACACTGCATTGTAGTGTGGTGACCTATTCTAAGAGCGAGTGAGTTCAGCTACAACAGGGTCACACACCCAGCTTGACACAAGATTCTGGGGCTGTGCTTAAAGTTCCTTGCCCACTGCATTACCAAGGTGCCTAAAATATATATGCAGGGTAAAGCACTGCAGTCTCTCAAGATCTGCATAGGAATATATTTGCCAAGATGGATATTACTGCTATCTGTCTTTCCACATTAGCTCTCTAGATCTAACGTGTCTTCTTCTTGAACCCCTTTCCCAAAAATTTTCAGCAGTCTTCCTGCAAAGGTCCATTTAAGCCAGCCTCATCAGTGAGTTAACTACTCTTTCATCCTCTGAGGGCTAAAGAGAACCCTCCTGTAAGTTTTTCCATGAGTGGTTCTTTCAAACATTTTTTTCCCCCCAACACCTCTTGAAACAAGCCAGTCTTCAAGCACAAGTCTGTCTGACACCTATCCTGAGGTCAAGCCAATTATTTCACTCCTTGCTTACAGCTGCTGAGGCAGTCACACTTTGCACCAACCTTTTAGCATTTAATTTACCTCTAGCCGAGTGCAGCCTTACCCTTACCCAGGGAGGCTTATGGGTTCACACCTTGTCACTGCTGACACCTGTGAAGTCACCAAAAGCATATGCCACTTTCCCAGCACACACAGACACATCCTCAGTGCTCTCCTGAACAGTAAATGTGGGGCTTTTTGTGCCACTCCCCTCTGAACTTCAAGCCAGCTGATCCTTCAGCTAAAAAGTTCTCAATCTTGGGTGAAAATTTCTCCAGGATCTGGCACAGAGACATTTTGATAAAGTACAGATAACAAAAGTACACAGCGCTTTCCATCAACACGTGAAGTCATCCTTTTCCCAGGAGGGAACTCTGTTGTAATCATGGATGATTCTCCAGGCTCCCAACTACCACTGACAAGGTTTGATCTGCCCACATGAAGGCACTCCAACTCACTTCTTGTCTTGCTGGCTCATCCAGTTACTGCTTTTTGAGATCCAGCCCATCTCATGCCCTCTTTTGATTTGAACACATGCATTTCCTTAACTGGCACCAAACAGATGAGAAAACATCTGTGTGCTCAAGTGCACATGGGTATCATCGGGTCTAACTGAAGCCACTTCCCCTGGAAATTACCAATGGGGCAACAACAGTCTTGTCAAAACCAGCTCTTGGTTCCCTAAGCACTTGCCAGGAGCCAAGGCAGGAACTGGGCTTGTCAGAGCAGCAGCGAGCCCTTTTATTTTCACAGAAGCCACTGTGCAGCTCTGCCAGAGTGACGATACTCCCTTACTGCTGGCCAGTGCCTGGTTGAACACTGTGAACCCAGAGGCAGAGGACTTTCATAGCCCATTACCTAGCCTCCTGAGCCATGCAGTTCCCAGCTGCCACTGCTCTTGACAGATCATTGTGCTGCACAGAAGTTCGGCCCCTGCTCTTTTTCTCCTCCAATCTCAGCTTGGAAACACAGAGCGTGAAAACACAGTCCTCTGTCTTTGAGTGTTTTTTATTTCCTCCTCAGTAGATCTGCTGCTAACACATCACCTTGCGGGTGCTGGGAAGAAGACACTCAGCATTTCAGGAGATGTCATGTTTAACCTCACACGTAATGGAAACTGGAAACATGCATTATCAGTAGCACTGTGGGCAAGAAGCTGAGAATAAGTGATGTTGTAACTTGGAAACTTCAGACACAGCCATGGGAGAATGCAGTGATGTTTTATTTTAGCTCAGTCTAACTCCCAGAGAGCCACTGTCCTAACCCCTTGCTGAAAACTAGATACACCTTCAGTTTCATACAAGGGCTTTTCCGACTATCTACATATGCCTAGGAGATCCTGAGCATCAAGGCAGAAAATCCTTCCCCTATCAGCAGCAGAGTAGTATCTTATGAATGTTTTCATCAGTAGGCACCAGCAATCTTTGCAGAAAGAAAGCATATTACCATCATTACTACACTTTTTGGAGAGCAGTCAGGAGGTGGCAAGGCCAAGGTTACAGAATAACGATGAAAACCAGACAGAAGCACAGAAGACAGTCAGGGAAGCAAAGCAAAGCTGTGTCCTCTGCAACCACTACAGGTCAGAATATCCTCATTGTCAGATAAATCCCCTGGAAACTGTCTTTGAAGGGCTGCTAGAAGCCATCCAAGAAGCCAGGCTGGGGCTTACCACACCTGGTATGCTTCCTCTATGCTGATTTCCTCATTTTTACTTCCATTTAGCTGCTCAGGGCTAACTTTAGGTAATATCAGATAAGACTGTGCTAAAATATGTCAGTATCATGAAGAAGAACATGCTTGCCTGTCCCTGCCCTCTGAACTCTTCTCCTAAGTCAGCAAAGCCTGAAACAATATAGACACTGGTGAAGAGATCTGCACACCCAGAACCCAGCTGGGCATCACTCTGCAGGGAAATTGCAATTTGATGGGTCCCTGAACCAGGAAGCCAACCTGTGTCCCTCAGGAAAGCATCATCACATCCCTCTTCACCCAGAGTGGAAACTCACACACACGCACTGAGACACCTACCGTGTGACCATGTCTTGCGAGTATCTCTTGTGAGCACCTTCCCAGCTCAAGCGCCTTCAACACCACAGACTTAGCCCTGGCTACAAATGGTTCCTGCCTTTATACCAGAGGCCAGTGCTTCAGGCAATACCTCATTTCCAGTATAAGGGACTTTATGACTGCACAAAATAGGAGACCATGCTCGGTCCAAAAAGCTCAGTCTAATAGACAGACTCATTACCCTCATTTTACAGAACTCCAGAAAGAATTTCCCGAAAAGGCCATGTCAGCCCTTGATTCCACATGCACTATTATGCTGCACCACTGCCCTCCTGCATCTGCTCAACACAGCGACCCACACAGTGCTGTCTCTGCGCCACTGACCAGCATGTGCTCAGCACCAATTAATCTTCTGATCCAAAAATCCAGCACTGTCACATCACTGCTGGACAACCAGCTGACGCATCCAAAGCCTCCACCTGGGGGGCATCCTCACTTGGATCAACACTTCACTCCTTACATTAGGGTACTTCCTAATGGTCTATCGATTTCAATAGATGTCCCAGTTAAACGCGTTATAGAGGGAACATCAGCCCAGCAGCATCTGCAAGTTCCTGTGCGAACACCCCACTGTTCAGTGCAAAAGGGAAAACGAGTGTTGAGAGGGTAGGTTATTGGCAGGTCAACATGACACTTGCAATTCTGGTAACAAGCAGCCTACCCCAGTGCTGGGGTACACCAGCAGGCACAGCACAGCCTGCTCTCTATGCTCTGTCCTTAAAACTGATGTCACCTCCTGGTTCAGCTTCCAAAGGCTCCTGCCACTCATCCAACACTTGTCTATTCTTGCAGGAAACATGACTGACCAGCCCCAGCTCTGCCCAAGACAGGGGGCATAGAGACACGACACACAAGGTATGTCCCCAAAACCACCTGCCTGCAGGTCCCAGATAGGAGACAACCTCCTCCTAAGTGTGGTCCAACCATAGCAACAGGCCTGGGGAACACAACGAGAGGCAGAGAGGCTCAGCCATGCGTGGAGGGGTCTGGCAGGCAGCATTATTTCAGAGCAGCCTCTACTGAGGAGCTGAATTTTTATTCTGGGGCTGTTTGCTCTTCCTGTTTGGTGCAACAGCTTCAAAGGGGAATTAATATTTACAGAGCTCTGGTCACGTCACCCCATTGTTCCCATGCAGCCAGGAGGCTGCCGGGAGAGAGGAAGGGAGAGCAAAGCATCCCAGCAGGCTGCCCCAGCCACGGCTTTGTGCCAGCCGTGCCTCTTTACAGGGAAGCAAGGCCAAAGGCACGGTGGAGTCAGTAATTTCCCACCTCCTGGCCACGGAAGCAGCACAGAGAGGGGTGGTCAGACAAACCCAGTACCTTCAGCACAGGAACGGAGAGGAGCCTCCTGCAGAAGGATGACACACTACCAGGGCCCTGAGGTATCCCAGGATGAGATAATAGACCCCATCAGCCTCCCCTCGCTGGGTCAAGCACATCCATGGAGATGCATAGCAAAGCAGAGGTGTCAGGAGAGAGAAGAAAACAGGAATCTCGCAGCGGAAATTTGTGGAGGAGAGGACAATGCAGGACAGGAGGATGAAGCAGACATGGCAAAGGGAAGCTAGGGGTAACTTCTGTCCACACAGGAGCCCTCAGCAAGACACACACACAGCAACAATAAAAGCCATTTTGGGGGCTACCTCAGGATGTTGCTCTTCAGTGTTGCACAGCATCCCTACCAAATCTGGGGAAAGCCATTCCAGTCTTTATAGGAAGAAAGGGCAGAGAAAGAAGAGAGGTGAGCCAGGAAAAGGGCTTGCATCAATACTAAGCCACAGCTGAAGGCAAAGGCCTTTTATAGACAAGACCAACCAGGCTAAGGGATGCCAGTAAATCTCTATGTATTCTTCACCTGTGCCTGGAGAGGCCTGCATCTCCTAGGGCTGCACAAGAATGAATGCAATAAAGATGATGAAGCACCAAGATGATAAAGTGATGGAGGTTGTGCAAGTTCCCACATAAGGAAAACTCTTTCAACTCAATCAGTAGTGAGAACTGTCTGAGTGACTATTTTTCCCTAGATTGTGAAGTCTCTCTGAATTTGTACTTGCAGGGCCACCATGACTTAGTGCTGGTTGCACCTCAGGCACTGTTTTTCCATGGATTGGGACTCGGGCTTTCCCATGAACAGGATGAAAGCAAGACTAAGCATTTCAGGCAAAATGAGGTACACATGTACAGCTTGATCTGTGAGACAGATCCAGCCTCCAAATCTTGCCAATCAACTTCAGAAGACCCAGAATTTCACTTGCAGTATTTGCTGACCCATCAAGCAACCATGTAATGCTTCGTTGAATGAGAGCTTCTGCTTCTCTGGACCTTTGGCATGATGTTTTTATTTATACATAATGTTTTAATTTTTTGTTTTGTTTTGTTTCCTTTACCCATTTCATTTCCTCTTTAAATTCCAAGACAACCGCCTGTGTGCAAGGATAGCAGCTGTTTTATTCCTGGAATTAGCACTCAGTTACCGGACAGACAAACACTGGGCTTTCTGCAGGAAACTCAGCTTTCCTGATTTGTTGCTGTTTTCCTTAGGCTGAAGCTAATATCTGCTTAGAGCCAAAACAGACATTTGGGGTTTTGTCTATGGAAAGAAAGAGTTCACTCCTTGTCAGCAGCAATGTGCATCCTCTCAGAAACAGAAATATTTTCACTCTTTGATTTCAGCAAGACATTTTGGCAGCATTATGAATCCAAACCTTTGGCAGAATCATGCAGGCAGGGAGACAGAGAGAGAGAGAGAGACTTCACTGAAATACAAAGAGCAAAAGATATCAAAGCTCAGTGCTGCATGAAGGGCACAGGAGTCCTTCCCACACAGCCCTCAGTGTCAGCAGAGCTGCTGGCACAAAGATTGGGCAGAAAAAAAGGGCTTGGGCTGCAGGACCTTGTTTTCACATTGAGCAGTTCATCGCATCACAACCAGTATGGCTCCCTAAGTGGCCTGCAGAGCTGCAACACTTCGTATTTCCACAGGCAAAAAGCAAAATCTGTTCTGGAACTCTGAGATCTGTGTATCAGACCAACAACAGAGCTATTGGAGAGCGCACCCTACATGTACCTCCTCTGTGACAGCCAACAGCTCGCTGGGAAGTGATTAACACTTCCATGCATGGGGAGACTTCTTGGTTAGCTAACAGCTGTCTCCAAGGGCTGGAGGATAGTGGCATTATGCTTGATTGCCACAAGCTTGTTGTGGCTTCTTCTGGAAGCAGAACAAATTCTGTGACAAAGCTTATTTTTTTGTCTCTAGGAACCAGGAGCCACAGTTAAGTTCAAGTGTGCTCAAAATAAGTACTGAAACCTTTGGGTACTGATTTAGTACTGAGTGGAGCTTCTAAAAACATGTAGTTTTCCCTTCCCTGGCTGGATTTATCTGCAGCCTTGCTCAAGCGACTGCTCTGAGGAATGAGGGGACAGACTCATGGTACTTTAGGCAACCTGGTATAGTGGGAGGTGTCCCTGCCCATGGCAGGGGGGTTGAAACTCATTGCTCTTTAAGGTCCCTTTCATCTCCAACCATTTTATGATACTTTAACATTATGATCTATGGTGTGAGGGTTCACTGTGCCCCACAGTGGGGAATACATAACAGGTATTTCCCAAAGACAACATACAAGTAGTTGACATGGCCAGTAGCAAAGCAACAAGCATTGGATCAGGCAACACACACTTTTTAGGGCTGCCAATGCCCCATAGAGCAGGAGAACTGCAAGTCACAGGTGAAAATGGGGAGAAGAGAAAGAAAGAGAGCAAGAGCAAAGCCTCACCATCTCCTCCTGCTCCATTCTGGAGCCACCAAAGGCTGCCTGCTGCTTTGCGAGGCAAGGGCTGGGCCTCTCAAGCATAAGCATCTGCAAACTGGGTGTCCAAATAAAAATGGGAATAGGTTTGGTTTTGGCATTGATTTTAAAAAAAAAAAAAAACAAAAAAAAAACAACCCCTGAACAAGCATGGTTTTGATTATGCATTTTTGTGCTGGTTTTCTGCTTGTTCTAATATGACCTGTGTTCTCTCTTTNAAAAAAAAAAAAAAAAAAAAAAAAAAAAAAAAAAAAAAAAAAAAAAAAAAAAAAACAACCCCTGAACAAGCATGGTTTTGATTATGCATTTTTGTGCTGGTTTTCTGCTTGTTCTAATATGACCTGTGTTCTCTCTTTCTTCTGCTTCTGAACTTCAAACTTACTTTACTTTCTCTAGATTTTCTCTGAGGAAAAAAAAAACCAACAACAGAAAGGGCTGGAAACATTCCTTTTCATTTAAAAACAAGCTGAGGCTCCTTGACAATGGGATGACTCCAGCAGCTGGGCTTTTAAGGACACTGGAAATTACGAGACTCCTGATAAAATCGTAGGAGTTGGCGAGGCTGTATTTCCCCTCAACAATTATGATTTCTTTGCCTGTGGGTATCACTGTGTTGAAATGCCTCTAAAGTTCCTGCTATGTCATTGAATTTGCATGTATTTCTTTTCAGTTCCTTCCTTCTCCAGCTCTTGCCAAAGAGTAGGCATTCCTGAAAATCAACTAAACCACACTCCCATAACTTTACAGCCTGAAGACCTTGAAGCAAATGAGCCTTGAAGAGTAATTGTAGCATTACAGGCACCAAATGATGCCGAATTATGCAGCGCTTAGCGGACACTGCTTAGTGGACTGGTTTGGGGAAAAACATTGAATAAGATGAGAAAAAAATCATTTCTCCAAATGATACAGCAATGCTACCTAAAACTCCCCATTTTCAACTCAATTAGCCACAATAAAAATGGGATGACTCCGTCAACTGTGTGGTGGAGCTGGACCAAATGAGTCCCATTTTAAACAAACCTGCTCTAGAAAAGAACTTCTTCTTTAGAGAGCATTTTAACCCACTAAATTTATGCATGCCCCTCTGGAGCATCTGCGTTGCTGTAAGAAGTGCTGCTGAGAGTGACTCTACCCCAAACCCAAGTATTTCAGGTAACGAGCTTCAGCCAGGATAAACCAGCTCTTGGAGGCAGGTGTGAGCCAACATTTCCTTTCTAGTGGCTCAGATGCTGTGGGATTCATGGACCTTAAACTAGATGCTTCTTTCTAGCATGATAAATTAACTCCCACTGACTGCAAGAGATTTTTTTTTTGTTTGTTTAAAAGCTATTGAGAAAACATCTCAGTAGCATTATTACTAACCAAGCCAAAAGAAAAGCAGCAACAATAGAAATAATGAAGCAAACACAGCGAATATGTGTTCAGTGATGTCTGGTGTTGTATGTTCATTGCAGGGGGGCATTGTACGAGATGATCTTTAAAGGTACCTTCCAATTCAAACCATTCTATGATTCTATGTGAGTTAATCATTGGCCATCTCTATGTGTTCACAGGCTATTTCTACACACTCTACAGATGAGCTTCAGCATTATTATTGTTTCCAATCTTCACGTGTAGGAATCAAGCTGAAATTAAGCATTAATCAAGAATTAATTGTTCCAGATCACACAGGAAACAGGTGAGAACTGAGGGTCAGGAAGTAGGTGTTCCCCTGATCTGTCCGTCACGTTGTAGTGGCTTCCTCCCAACACCTGAGCATGCATAGGACCTGGAAAACACAAGGCTGCTGTAACAGTTGGAGATCCTCTTCTTCAGGACTTTAGTATTTGTCATGGACAAAAACTTGAGAGAAGGTGGGAAGGGAATGGGGGAAAGCCTATTTCAGCTCTCACCTCTGCTTCATGGGTACTCGTTAGCAGTGAGAGTGATGGGCAGGGAGGTGGGAAGAGCAGAAGCTTTGATGAGTTGACCAAGAAATCCATGAGAACTGTCTAGCATTCCTGGCAAGCAAAGATGGGCAGCACGTGGCACAGCTGTGGCACTACAAGAGCAAATAACCCTGCTACTCACAGAGCATCACTTCACCCCATAGTATAGACTCCAGGCATCCCCAAACTGGGGGAAAGCACGTGGTAGGTTTCCCAGTGCTTACCCACCACGTTGTACCACATCCTCCATCCTCCTTCCTGAGCTCCTCACGCAGGCAGGCTGGCCAGGAAAATAGTGAGTGCCACAGCTTATCCCTGCAAGTGATGAAGCAAGAGCTTGAGGGAGGGATAAGTAGGTGACAGCCTAATTAAGGAACGCGTGATAACGCCTCATACTGGCAGCCAGGCTGCAGGCATTTCCTGACCACAGGGTGCTGCCAGCTTTGCCACCTCTAAGCTCCCTTTCTTCTGGCCTTTAGAGACTGGCTGTGGCACTGCTGGGCTGATGGAGAGGTGTCCAAGTCCATTGTCTCATTTGTGTGCACGCAGGGAGGTGGAAGCAGAGGCTTTAGGTTACCTTTTGGCTTGCCACTCGTTGTCGGGTGTTTAAACACAGGTGTCTGCTGCTGTTGACACTGAGTGATAAGTGGAGACATTTTTTCCATTGGAAAGAATCTCAAGAATTTCCCTGTTCTCTTTTTATTCTTTTTTTTTTTCCCTTTTCCTTCTGCATTATGGTAAGGAGACAGTTACCAGGGAGTGCGGGGCAGCTGGCATGAGGCAGAGGTGGGATGGTGCTTATTTAAAAATTAAATCCCTTCTCTGTTCCCTTCTTACAAGCATAGCTACTCCAACTGTGTGTTTCAAATGCTTCTTTAAACTGAAATATTCCTCCTTTTCTGCATCCTCAGCTACCTCTAACAGCTGATTCTTAATGCTGCAGTCCCTAACTTGTACGATGGTTCCCAAAAACAGCAGTCAGCAGCCATCTCCAGGGATTAATTTTCCCTCCAGAAGCAGGAAAAGCAGTGGTGCCCTTGGTGTTCGCTGCATCACTGAGGCTGAATTTGAACTGTTGCATCCAGGCTTACGATTCAAGTACCCCCTTGGGGCGAAGAGCTTGGGGCAAAGGTTGGGAGAAAATCATTCAGAGATAAAATAAAAAAGCCATGCCAGAAGAGGCCCCCCTTCTCTCCCTCCTTGACCATCTCACGCCACTGACCTGCAACCATAAACCAACCTAGACCCCAGGATGCCATCACCAGAAAGCTCCTATTGCTTTTTTTTTTTATGCTTAACTGTGTCTCAGCTCTATGTTTCAGGTTATTTCTTATGTCATTCACATTGGTGAGATCTTTTTCCCCAAGAGAAACCAGGCCTGCCTTGCTCTGGTACATCCTGGGGAGTAGGAGGAAAACCTCACACACACATTGTCACACACCTTCCCAGCACCATGTACCACAGGGGAAACCTTGTCTCACAATGAGCTGGCTGAACATCCCCACATACATGTATAGAATCATAGAATCATAGAATGGTTAGAGTTGGAAAGGACCTTGAAGATCATCGTGTTCCAACCCCCCTCCCATGGGCCAGGACACCTCCCACTAGACCAGGTTGCTCAAAGCCCTATCAAGCCTGGCCTTAAATACTTCCAGGGATGGGGCATCCACAACCTCCCTGGGCAGCCTGTTCCAGTGTCTCACCACCCTCACAGGAAAAAATTTCTTCCTGATATCTAATCTACATCTCTCCTCTTTCAGTTTAAAACTGTTACCCCTCATCCTATTGCTCCTCTTCCTGATAAAGAGTCCCTCCCCACCTCTCCTGTAGTCCCCTTTAGGTACTGGAAGGATCTATAAGGTACTGGAAAGCTGCAGTAATTCATGTAGTACTTCAGGACTACATGTGCAACAGCTGCCAGTCGATGCTGCCCTGCATGTGTCCCTTGCTCTCCTAGGACTCTGTTGGAAAGCAGGAGCACAGCCAAGGCACCCCCAGCCTTCTTGCTGGTCCCCATGCCTGAGTGCATCACTCCCTCTTGGGGTGACAGTGACACTAATAAGCAGGCACCATCCCTGCTATAGGATGGAAAATGTGAATACTCTGGTGAGCATTCTGGAAAATGTGAAAACACCTGGTGCAGTGGAAAGCCAGGCTCAGGGGGACTAAAGCAAGTATGCTGGGACACCAGCTTACCTAACATGTACTCGTGAAAATAGTGCCTGTTGGATGAACTGGCTTTTTAGCTGGCCCAGGCTCCCAGGAAACACAGCAGCAGGAATCCTGTGCCCCCCAGTTCATATGGCACAGGGTGGCTGACATTTTGAGCCACTAATTGCTGCAGGGAGCTTAAGAGACAGGCAATTAGTTACTTGTGTAGTGGCCAAGCCCCATTGAAGGAGGCTTGGCCACCACACAACCACCCTGCCAGGGGCAAAGACACCTCCTACTAGACCAAGTTGCTCAAAGCCCCATCCAACCTGGCCTTGAACACCTCCAGGGATGGGGCCATAAACTGCCCTTTTTGTCCCAGAAGCATACCCCTGTAGCCCCCACCTTGACCCATGGGACTTCACATCTTTGCTCTCAAGGAGTCTGGGAGTTGCCCCAGGCATCCTTCCCATCTCAAGGGAAGTAGGCAATGGAAGGTACAAAGGAAAAGGTGAACAGGCATGTTTTGTACAAAGAATAGAGGCCAAACCGCAGATGAAACATTACCACTTCAAGGGGAAAAAAATAGATAACATTAGTCACCACCCAGCAAGTAAACTACAGCCTCCTCAACTGGCAGAAACTATAAGGAGCCTTCCATCCTCCTCCTCCTCCCTGTTCTCCTGCCCCTGCTTCTGCCTGTTTATGATATGGCTTATGACAAAACAACTTATTAAAGGAATTACGCAACTGAGCTCCTAACCCTTTCCATGCTGGATTTTTCCAAAGCCTTATGCTTATCAGCTAACTGAGCTGGAGACACCAGCTACCTGTCACAAGCTCTGTTGTGTGGTTGTATTTTTTTTTTTTTTAATGAGGCCTCAGCTTCTTAATTGCTCACATGTTTTGTTAGGAAAGCTCAGTCACATGGGTGCAAAGGTAATCCAGGAAAAGTACTATCAGCGTGCCCAATTACGGGGGCTGGCACTGCCTTTGGTATTGAACTTTGCCTACAACCTCGGGACCAGCATCCCAGCAGGTCACTCGGTGAAAGGGCATCTTTACACCTCTCAGTGCTGGCTCTCCAGCTCCTGGTCTATGTGCCCTGTAGAATCTTGGCTCATAGCAGACCCTGCCTGCTTGTTGCACTGGGGTTGCCCAGGAAGTCCAGGTGATGGCCAAAGAGGTATGCAGGATCCTGTCTGTAGGTACTTACTGCCTTCTGAGATGCGTTTTACCGCCAGTGTATCAGGGATGGAAGAAAATCATTACCTACTATTTTGGCTTGCTTGTTTCAGACTTTGCTCCAATTTCTGTAAAACAAAATCATCTACACACACACACAAAAAAAAAAAAACACACACACAAAAAAAAACCAACAAAAAACAAAAACAACCAAAAAAAACCAACCCCAAACCAAAACAAAACCCCAAACAAACACACCCAAAACAAACCAGCACTCCCCCCCAAAAAAACCCTCTTCTAACTGCAGCCTCTGGGTCATCTCACTCAGCTTACTCAGCTTCAAACCTTCTGGTAAACAAGATGCATAATGACAGCCACTAGCCTTCTCCAAGCATATCCACACATTTGTAATATGTAACGCAGCGTATGAAATCTGCATTTCCATATAATTAGGAGTGCTCAGAGAGGTGACTCAGACATTCCAGTGAGCTTTCTTCTTGTCGTTGGTGTGCAAAATGTAACTTTAGTCATTTTTTCCAATGATTTTGGACTTTAAAAACAGTAATTAGCAAAGTCAGCTTGTTATCAGCTCCTGTCAGTAATCCGTCCTCCCGCCAGTCCTCCACTGACTTTTGGTCACAGGCACAGCTTTGGCAGTCACTTCTCAATCCCTGCTTTTGTTCAGAGGATTGAGGCAGTGGACCGAGAAAAAGAGGTCCTAAACTTGCAAGCTCTTTCACGCATCTTCAATTTAAGTGCTTGAAAATTGAAGCACCTTCAGACTGGGTCTTTAGAGCATAGTAAATAGGAGGCAAGACATGAAATAAAACTTTAGAGGCATCGTTTTCTCACTTCTCTTGAAGGTGAGGCAGGCATGGGCAGAAGCAAAGTGAAAATACTGTCCTTGATAATGATGCTCTTTCTACTGTTCTTCCATGCTGGCTCTCATCTTCTCTGCTCCCTAAGCGTTTTCCTACCCATACTTTGCCATGTACCACTGTATCTGCAGCCAAATGGGGGGCAAATGACAATCTATTACTTCTCATCGCTCATAGGCTTTCAGTCCACAAAACGTTTAAAAGCATATTACTCAGTCTGTGCTTCATGTGGGGACAGGGAAGTTGCTGTTTCCTCTTGCATGCCGGTGATCCCCATATTTTCTTCTCTGGTGGGACAGGAGGGCTTCAAGACCCCATTAAAAGAGGTTGAAAGATCAGCATCCCTTTGAAATTCGTGGGAAGACTTTCGTCCAGCCAGCCTGCATGGATAAGCTACCACTCATAGTACATGGACTGGCATGCGTGGGAGCAGAAAAATGCTCCAGAGAAATACTTAAGTGCACAATATTTTAATATGAAAAATCAGAATGGAAATAACAACTTTTCCTGAATACTTCAGGCAATTCCTGGTAAGCAGCTAGTGCTTGTCTGCTGTTTGTTACTGTGGAGCTCCTATGCACACAGAAAGACACCAGCACTCTCCAAGACCCACCTACAGCCAGAGATTTCTCTGGGAGGGAACCCATGTATGTAGGAGCAAGGGAGCAAACAGGACCAGGCCCTTCAGCTGGGCTGGACACAAGAGACAGGAGTGTATTTAACCTTCTTGGTCTAACTACTCTCCTCAGCATAGACAGGGTGAGCCTCAAGAAATTCAAAGGTTTGTGACTTCTCCAGCTCATTTTGGGTCCAGACAGTTCAGAAAACGACTTCATGGATCTTTTCTCCTTGCAATTTAAATTGATTTCTCCCCCAAGGTAGATGAATGCTATTTAAACCACGTTTCCTGGGCTAAAGGGAGCCCCATGCTATGTGACCACGTTTTGGGTAAGCTTACCTACATCAGGTGGCATCTCCAGTGCACATCTGGGTTTCAGTACAATAGAAGTCAATGGGATGTCCATGGGCACCAGCAGTAGGAGTGAAAATGCCTCTTTACTGGACCTGGCTGTGAGTCAGAGCCTGGTACTGCCTACTTCTCTGCCCTTCTCCCTCAAGGCAAGCCAGGGCAAGCATCACGCAGGTGGCACAAGCCTTGTCCCTGCCATCTCTCCTTCCACCCCCACAGTCTTCATTACTCTGTTTTCCCTATTCTTTCCATTCCCCGTTGGGTTTGGGGTTTTTTTCACCCTGTTGTGTCACTTTATGTCACTGACACCCTGCTGGTTTGGGGTTTTTTGGTAGCAGTCAAGGAACATGAATTTTATCAGGCTTGGTCCAATTCAGACTGCTGTGCATGCTCAGAATGGCTGGCCATGGATGTAGAGATCTTTTTACACTATAGAAGTGGAGGCATTGACATGTGAAGGTGTGAACGCAACAAGGTGACAGCACAAAAGAAATTAGGGTAAGGTTCAGCTCATCTAGCTGCAGTTGCCTGAGAACCAGGCAAGCAACCTACGTGGTTTATCTACGTCTCCCTAGTGAGAGCCAGAGGACCTCCAAGAAGTCAGTATTTCCAGACAGGCTGCTAAAATGAATCACCTTCCAGAGGTGTCTACCTGCTTTATGGAGTACAGGAGGAGACTAAACAATTACCTTGGGCTAGACACCCAAGGTTTAATTAAGACACAGGCAGCTCAGGGTGACTAGCCCAGTGCCAGGGTGGGAGGTGGCATCACAGAGTCTGTAACCAGGAGCTTTTTGCTGGCTCCCTGGGTGAAACACAGCCAAATAAACCATCTCTCCCAACAGCAGCAGCTCTGGACATTTCTCCTGAGCAGCTGTCCTCAAAACTGATTGCTGTTTCATCCCACCAGGAACCTTGCCTGTAGACAAATGTCTAAGGTTTGTTGAAAGAGGAATGTATGGGAAGTTGCTGATGCCAAGTCCCTGTAAAGCACCAATATTCACTTAAGTTAAATATCATACTTCCTGCAAACTGTAACCAAACATATTTCAAAGAGGTCAGTAATAGTTACAGAGATTTAGCTGCTCTGATTAAGTGAGGCAGGGACAGGAGGATGCCCTGGAGAAATCTCCTGGGCTGCTGTTGGGGAAAAAACTAGAATAGATTCTGCATGGAGAGGAGCAGATGGGCAGGACGCAGCCTGTGAAACGTGCTGCAGCAAGCATCTTGCTGAGCAACTCAGAAAGGCCCTGGAATGGGCCAGAAAACCCCAGTGGGGTGATAGGTGGCACGCACTGTGGCTCTTGTTTGCTCTCTATGAAGGCCTACAAGCCCTGCCCTCTGTTGCATGCAGGCACCCACAGCAGAGCCAGCCAGGAACCAGCACCCAAGTGCTGCAGATTTTGGCAAATCCCATTTTAGCTCAGCTGAGAGTCCCATGGAGAGGCAGGTCATGAGCTTGAGCACCACAAAGTCCCTTTGTCCTCAGGTACAGGGGATAATAACCTCTGCATGGATCAGCTGAGCTTGGTGGCGACTGACAAGCCTCTGAAAGCCCTCCCTCAGTTCCATCATTGGAGCAATTTCGTACACAAGATCCCACTCTAAAGTCCCTTCTGCCTCTTCATCTTCCCAGGTATCCCAGATCCTATCATCTGGGGCATTTCCAGATTAAACCCACCGATTCAATGTCAGAACATGCCAATTACTTTTAAAAGGCTGTGTGGATGGTAAAGCAAGATACAGGGAACCAGAGCAGGGGAGGGTGTCAGGGGCTGAGAGGTAAATCCCACATGCACAGCCCTTTTTGCCCACCAGAAAGGGCTTCCTCACCCAAGCCATTGGCAAGGATGCATGGCAAGTAGCTCCACCTCTGCAGCTTGCCCAGCCACACAGCTTCAGCCAGACCACCTTCAATCCATGTGACACAAGGGTGGCAACCAAACAGATGCCCTTTTTAGCCATTTTAGCTGGGGACGTCCTGCCATGGATCTCATTGAAGCAGGGGTCAGTCCTCACCCTCACAGGCAGCATCCAAAGTAGACGACCGCCACAGCCCTCGCAACAACTGCAGTGGAAAAGAGTTGTCAAACACCGCTCAGGAAGGCTTGTGCTTGACAAATATTTGCCGAGCTGATTGTAACCTGCCCAGCTCATGCTCCTGAATGCACAGAACCTATGGGGAAGGTTTTAAAAACCCTGTAATACAAGCTTCCTTCTCCTCCTCCCCTGACATTGCTGGAGGAAGTCATCTCCTTACCCCAGCATGGAGTACAGCTGGAATGGGATGTTAAATGGTGGTGACCACTCTAGGGTTTTATTCCCAGGTATTTTCACAGAATCACATAATTGTCAGAGTTGGAAGGCACCTCTAGAGATCAGCTAGCCCAACTCCCCTCCTAAAGCAGGATTGCCTAGAGCACATTGCTCAGGACTGCATCCAGCTGGGTCTTGAAGATCTCCAGAGAAGGAGAGTCCACCACCTCCCGGGGCAGCCTGTTCCAGGGCTCTGTCACCCTCACTGTAAACAAGATTTTCCTCATATTTGAATGGAACTTCCTATGTTCCAGATTGTGCCCATTGCTCCTCGTCCTGTCACTGGGAACCACTGAAAAGAGTCCAGCTCCATCCTCCTTCAACCCACCCTTCAGGTACCTGTAAGCATTAATAAGGTCTCAGCCTTCTCTTCTCCAGGCTAAAGAGTCCCAGCTCTCTCAGCCTTTCCTCATAAGGGAGATGCTCCAATCCCTTAATCATCTTTATTGCCCTATGCTGGACTCTCTCCAGTAGTTCCCAGTCTCTGTTGAACTGGGGAGCCCAGAGCTGGATGCAATATTCACCAGTGCAGAGCAGAGGGGAAGAATGACCTCCCTAGACCTACTGGCCACACTTCGCTATGCAGCCCAGGATTCCATTGGCCCATTTGGCAACAAAGGCACCTGCTGGCTCATGGATACTTTACTGTCTCCCAGGACCTCCAGCTCCTTCTCCTCAGAACTGCTTTCCAGCAGGTCTGCCCTGACCTATACTAGTGCCGGGCATTCTTCCTGCCAAGGTGCAGGACCCTACACTTGCCCTTGTTGAACCTCATTATGTTCTTCTCTGCCCAGCTCTCCAGCCTGCCCAGGTCACGCTGGATGTTGGAACAGCCCTCAGGAGTGTCAGGCAGCCCTTCCAGTTTGGTATCATCAGCGAACTTGCTGAGGATATGCTCTGTGCCCTCGTCCAGGTCACTGATGAAAATGTTGAACAAGACTGGACCTTGTCTTGACCTTTGGGGAACATCACTGGTTCTAGACCTCCAACTTGACCCTGCTCCATTAATTACAAGCCTCTGAGTTCTGTCACACAGCCAGCTCTCAATCCACCTCACTGCCCCCTCATCTAGCCCATACTTCCTCAGCATCCGAATGAGGATGCTATGGGAGACAGCGGCAAAAGACTTGTGGAAGTCATGGTAGATGACACAAAGGTTCTTGGGGCAGGGGGTTGTTTGGGAGAGAGGTGCTTAGTGGCAGGACATGCTCCAGGACCCATGGAGTAGGAAATACTTGGGCTCCTGAGCTGGCTGAGGGCAGAATAAAGAAGGAAGTGTTGAAAATAAAAGCAAAGCTGCTGTGACATTTTCATGCTTGGCTTCTGACATCCTCTCCCTCTTGTACACTTGACTTCCTTGCTTATTTTTATCAGATGAAGCTGATGGTCGCTGCTACGGTAACCATGTGCGGTTACAGCTCTGACAGTGAAGAAGTGTTCAATGCAGGTTTCCTTTGTGGCTTCCCCTCCCAGCTCAGTCTTCCCACCCCTCAGGGCTCTCAAAATAGTGTGTTTGACTGTTATGCTTTAGTTGTGAACACTGCCTGTTGCCATGGGCAGGGGTTCACCCCCCCAGCTTCTGCTCACTTGGCCCACTGGCCACTGCTGTCTCCCTCTTTTCTTGTACCACCTCTGCTGTCTTTGGTGGGCAAAGTACAGGTCTCTGACCCCAAGTATGGGGCTGGATTTTTTTGTTTGCTTGTTTTAACATTGAAAAAGCACAAAAACAACTCTCCCATGGCTGATAACTTGGGTGGGGTAAAAAGACCTTCATTGGCAGGACAAAGTCTGATTTGAAAAACAACAAATATACTTCTCTTGCCCTGAGCCCATTTCTTCCCCTTTAAAAGTCATGGGGAAGGTGTCATGAGAAGATAAAGGTTGGTGTTCTCTCCTACATGGTGGAAACCAGCTCATCCCCTAGGGCTTCCCAAACCCCCCAGGTAGTGATGACCCATGTCTTCTGGTACCAGAGCCTCATCAGTGGATATACCAGTGCTCCTGTCTCATTAATTTCTGTTGATGGTGTTTTACTAGGTCCTAAAGGTGAACTTCCACAGAGAGAACATTAGGAGCTGTGGAGATGGATGGCCACCCCAGGGCATGTCCTGGCTGCACATCCAGCCCTTCAGGCATGATACCACAAGGCCATAAGAGACCTTCAGCAGCACAGTCCCATGTTATCACACATTATAACCCCATCCTATTCCCCTTTCTGCCCCCCTAGCTAGCAGCAACCCACTGTGCCCTTCCTGGCTTAACAGTAGCTCGTATTATCTCCAGCTCTGCTCATCGCTGTGTTCACACATGGCACTACCAGCAGTCCCAGGCATTTCCTGGGTGAAGGTGGTTTCACTGAACTCAGTTACCCCTCTAGGTTTTTGGACCTGAAACTTCTTCCCTCCCCCTCCTCTAACAACACTTGCAAGTTTTCATTTTTGCTATGGTCAGTTTGCACGTTCTTCAGCAGAGCTGCTTTCCAGCCAGGGTTTCAGCCAGAGCTGCTTTCACAGCCCTTTCTGAAGGCGGATGACAGCTGTAGCTGTAGGAAAAAACCCCACCTTTTTAACCAGAGTGGCTGAAAAGCTGTGTTGTCCACATTGCTGGCTTCTGGCAGGCCTCAAACAGAGCTGAAGCTTGGGAGATGCTCTACACCTTCACAGGCAGCCTTTCTGCTGCTGGGAGCCCCAGCACACTCCACCACTACCCAAGTGTACCCGGGGACAGAAACTCCAGAATGGTTCAGGTTGGAAGGGGCCTTAGAGATCACTGAGTTCCAACTCCCCTGCCCTGGGCAGGGACACCTCCCACTAGACCAGGTTGCTCAAAGCCCCATCCAGCCTGGCCTTGAACACCTCCAAGGATGGGGCATCCACAGCTTCTCTGGACAACCTGTTACAGTGTCTCACCACCCTCACAGGAAGAAATTTCTTCCTGAGATCTAATCCAAATCTCTCCTCTTTCAGTTTATAACTGCTACCCCTGGTCCTGTTGCTCTACTCTCTGATTAAGAGTCCCTCCCCATATCTTCTGTAGCTCTATTAGGGACTGGAGGGGCTCTAAGGTCTCCAAGGAGCCTTCTCTTCTCCAGGCTGAACAGCCCCAACTCTCTCAGCCTGTGCCCATAGCAGAGTTGCTTCAGCCCTTTGATCAGGGGACCCTCAGTTGGACACAGTGGTACCCACCAGCCCTCACCATTTAGTTGCAGCTTTTCACGAAGAGACCTTGAAAAACAGTAGCAACAACCTTGCAGCAAGATGGGTAGACATGTACCTACAAGGTGCTCCTGGAAGCAGAGACTTCTACCGACCATATGGACATTGAACCGGTGTGGAATTAAATTTTCTGGTGCTTCTGTCAGGTCCAGGCCCAGTTCTTTGCTTTCCTTAAACCGTTTGTTTTCTGTCCAAACAGAAGGGAAAAAATGCATCATTTGAACCATGAAACACTCAGAACTTTTCTCCTCAAGCAAGGATCTAGAGATGGTAATTGCTCTTACTTATACAGGGATGTTTGATGTGTAGGATTGCATTTGGGGAGCCCAGAGCACTTGTTCTCTTCCAGGTGATTTTGCTAACACTCGGGGAAAATTTTTCATTTTGATTGTGCTTCAAAACATAAGGCAGATCAACACCACAGGGGTGAAACTCCAGGTCCTCAGCTTCCGGGAACTTCTTGTAGGAGCTAAAATCAGAGGAGAAGGCCCAGGTTATCCTCACTAGGCAGCTCAAAGGCACCATTGGTTCTCCTATTGCTTGAAATAAGGAGCAGTAGCTACACCAGAGCAGGACTGTGAAGTGGGCCTGTGTCCAAGGAATAGCTGCTCCCGAGGTATAGCACAGATGATAAATTATCTTTGCACGCCCACGGAGCAACAATTTTGCCCATCTTCATCCAAACATAGGCAAAGCCACATGCCAAAATTTCATCTGCACAGTGTGCTTCAGGTGACTCTGGACTTTGATGAAGCTCAACAGGAGCAGATACACACTGAAAGCAATGAACCAAGTATTTGGTGAGTGAACACAAGCTGAAGGGAAGGGCAGAAGCACACAGCTTTGCTGTGCCATCAGCTGCAACTACAGGGCAAAGCTTTGAGAAGGACAAATGCCTCAAGTCTAAATGAGATCCAAAAGATGAAAAATTGCTGTCTGTGCAAAGAAAGGTCCTTATGCCACCCATTAAGTTCTTGGGATGACTCAGGGTCACCCATTCAGCAGCAAGCCCACTTTTATTTGGTCACAGAATGCTTCAGGTTGGAAAGCATCTAAAGGCCATTGGACACCTCCCACTAGAGCAGGTTGCTCAGCCCCATCCAGCCTGGTCTTGAACACTTCCAGGGATGAGGTATCCAGAGCTTTTCTGGGAAACCTGTTCCAGTGTCTCACCACCCTCAAGTCATGAAAGGTCCAGTTTAACCATAGCAGCTGGAGCCAAGGTCCAGGAAAGAGCCCCCTTCCCACCAGCACTGCTCCAGGCGGATACAAGGCAGTGAGCCCTGCTCAGAGGCCAGCCCTTCTGGTCTGGCCCCAAAATAGAACAATGCATCAGGAAACAAAGCAAGTGGCTTTCACTCTGACATGAGCCTGAAAAACTCGTTTGTGAGGCACATGCAGGAGGCAAACAAGTTCAGTTCATTTGCAGTTTCCCTAACCTGTGCTGTACTTCTATCAGAAACAATCCAATTAAAACATCTAAACATCTTCCCTAATTTCAGACCAGCACTTCATCTTGGAAATGCTGCAGCAGCTTCAATAAGGAAAGAAACTCCATGCCTAAGGACGGGAAGAAACCAAAGCACCTTAGCTTGAGGCCAACTGAAGAAAAGGAGATGGAAGCTTCAACATTGCATTTCTGTTTCCATGGCTTAAAACAGCCACAAGGGCCAAGCACAATACAATTCATCTTTGAACTGTGGGGCACATGTCAAGCATGCCCTCAGTGCAAGCACTAAATCTGAGGGTCATTAGTTAGTGTATTTAAACCAGTCTCATGTAAACATAACACACTAGCCTCAGCCCAGCTTGTTTGCATAGCTAAGATTAGAGTCTACTACTTGCCAAGTCACAGGAATTTCT
Source organism: Pedionomus torquatus (assembly GCA_013398155.1). Lineage (NCBI taxonomy): Eukaryota > Metazoa > Chordata > Aves > Charadriiformes > Pedionomidae > Pedionomus > Pedionomus torquatus. The sequence continues at coordinate 63,276 of VZRU01017030.1, read as the reverse complement.
CTCCATGTATCTGGAAGATAGGGCTATTTCAGGGTATTTGCTTCCTATCACCTGCTTTTAGTGGAAAATTTAATCCCCTTCAGTTCATAATTTGAATTACTGAATCCTGGTGTGAATCACATTTCTACACTCAGGACATTGCCTTGTTCAGATTTGCACTCAAAAATGCAATTTCCTCCAGGTCTTCCTCCAACAACACTGAGTAGCAGACAGCCATCCACATGCAGCAAGGCAGGACTGACAACTCAAGAGGTGACCACTAGACCCAGAAGAGCCGAAGCAGACAACCCCAGGTAGCTCAGCAGAGACTAGAACAGCACACAGGCTGACCATCCCAACCCACTTTGGCAGTAAGAACAAAACCAGTATGTTTGGAAAGCATTTTCAAACTTTATTTACAACTGTCACAGTGACAAAAATGTAGTTTGAAAAAAATGCTAGCTTCTCCCTGAGGCTCAAAAAAGAATTACAGAAATATAGAATGTATATCATACAACAGGAGGAGTTTTACTGGAGTGCTTTGTTCTTTAGATACGTTCAACAACAAATAGAAATATACACAATACTTCCAAAAAGGATGCAGACAGAAATATGCAAGTCTTTAGGGCAGACAGCAGGTCTGAAGTCCAAGGATTGCCATCTCCTTGCTGCCCACATGGTAATATCTTTGATATACAGCTTTGATTTGGTGGTACAGATGGTAGAGACCAATAGTGTGTAACACTTAGAGATAAGACAACTGGCTGGTATGCAGGTGTACAAGCTCATTCCAGTAAGACAGCAAGACTAGAACAAGTGTTACAGATACAAGAGCTGAATCCATCACTAGAGAAAAATGGTATCACCACATCATGACTGTTTGGTGACCAACCATCCACTAAGACAGGCTGGGAGCATGTATAACTGGGTCTGCACTGCTGGACCAGAGACCAGCCAGAGCATAGGAACACTGAATTTCTCCTGCTTTGTGCTAACTCGCCTCCAAACTCCTATCTGCCTGAAACAGTTATGCAGAGCTGATAAATTATTGCCATTATGTTTAAACACAAGCAAGACAAGACTAAAACAGTATGTTAAAAGCAATTCCCAACCCCCACCAGCGTTTAACTACTCATGAGGTATTAAAAATACAAATACACACATGTCCAAGTAGATTTTAAAAATTGAACCAGTTATAAGCAAAGGGGGGTGGCATTGGGATTATTATGAAAGTTTGGTTAAGGCCTTGACATTTCTTTTTCTCTTCCATGACCCCAGATTTGGTTTAGATGGTACCTGTTCTCATCCTATCCCAAGACTGACTGGCTCCCAAGCTGGTCCCTGAAGCTGCGAGATCATCACTTCCCAGGAAAGCAGAGGGATACCCATACCCTGTCTGGCAGCAGATTGGCCTCCTGCCCAAATGGAGGCAGATGACTTCTCCTTGGATCAGGATATGGTGAAGAGGGGACAGCTACAGACTTCACAAGCCAGTCTGCACTTCATTAAACACTTATATTTCACCCTTGCTATGAAGCAGAAAACATCTCATGACAGACTCTCAACAGACCTTTACTGCAAATCCCCCTCTCCCCCTGGTGATCCACACTAGTTCCGGTGTTTCGTCTTTGGATTACCTCCAGGTCTAGCCATACTCCCCACCATGCATACCCCTACCAGCCTGTCCTGTACTGCCAGGGCTGAGAAGACCCCACAAGAGCAAAGCTAGAAGAGATCCCCCAGCCTAAGTCTCACAAGCAAGTGACCAGCAAGTTGGAGACGTGAAACCCTATAGGCTCAAGGACACCAAGGTAAGGAGAAGCAATCCCCATCCTCTGGCTTTAGGCTCCACAGAAGACAAGATGGGCCACTGCAGCCTCAGCAAATAGGAGAGAAAAATCTGAGGTGTTCAAACCTACATGACCTCTTGCTGCAGACAGAAGCTTCTTCACATCCAATGCACACTACCTCATGCTAACCACCTGCAAGATAAAATAGGGCCTTGCAGCAGAGATGACAGGCAGCAGCCTAACATGATCCTGCAAATACAGCTGTTCAGCACTGAAGAGTCTAAAAGGCAAACGGAGGGGAAAACAGCTTTGGGAAATGGGGCTGGAAAACAGGCTCAACAGCGGGAGCAAGAAACCCAACTACTCCTATGGATGCTCACATTACCCTCAGAGGTGCTGAACCAGGGAGAGCTACAGGCCTCTCTTCAGTATAGCATCTAGGGATGCTTTGCTACAGACACCCTTCAACCCCCCCAACACACAAAATGGAAGCTGTAAAGGCAAGTCTGAGAGATGACAGCTCTGTTCTCACACTCAAAGCCAGAGGCAGCTCCTGGCCAAAGTCTCTTGCCTCCAACTTTCCTCCCCCTCCCCAGGCTCCCCCCCCCCTCCAGCAGTTCTTGCATGGTCACCCTCTGCCATGTGCTTGGAATTTCACTGCTGCCTCCGCCTCGGAAAAATACAGATAGTGATCTCGAGAACAGCAAACATTTCTCTGCGTTACTTCCTTCCTTCCTCAGGAGGTCTGGTGACACCGAGGGCTTCAGTTCTCGATACAGAGAATACAAAAAAACTAAGATCTCGCAGGTGCAAAATTGAACTTGTCTTTTTTCTTTTAAAAAAGACTTTCAAAAGAAGTGTGGCTCTTCCTTCAGAAGGGTGCAGTCCCTTGCCTTTCCTCAGATACCATTTATTGCTCCTTGTTTTCCTTCTTTGCGTCTTCACAGTTTTCTTCCTCTTCTTCCTCCTCCTCCTGTACAAGAAACTCTTCGGGTGGCCACCTCAGCTCACCACTCTCCACATCACCCTCCGTTGGCTCCACCACGATTGAGGGCAGGCGGTCCTTCAGCTTACAGTAACGGTCAAAGTCTGAGGGATCAGGGAAGATCTGAAAGAGCCAAGAAACAATCTGTGAGAAGGGTTGCCTTCAACCAGTCTTAGCCAAAACCCATCTCTTAAGACACATGGGTCTTCAGGGCAGACTAGTCTGGACTCAGAGTAAACCACTGAGAGATGGGAAGACTCTTGAACTTGTAAATAAGCTTCTCTTATCTTTGAGTATTGCAAATAAGTGCAGCCCAGGAGGCTTCCAAAGCTCACTTGGACAGTGCTCACCACGTAGGCATCTGCCCTTTTGGATATTTATCCAAATGCCTCACCCCCTAGCACCACTTTTGCATTAAGTTCAGTGAGCAAACTCATGAGCATATCTCAACCAGAGAATCTGAGATCTCATTTCCTGCTGCTGGTCAGGCTACAGGAGAGCAGCTCCAGGCTCCACTCCAGGCTGAGAAGGTCTGTGGCAAGCCTGTGTCTGTGCTACAGCAGTCCAGAGCCTTGTAGCAAGGGCCTGCATCTGGCATCATTTCAGGACCACAGCACCATGACAAAAGATAAGTTCAACTGCATTTTAGAGAGAGTTTTGGCAGTGTTTTGCATGCTACAGCTACCACACATCAGCAGTGAAACTGAGCAGCACACTGGGTTTGTGGAAGGGTTGGAGACCAGAACCAAATTTCTTAGGGCAGGAGGTTCTTGTGACAGAGCCAGCAGTTACGTATCCTGGGGCAAGGAATATGAAGACACACACACACCCTATCTTCAGCACAGATCAGTCCCTTAGTACCTTGCCCTTTCCCCTCCTACCTCCCCAAGAATTTGCCACATTAAGTATACAAGCTCATTGTCCTCATGCAGGTAGCCACCACCTCAGGAAGCCCTGACTCAAACACCAAGTGAAACACCCACCTATCAACTAGTACTTCAGCCTAGCAACCATTAACCACATCATTAGGTCCTTAACAGCATTCAGTCGTCTACTGTCGAGCCACACTTGCTCCTCACATCTAAAGATTTGTGGCAACCAGGTTGCCAACCTGAGAAAGCCATCAGGTTGCTACTTAATGCCAAGTCAGGGAAGAGATTCAGTGTGAAGGTGACACACAATAGGTTGGGCTCTTTGCAGACATCCATCTGGTCCTGGGGACAGTAATGCAGAAGCCCAATTCCTACCATGGCACCCACCATCCAGATGCTTTTCAAGTGGACAGGAGTGAAGTCTTTGAATGTGGTCACATTAACATGGGCAATACAGTATGAGCTACTTGCTATTAGTCACCACTGGCAAAAGCAAGACAATAACTATTTCTTGGAGCTTTGTGGCTTCTGCTTGGCCAAACAAAGGCAGTTTCAGACACAGTGCATTACTGGAAGTAGAGTCAGTGGCTCTTAAGCATCAACTCATTATCTAAACTCAGGATAGGAAAAAAAATACCCTTGACATTACATGGTTTAGAAGGTTGCAATGGAAAAAGAAGTGTGGTTCAGGAGGTTACATAAGCTGATAATGTCATGAAAATAGCCTCCTGTGCAAGAAAAATAGCAGTATAATAATTAAACTAACCTTTGGCTGCTATCATTTTAAGCACATTAGGTCAAATTGGAGCAATGTCTTTGAAAATAGTCTGCCAGATTTTTTTTCCAGACATTAAGTAGTAGTCATTTCCTTACAAACAAATATCTCTGAAATGTGGTGTGCAGCTTTTTTAATTAAAAAACACCACACAAAAACCTAGCACAATCTTATCTCAAACAGCTGCAGGACAGGCCGAACCCAAGAAGGTCAGGATTTTTTCCACTAAGTCATGCTTTTTAATCGTCAAGGCAGCATGAAGCAAGATGTTGCAACTGCAGTTCCAAGGGGTGTGGACAGTCAATGGAAAAAACACACCACGGCAGATTTCCTTGCATGTGATGAGCAGGGCCAAGCACAGGGACCCAAAGAAAAACAGTGTCAGATTCAGATTAAGACTCCACTTGCACATCTGGGGAGTGTGGTAGAAATGTTAGGAATAAGGTGGGGGAAAAAAAAAGGACCCCAAACCCCCCCTCCCCTCACTCTCCAGAATAATGTATTACCAGACTCTTTATATATATTTAAAAAAANNAAAAAAAAGGCACCCTAACCCACCTCTCCACTCACTCCAGAATAAACTGTATTACCAGACTCTTTATATATATTTAAAAAAAAAAAAAAAGCAAGCACCAGCTTTCTGCTGTTGCACACCAATGTCACACTGCATTTGTTGGGCCCATATGCACAATCTGATCACACTCCAGATTAAGACAAATGGAAGGAAAAAAAAGCCAACTCTAAAACTTGCAGCAAAGTCCCCACTGGGAATGCAGCAGCTCAGCTCTGACCTGTGAGCTCTACACCCTGTTTTGCACAGCAGCTAGGCCAGCTTGGCTAGCAAGAAAACAGCCTACAAGCCCTTCTGCTCACATTACCCAGCTCTGGCCCAGGTTGCCCGGAGAAGCTGTGGATCCCCCATCCATGGAAATGTTCAAGGTCAGGCTGGATGGGGCTTTGAGCAACCTGGTCTAGTGGGAGGCGTCCCTGCCCATGGCACAGGGGTTGGAAGTCTGTTATCTTTAAGGTTCCTTCCAACCTGAACAATTCTGTAACTCTGCATCTCCTACCCAACAAGTACAACAACAGTTTAGTTCTCCCTCTCATTTGTCAAGGGAGCCACCTTGCATACAACTGAAGCAGATGCCTACCTCTGGCTGAACTGTGGGACAAATGGCAACCGCCAACTGGTTGTGAAGGCAGCCTAAAAGCAAGTTTAGCAGCAATTCAAAGGTTCCTTACTCCCCCCCAACTTCTGGCATGATGGGCTGCAACTGCTTCTGCAGAGCCCCCTCTCCTCTGCAGCCCATGGAGAGACACCCTTAGGGCCCAGAGGGCACGTAAACTGCTTCTTATACTACACAACAGCTTCCCACAGGCCTCTCCAGATCATGTTTTGGGAGCTGCTTTCCTCACGGACCAACTCAGCTCACATACAAATCACCCAAGCTATTGCCTTGCAGCTGGAAACGATATTGAAAAGCAGAACTTGAAGTGAAAGCTTGAAATTATTTTAGAAAGATCATGCTTGCCTCTGTTTCGAATGATCTAGCTCCACTATACTTGAATGAAGTCTTGGCAGCAAGAATGGAAAGTTTCATTGCCCTGGGGAGGCTCATACCCTCTCTCAACATTCACAGGAATGGAGAAACACCAAAAGCAGGAGAGATGTCAGACAATTAGGAGGATTAGCTCAGAGCTACCATAATCCAAGTGACACTTGTAAATTCAAAACAACTTCCACATGTGTCCTCCATACCAACACCCATAGTTAAAATGCTTGCCTCTCCTCTCATGGGCCTGAAAACCATTTCAATTCTATTACAGGGAGACTAAGGTTATGAGATCTTTCCAAATTAAGTTACTGTTTTTGAGAAAGGCTTTGCTTCATTGTGGTGATGCTATACAAGGCTGAAAAAATCTGCACTGAGAAGCATACCACTTCAGGCATAGGATACACCCCTGATGTACATATATCACTCATCCTCCCAGTATTTAAAAGCCAAGTTTTTGCCCCTTCAGCAGTGTCAAGTAAATATCCCAAATCAGCATTAAAGTTCTTAAAATAAAACTTTACTGCTGTTGAGAAGCATGGCTAACTCATCTCAGGAAGTATGTAAATCATCTCTCAGCGTCTTCTTCAGAGAAGTTTTCCAGCTATAAGAAGCAGTGCTAATACATCTAGTCACACAGTAGTCGTGACTCAAAACAGAACTCCACACAGTATGCACACAGCAGCCTGTGACTCAGGTTTATGAACTATGGCAACTCCCCAGTCATGGATAGATTGCCCTGTCTTGGGGTAACAGTGGCTGGGAACCTTCAAACATCATAACAATTTTCCATCTGTGTAACAAAGCATGAAGTAAGGAGGAGGGAAAAAAACCCATGCACTGAGATGTTGTTCTGATTAGTTGCTGTCTTCAGTTTGCATTTGAGCGGAACACTTATTTTTATATAGCATAGCTGCTAACATGATTAGTTTTGGCTCTGTTTATCCCACATCCTGCTTCTGTCTTCATTTAAGGCCACAGACCCTGGGATACTCATTGATTCAGCCTACTAAGCTTGTCTAGCAACCATGCTTCGGATGTGCTGTGGGAAAAAGTTACCCCAAACTCACTTGCTATCACCACCTTTATGCAGCCCAGTCTTAAGACCTTCCACAGCAGCAAGCACCAACCTACAGGACTTCCCCTGTACAGATAGAGGCTGCACGGACACAAAACACATCACAGTCATACAAAAAGGCAGAGGACAATATTTCCATCCTTTGCAATCAGTCCCTGGGTCAGTAACATGTTGGTCCCCCAGGTTAGATGGGAGATGCCGCCTAAACCCCCCAGCACTAAACATCACATCACCCTGAGAAAGTCAGTGCTTCACTGCTGCTGATGAAAAAGCCTTTCATTCACCAAAAATTCTTTCCCCACTAAGACAGACAACCCAAAGCTTTCACCACAAACATTGTATGGAAGGTTAAGCCTATTTACCTAGATTCAGTCGGTCTGACGTGATTCACAGCTAGCTGTGGCTGTGATTAACCCAGGCAGATCCCAGAGTGATGCGATCATGACATAAAGAGCTCAGGCTCCCCATGACAACCAAGCCCCAGCTGATGGCATGAGGCAAACTCAGTCTCCGCATACCGGTCTCCTAAAAGGGAGCCTGAGGTCCCACAGGACCAGCAAGCTGGCCAGACAGCCAGTCTGCAGCGAAGCAGCACACTCAACCCAGGACATTGCATGTGCTCAAAATAAACTCTTTGAGCATCAAAGCATTTTCAGTTGCGCTCAGACCCCACTCCGCTTCCAAGAAGGTGGCCACATTCAGGTTGCAGTCCTGTTTTTTGACAACAGCTCCATGAACTGATTAATCCGGCCACGGTTACAGTAGCACCATTCATGCTGCTGTGAGACGGCAGCAGAGGACAAGCGGGCAAAGCGCTGATTGAGGCTTTTTGGAGAACGGGTCTAAGGGCTGGAAAATAGCAAACGGTTCATTAGCTCCAACTGGCAGTGAAAAAGTCCTGGCTCACCAGAGACTGCCAGGCAGGGAGCCCACAAAGCCCTCCATAGGCACATCTGTTTGTAGCAGGGGCATCTCGAGCCATCAGCTGCATTTCAACAAGGTTTTTTGTTTTGTTTAGTAAGTCCCACAGGAATTATGGGACATCTATTAAAGATCCAGAAATAGCTCTTCACTGCAGGCACAAGACCCAGCATGACATCATCTTTTCAGCTGCATCTTCTGTTTTGTCTATGCCGCCCTGCTCAGGCTCATACCCCTGCTTTCACCATTCACTTCTGCTCAGGCCCTTTAAATCTGTTGGCTGAACCATCTTCAGGAGACTCAGAGAGCAGCTTTACATCATGAAGACTGCTTTACATAGAAAGGTTTTGAAACAAGCACATTAGCTTACAAGCATTCTGCTTCTTAACTGGTAAAATAGGTACTTCTACACTGAGAGAGCACATTTTGTGAGTGAAACTGTACGAATTACTAAGCCTTCACAGGCAACTCGGCTATCACTGATACAACTGCTGCAGTCCGAGCTTTCACACCATTGCTGTAAAGAGCAGCAATGGCCAGCCCACCAAAGGCCAGGAAGCTTCAGCAAGGGGGTGCACACCTTCCACTCAGATCTAGATATGACAGACTCTCCAGAGCACGAGTAGAGGCAAGGAGGGGGTGGAGGAAGCAGAAAGAAAATGTTAACAAGCCAAGTTCCTCTCATAACCAGCAGGAAAGACAGGGGCCACAAAGTTCAGTCAACTCCTTGGGTCAGATGAATCAGGCTGATGAAGCTTATGCTCTAGATGAGTTTGTCTTCTTCCAAGTAAAGGCAAAAATACTTTTGAAACAGTACTGTTGGTTGGACAAGCCTATCTGCAGCAGATAATGATGGGCTTTACAGTTCCAGCAATGGAGCTGTACCATCTCCCCTAGCCCAGACAGTTTCAGGTCTGGGTATGGTGGGAGAAGCAGCCCCCAGGCTTGTGGCTAGGACTCCATGGACCAACTCCCAATTAGTCCCTGCGCTACACAGCCCAAACCAGGACATTTTAAACCTCATTTTGAGGTCATCTCCACAGTAAAATAAATACAGGTTGTACTACTAGAATAAGAGAAACTTGTGAAACTAAAAGCTTGCTCTCCCCGTTCTGACTGCTGTTTTTTGCCTCTCATAGCCAGCCCTGGATTGTTACCATCACATCACAAGTGCTTGACTCCGCAGCTGAGTGGAGAAGATGTTGCAGCTTAGAACAACAAGCCTCGGCATAAGAGCAGTCATATTCCATTACCACATCTGGGTTTAAGTTACTGCACTACAGCCCTCGGACTAGCACACAGTTTTCCATGTACCAAACTCCCTCCATCAGCAAGATGAAGCACAAAGCACTCAAGTCTGAGCAAACACAAACAGTTCATGGTGTGATTTGCATCAGATTTGCCCTTGCTGTTCCAACTTGAATTTTCACCCCTTTAAGGTTGCTTTCAACTTACCTTGATGTACGCTGTGGCATTCTCAGCCCAGCAGCCAAAGGAGGGCTGAAGCCTGCTCCTCAATCCTCTTTACACTAACCTGATTTAGAGCCAGACCTCATACACAACCCACACACCATTAGTGCCACATCTGGATCTTCCATAACAACACTTCAACCCTTTCTGCCACCAGTTTGGCTTCTATCAAGTACTAGCAGGCAGTTCCCAGTTCTTACAGGCATTTAAAAAAAGTCATCTCTGACTAGACCACTACAGAGGAGAAATCTAGGATGCATAAACCCTGCATAGATATGAGTTGTCAGCATTTATGACTCACATACCTCCAGGTTCAGATGATCCACTCAAAACCAAACAGGCCTGTTCCCTGGTTGGCCCAAGCAGACTTATCAAGGTCATTAGCACTTGGGGGAAAAACCTCACTGAAGCAATCATGAGAACAAGCAGGGCACCTAGATTCTGCCTCTCACTGGAAAGTTTGGATAAGTAAATAGAGGCATTTGACCTGACTGGGTTAAGCCTCTCCATATGGTGACCCATAAAGACAAGTAAGCATCCCATGCAGGCTGGTTTAATTGCTTCAGGTTTATAACTATTCTCACTGCTGTATACTCCCCCTATAGGGCAGGAAAGAAAGGCCATATGCTTTCCACTAACTGAAGCACAGCACAGCTATTCCCACACATAAGCAATAAACCAAACAACTTGCACTATCCAGACCCAGAATTCTGCCCAAAAAAAAGCAATGCATCTCTTTTTCCTCCCACAGCTTTAGCTTCTGCTGGAGGCTTCAGCCATGGCCCAGAGTTCGGTTGACTTCATGCTTCAGGGCACTGTTACTGTCCTGTAGCTCATTTTTCAGACGTAAATATGAAAGTCTACAAAAGCCCACCTCATTTGAATGTATGCATAGAGCAACTGCTGCTGTGCAGGTTGTGTAACATCTGCAAAGGAAAGGCCCTTCATTGGGATCTGCTGGTAAGAGTCACCCCATGCACAGACCAGAGAAGAATCATCAGATTCTTTCAGAATGCAATTCATTCATTCTTTGATTCTTTAGTCTTCATCTTGCTTTTGTTTCCTAGCTGGTAGTTAATCAAAGCTCAAGCTAGTTTCTAGGGCAATCTCTTCACCCTAGTCATTGATCTAGAGGTTAACAGCTAATTACATTGTTGAGAACTTTCACAGTGAATACAGCTCTTGCCTTCAGGTACTGGTATCTTCAGTAACGTTTCAAGACTTGTTTTACCTGTCTCTAGCCTCACTGTATCTTACAGAATAGATTGTTAACACTCTCAAATGAGCCCATCAGTCAGGAAAACCAAGAAGTAGATTTAAAAAAATATATATGTAAGTGCCATATAAACAACTATCCTTATCATTTGTATACCATGTTAAAAAAAACTCAAGAGCCCTCCCAGCCTGGCGAATGGGGTAAATCCTTAACCCACCTTCCACTAAGCCCCCACAAATGCTGAATGAGCAAGGGCTCAATGGCTTCAGAAACAACCAAGTCCTTCACCAACCCTGTCTGACACCAGGTGATATTTTAGACAACCGGTTACTGCCAAGCAAGCATTCCAGTCTGTTGACTAGTTCTCACTACAGCAAGACCTGCTATTAGGTCAGGCTATGGAAAGGTACATTAGACTGAGTTTGTAGTCCAGCCCTGGCAATTCCATAGGGGATTACCACCTAAAGCACCCACCTGATATGACAGGCCATCCTTGCGGGGGCTTAGCCCAATCTCATCCATAGCTGGGGTGTTCATCATCACTTCAGTCATTTCAGCTGATCTCAGATAATCAGGGCTAGAAACAAACAAACAAAAAAATTAATCAGCATTCAAATCATCAGAGGGGCTCCAGAGGGGCTGAGCAAGACTTAAGTAGTATCAGGAAAGAAAAGCAGGCAGAAGAGGCTGTCAGCCACCTATTTCTGGTCCCTTCCTCCATGCCCCCCTCCGGAAGGGGAAGGAAAGAGCGAGTGAAGACCAGCGCTACATCCCCTGCCCCTGGGAGCAACTCGCTGACTTTCTCCCGAGGACCACAGCCCAGGAACACCTCGGGGGGCTTTAACAGCAGCCATTCACTCCACTTCCTCCAGCTCTGCCCCCTAAGGGGGAAAAGTAAAAAAACACTGTAAATAAGTGCAAGCGCTGGGGTTTTTCGCTTGGTTGGGGTTTCCCCCCCACCATTTTTTTTTTTTTAAGCTGGTGTGTTTTAGCTTCTGCTGATTTATTTTACAACCTCAGGGAGTTCCACACCAGCGGAGCGCACGGCGCCAACTGCAGCTCTGCTTTTACAGCCTTTAATGGCATTTCCAGTCCGAGAAAGTGAAGTCCGTTCCCACAGTCCGCAGTCCCTTTATTGCGGATCATCCCCCCCCGCTACCTGCCTCTGCTCCCCCGCCATCGGAAAAAAAGCCACGTCCCGGGGCACAGGGCGGATG
>VZRU01017030.1:33980-50958 GCA_013398155.1 Pedionomus torquatus | reverse complement strand
GGCCCGGGGGGCTGTGGCAGCGCGGGGGCCGGCCCGCTGTCGTCGCCGGGGAGGGCTCCTGCACACACGGTCATGGCCCGGCGAGATGGCATCGGCCACCCGGTCCCGTCCCTCCGAGCACCTCAAGCTGGAGTAAAAGCAGAGTGAGAAGCTTCACGGGGCCGAGCTACCTTCAGCAAAAAATAGTATGAATCAATAACGGGGAAGGCGTGGGAGGAGAAGGAGGCAAAGCTGTTTGCTGACCATGCTCAGGCAGCCTCGCAAGGCAGGGGCTGAACCCCAGGTCAGGTGCCCACTGGGCACTGCTGTCTGTGAGGAGATGGGCCAGGCCCACCAAGGCTCCTGAGAGATGTTATGGGGACTGCTCTCCCCTCTCTCTTCCTATCCACTGCAGGGTATCTTGCCATATACTGCCAGGGTAAAGTTTGGTGCAAGGATTGGGTTGATTCCACCTGTTGCTCCATGCTGCTGCTTGGACTTTGGCAGCAAAGAGGATGACCAAGCACACAACTACCAATGCTTCTTTGCAGTTACCACACCTCACCTTCAAATGCAGCTGCTGCAGCACATCATATACCTGCCTATGCACGGACGTATACGTGCGTTATTTGCCCCAGTGTTTAAGTGCTACTAAGAGCAAGTTCAGCGTTTCCAAAAGGGAAGCTTTGCCCTCAGCTCCACTCAGCCAATCCCCAGACTGTGTAGAAATGTGTACATACATATGTGCATGTGTTATCCCAGACGGGATAATTTAATCTTCTTAGATTCATATTATATAATGGGAGCATATGCGGGTGTTTTGCATCAGGCCTCAGCAAGCTCCTGCTTTGTGCCAGATTAAAATGAATCACAAGGAGCTGATTTAGACCCTGCAGACGTGTGGAAATTTGGATGGAAGCTGGTGAACGTGCTGAGAAGGGCTATCGGTAACCTTACCGGTAACCTTCTGCAGCCTTCATGGTGGGGACAGGGTGGGGGGATGTGAGTGGCAGCATGACAGACCCATTGCCCCTGCCAAGCCTCCTGATAGTGAATTTTGGAGCTGGGGAGAGGAGGAAGAACAAAACCAAGTCTCAAACACTGAGGAAACTGCTCCCTGTGTTTTACTGGCCTGGCTGCTGGGACCCCCTATCCCAGCTGTGTACCCCTGCATGCATGTGCTTGTCCTTACTGGTTTTGCTAATTTCTGCCCTAAAGAAGACAGAGGCTTGACTTTTAAAAGACTTGTTTGAAGCTGAGTGGCCTAACTCAGTACCTGATGGTACATGGAGGGGCTGGGAAGACCACTCTGGGAGAAGAAGAGAGGCAGGAGTGCTGCTTCAGGCAGTGTCGATCCATACGATGAGGTCTCTTCAAATTAACTTTACAGCCTGCTCAGGATGCCTTCATCTTTCACTGAGTCCAGACGAAATGTGGAACGTGAGATGGGACCACAGCTCAATTCCCTGAGATGTTTCATCAGCAACAAGCCTGCCTGTCTCCCTCAGACATACACATATTTGCTATGGATTTCTTGGTCTTGTCCATAGAAAAGAAAAGCCAATGAAAAATCCACATGCTTCCATGAGTCCCTCTTGTACCAGGTACACACCAAGTTGTCTTTCTAAATGCCTTCCTACACTTGGCAGGGCTTGAGGTCCAAGCTCCTCCCTTCTTTGGAAAGCGCATTTCTTTAAATATCATGACACTCTTCGGCCCCAAAAAAAGACTTCAAGACAGGACCTGGGGATTGTCCTCTCCTCCATCCATCCTCCAGGGCCCCCAGGGCCCTCAGCAACTGCTGAGAAAAAACAGCTCAGATCAGCTCTTCATCTGTGTCCTCTAGATGCTCATTTTGCCATCCCAGCTGGCACAGGCAGATAGTTTCAAGGTTCCATTTAGATAACAGCCTTTTCAAGGGGGAAAAGACCCCACAACCCTAACAAAAATCCCCAGCCACGTACATGTGGAGGGTGCAGATTACTTCCCAGCAACTCAGTGAGAACATCGGTCTCAGCCCTGGCCAATTCCCACCGGGAAGCCTGGGGATGGGTGCTTTTATTGCTGGTTTTGGCTCAAAGCCACTGCAAGATTTACTTGTGTGATTAACCATAAGCCCATTAATAGTCCTTTTTGAAAGAAAAGGCACACCTCCTGTGATTTTCATTAGGCCCACTTGGGTGCTTTTGCTGGATCAGGCACGGCTTTAACCTCCCCCGAGAAGTGTAATGTTTCTTGGATGAGGTGTGTGTGGGACATGCTGCACCTTTGGCCCTTCCCTTGGGGGAAGTCTTTGTGAACGGAGATGATTGTGGAAGTGTTCTGGGTGCAGGGGAGTTGTCCTCTGACAGCTATGCCTCCTTCTTCTTTGCCCCAACCAGGAGAAGCTGTTGTAGCCTCATTGGCAGCTCCTGCCTTAGTAAGAACAAGCTTTCCCTTGTAGATAAGCCTTTATATCAACGTCTGGGCTGAAAGAAGTGAGGGAGCCCATTAACTCTTAAGCTACTGCTTTAGAAATCCTCATGTCCAAGCAATCACTTTTCGTTACATCCCAGATCCTAAAAGGCAAATTTCTCACTCCTCTCAAGGCACAAAGCAAGAGGGGTTTCCTGCCACCAGTGGCTCCAAAGCCATGAAGCAGACCACAGGAACAGAGAATAAAATGGGATCAGATCAAAGTATTTAATTGCAAATGAGAACTGTGCTGCTTCTGCTCCAGTGACAGGAGCAAGATACAAGCACTTCAAAGGGCCATTTTTTGGCCTTTTGTTTTCAGCCAGTTCTAATAAAGGGAGCCCAGCTCACCGCGATTTCCACTTCTTTCCTCATCTCACACTCTCACCAGACCCCTATTTCACTGCTGCCTGTTTTTGCATTAAACACTTGGGACTACCTGGTCACCTGGGGATAGAAGAAACTGATTTCCAGGGAACTGAGTTGAGTGAAACCAGATGTGCTCTCCAGGCTTTTTTTTTTTTCTATTTTTTTCTTCAGTTACTGGCGTAAATCTCTATAATATTTGGAGGTTTGGGACCCCAAAGAAAAATAAAAGTCCAGGGGGGGGGTCATTTACCCAGGATTTCCCCTAAACTGCCTGCAATGTAAACTTTTTATTGTGTTTAACTTCAACCATGCGAATATAACTATAGTGCCCATCCAGATTTGGGCGCAGCCAGTGGCCACGGGGGCTGACTGCGTGATAGCCATGGGGCTGAGCATCCCCACAGCAGTGCTGGCATCCCAGACCCTCTGCAGCCCTACGTGCTGCCATCTCCCTTTTGCCAAGAGGGTAAGTAAGGCTGCACAAGGCGACGTGACCGGCATAGGGTTACCCCTGGGGTCACCTCCATTAGGGAGCAGAGTTTGCTGGCTCCTGTCTCCCAGCCAGCGTCACGAATCCTACGGGGAAAGTTTCCTAGTGAAAAAATAAACTCTTCCCACTTGGAATTTAAAAACAAAACCATGGAAACATTGCTCTCCATCACGATGTTTTGCAAAAAGTTATTTTAACAAATTTAAATTTGGGGCTTGATTTGACCGGCCTGTGCCCTTTCAAATAGTTGAATACAAGCCATCATCACAACCGTGCTGGAGCCAGACCCCAAGGCCCAGCTCACCTGACACCCCTGCCAGCTCCCAGGATGTTAAACCTCCCCTCCTCAGCTGAGAAGGCAGTGGTGATCAGCCTCTCCCTGATTCCTGGTACCTGCACAGAAGGGAGCTGACATTGCAGCATGCAGGAGCTTGCTTTGCTCCCTCATGTTTCATGGCCCCCTCTAAATAATGAGGGGGGGATGCTACAGATGGGCTGAAACCACTGCCAGCCACAGCCTGTCACCTTGGTAGCATCACCAGAGACTTTCCCATATGCCTCTGCCCAGCAAAAGCTTTCTAGAGGCAGTGACTTCTGCTCTAACAAACTCCAGGCTGTCCCTGTGTGGCCCTACCTGAGCCTGACCCGGCACGAACCCTCTCCTCTCCGTGCTTGTGGTGCACGGTCTATTTATTTCCTCGGAAAAAAAAAACCCCAAGCTCTCACGGTGTCATTCTTTCCAGCCACTTTCCACACAGCATCGCATTTCGCGGTGACTTCCAGATGGTGTTTGAGAAGAAAAAAGCCAGTCGACACGTGGCTGTCCTGCCCCGTGCGCCTGGTTGCGAGGCGGGTTGGAGGGCAAAGAGGAAAAATGGGGTTTGTGCCCTATGTCAAGAAGCAAGGAGGGTGGACATAGCTGGTGGAGCAGAGGGAATAGGTTTTATGGACCTGCATGGGCTGCTAAGGGGCCAGGAATTGGATCTGCTTTTGCAACGTTGCCTCTGGTTTTATTTTACACTGACCCCCCAGGAAGGAAGGGGCCGTGGTGAGAGTCCAGCCCACAGCCCTCCATCAAGGCGAGCCTGGGGTGGAGGAGCTCAGCAAGTTTCCATCCAGCTCTGCAGGCCCAATTCATCAAAGCCCTTAAGCTTGTCCCGATAATTAAGTTTGTGCTTAAGGGCTTTACTGAATTGGGGCCTTTGCTGGCGTGGTGACAGCTGCTGGAGACAACCAAGAGGAGAGGAGAGGGGGTGGCGATGGAGGGGAGGTCAGCAAAGAAACCTAAAGCATGGTGACCCTCCATGGAATTCCTCGCTTTTCCTTTACTGGAGACAGTGCAGCTCACTGGCCCTATGTCCATCCTGGCCAGTGTTTCACTTAGTGCTTGGTCCTGGCTGTGCCCCTGCATAGCTGTCAGGTTTCCTGGGCATGTCTGTCCCTCAGGGCCAGTCTCTGTGATGTGTACAAGGGGAAGGCAACACCTCCAAAGCTCTTCCCTGACTTTCCATGTGGATGCAGTATAAAAACCAGAGGATGGGGAGGGGGCAGAGGAAGAGAACATGGAAGCAGTCCATGCCCTCACTTTCTGTCCTGCTAAAAACTAGCGATTGATTGGGGTTTGTTTTTTCTTGGAGTCATAGAATCATAGAATGGTTTGGATTGGAAGGGACATTAAAGATCATCAAGTTCCAAGCCCCTGCTATGGTCAGGGATATCTCCCACTAGACCAGGTTGTTCAAAGCCCCATTCAGCCTGGTTTTGCATAAATAGCATCATCTTTACTCTTCCCTGGCCCTCTTTCTTGCCCACTGCTCCCACGAGAAGGGCAGAGTTTCACAGCCATTTTGCAATAAGGTGAAGTCCACTGAGCAGCAGAGAATCGAGCTTAAAACCTCAGGCATGGGGGTTTGATGGAGATTTCACAGGGCTTACATGACCCACTAGCACCTCCTTCAGGTTCCTACAAGAGGAGGTGTCATCTCCATCCTTCTGCTGAACCCTCCCTGACAGCACTCATAGAAGACCTGCTCCAAAGCAAAAGATGAGCAGTGGAGCCCCACTTTCAGGGGAGAAGGTGGTGTCCTCACTGGTCTGTTCTGGAGGTGTACCAAGAAACCAGTATCCACAAGGAAGCCAGCAGGAGATGCAAGCTCTCAGCACAGCTCCAGATCATGCCAATACAAAAGGACACAGTAAGAACAAAGAGTGTCTGTGTTAATATTTATATTCTGTCAGGGGAAGTGAAATGCATTTTGGCTGGAATCAGTCTATGGAAAATATTTTCATTTTAAAAATTGAATCCTTTACTGAATTACTGCATTTCACCTTTTCATTATGCTAAGGTTTTATTTATTAGCAGCTGTTGGGTTCTGGTTGTTGTTTATTTTTTTCAACTGGGTGTCCTGCTGATACGTATTTTTTTTTAATCTGTTGGTCAGATGAGTAGTTCCCTGAGAAGACTTGACCCTTGAGGCAACACCAGCCCTTCCCATTTTCTGACAGGTCACTTGCTAGCACCAGGGAGACAGCAGAGGCCTGAGAAATGCAGAGGAGAGTCCCCTACACAAGAGAGAGAGAGGGAACATGGAGATCCAAGTGTCAGGAAGGCACCAAACACAGGAGCTGACCAGGAGAATTTATTCCTTCTGCAGGATCTCATCTCTGCCGTGGTACCTTTCTGGCTCTGCTGCCATAATTAAATCAATGCGGCTCTCTGCTGTGGCTGCTGCTATAATAGCACAAAGCAGCTTTTACACCAGTAATACTATTTTTGCATGGAAAGAGGACTAACGTTATCAATGTCAGGCACATCTGTCCTGATATAACTGAGCCAATGCTCTGGGTTTGGCTGCTGGAGTGCAGGTAAACCATCACATCCCCACCACAAAACATTGGAGAGGCTGAATGGGTGGGTTTAAGGCAGCCCCTAGCAGTTTCCCCAGTAAGGTTAGCTTTGTTGAGAGGATTCGAAAGGACTGAGGAGAAAAAATCAGTGCTGAAAAGTTTAATGAAGTTAGGAGGTTAACTTGTCACCCGGCACACAGCCCCAAGCTCCACCAATTGTGGAAAGAAAGCCTTTTAAAGGCAGACTAGGAAGAGCCTTGGCCACAGCATGAATGAGGGCCAGAGGACACCTGAACCAGGCCATGCTGGGAGGTCTGATTCCTCACATGCATCCAGATCCTCTGGGTTCATGGTACATCCCATCCAGGCTTGGGGAGTGGATCTAGGCACCCAGGACAGAGGGACTCGGACCGCAGCCTTGGCAGTGATCGTTTTCCCCCAACTCTCTCCTGCATGTGCACAAGTGTGCAAGAGCCAGTGTGGTCTCATATGGTCATAAGTCTGTCCCATCCTGGCCTTGATGAAAGATTCTTACTGGTGCCTATTACATCAAACCATGATGCTCAGCCCTGACCTTAGCTCTGACCCAAAAAGACCTATATCTGTCAAGGAGCAAGAAGTAATCCCATGAAATCCTCAGCTTCCTACTTAAGAGCAGAGGCTAGTTATCCTTTTGCCTTCTGCCCTGAGAGCTCGCTAAGACAGGGATCGATGCAGTAATTGCTTCTTTGGGGACTCGAGGAATGAATAACTAAAGTAGCTCAGCTCTGCAGCCCTGCACCTGCTCAGCGGCAGCTCTTTCCTCTCTTTCCCAAGGCTACAGCCCATTCCCAATGGGGATGAGGGTTCCTGCTCCCAGTGAGGAACCTCGCTCCCTGCCCCATCACCCACTGCCTAAAGTAATGATGTAACAGGATGGTTCCTCTCTTCCCTTGCCCACCACTTGTTAACCAGAGCAGCAGGGAAAGAATGCCAGCCCCAGCTCCTCACATCCCTTATGGTTATGGACATGGCAGGTGGGACACAGTCTTCACCCTTTCTTCCAGCGAGGGTCACTGCGGGTAGTTTTGCACAGCTCTGGGTACTTCCCATGGCAGGAAGGAGACTAATGGCTTCTGTCCTCTGGCAGCTATATCCTCTGGTTGGACCACCCAGGAAGGGACAGGCTTTATCTTAAACTGTTGAAAAACAGTGATTTTCAGCCAGCTCAGTCATGCCACAACGGAAGAGACAAATCCTCTCCTCACCTATAATTGCACATGGGGAAATCCCACCTCCTTTTCCCCCACTTTGTGTACTGATCCCAGCTGCCGAGGGCACCCAGGACACGCGGTGGCCCCTATGCTACAGGTGGGAGCATACCCCCTACCTGCCACTGCAACCTGGGCACTGAAACTCCTAGAGAAATCGTATTAGGGGAAAATTTCATCTCTAGATCTGTGCCAGCAGCACAAGCTGATGCTCACCCAGGTCTTGGAGTCATTCTGGACCAGTGTCATGCACACTAAAGTTGCTTCTGCCGCCCCGGTGAGCAGGGAAAACGTCTGCCTGCCGAGGTCTAGACCCACGGCTCTCCTGCTCCTCCTCCTCCTCCTCCTCCCTGTGTGCAAGGCCTCCTGGGCTTGGCGGCGTGTGCAGGACACGCTCTCTGCCGGGAACAGGCGGCCCTGCAGCATCTCCATGCTGCTGCCTCTCAGGAAGCGGCCGCACGTCCGGCCCTGGATGTACTCATCTATTTATCCTTGGGTACAGGACAGAGGAGTCGTGCCATATGCAGAGCTGCTGGGCGTTTTTGCAGCTACGGGGACAGCCCATGTGCTGGTTTAGCAGAGGGGATTCCCATGTAGTAGGCAGACGGTGCCAGAGGGTTTGTGGGTGGGAAGGTGTCTTTCCAAGCACAGCCTCAGCCACCACTAGCTTTGTCTTGCAGTCAGGGTGTTTCTGCAATACAGAAAAATATCACCATGGCTTCCCACCTCTCCTCTCCCTCCCCATCCAAAAAGAACACTCGACAGCCGAGGAAGCAGGTTGCGAGCACAGTCACAGATGATGCTACAGGAAATGGTGCTCATCCCACAAGCAGCTCTCTCAAAATGTTCAGCAAACCCTGCACCACGGGTATTGCCAACACCTCCATGACACACAGCCACCCCTGCAGGAGGATTTAGTGATCAGGCCAGGCTGGTTGGGCTCCACAGCACTTTGACAGGCACAGAGAGGGACAAGAATGGCCCTGAAATTAATGGCTGGAGAACTAGCAGCTACCTCTGTTGGGGTTGAGTGTGGTGGCTGGAGCTGGGACCTTCAGAGCCTCTTGGTTTTGTGTGAAGAAGGAGGAATCATAGAGTTATAGAATCATAGAATGGTTTGAGTTAGATGGCAGCTTAAAGATCATCAAATTCCAAAGTCCTGCATGGGCAGGGACACCTCCCACCAGACCAGGGTGCGTGCTCAATGCCCCATCCAGCCTGGTCTTGAACACCTCCAGGGATGGGGCAGCCACAGCTTCTCTGGGCAATCTGGGCCAGTGCCTCACCCCCTTCACAGTAAAGACTTTCTTCCTAATATCTCATCTAATTCTCCCCTCTTTCAGTTTAAAACCATTACCCATTGTCCTACTGCTTCACTTCCTGTAACCCCCTTTAGGTACTGGAAAGCTGCTATAAGGCCTCCCCAAAGCCTTCCTCTGCATCTGGCCATGGACCACAGGGTCTCACCACCAAGGGACACATGAGGGACATGCCTGCTCACACACAGAGGATCACTGGGGTATGTTGGACATGGCCAAAACCCATGGCTCAGCTGAAGTGCCTGGAAGCAAGGTATGGGACAGGAGTCTGACCAGGGATGCTCTTTCTTATAATAGTGCCAGCTACTGCACCACCACCAAAAACTGCACCCTGAAACATGATGTTCCCTGACCTGGCCAAAATCACACTGGGCTTTTGATGTGGGACAGGCTGGATGAACACAGAGAAGAGCCAAGCACCCACAGCTGCATCTGCAAAGAAGCTCCTCTGCTTTATCAGCACCAGGGGTTTAACCCAGCCTCACCAAGGCCTACATGGTGAGAGCTATCAGCCTCACCGTCCCAAGGGTGTGCCTGGCATGGTGCCGTCTCACATAACCCAGCTCTGTGAGAGAGAGTATTTCTGGAGCCAATGGTCTCTGGTGCTACGATACACCCCAGTTCTTGCTGGCAGCCCTCGAACCAGAAAAGAGACCCTTCCCAAAGATATGGGAAGAGGGAAGGTAGGGCAGTGGGGATGGCCAAGCCTTGCTTTCATAGAAAAGCAATCACTCATGCTCCATCAAAAGGCCTGGGATTTAATGCTGGGGGACCAACAAGGGGAGATCCAAGATAAACAACATCTGTGCACTCACAAATAGGAAATGGGGTTGCTTTCATCTCCTGAGCCTGTGGATGAGACAGGGTTATTGTTTGGCTTGGCGCTGGCCGCTTGGTGACTTGGAAGGAAGGTAACTAAAAGCGATCATTTGGTTACACTCCCTGAATTCAAGTATCTTTAAATATTGCACGGGTTTGGGTTTTGCCTGCAGAAGACTTATGGGAAAAGGTAGCAGAAGAGTGCAGATGGCTATCAGAAGGGAACCTGTGTTTAGTCTGCTTGTGCCAGATGGGAATGGAAAGTCCGCTCTCTTGCCAAGTGTTTAAAAGAGGAAATAGGATGTGATATTCTGCCTCCCACTCCTTTCTCTCCCCTGAAACCAGCCCGCTGCTCTACTTCCATTTGTTGTAAAAAGGAAAAAAAAACAACCCACAGCTTGGCCCATGTAAAGCCTTGGAGACAGTAAGAGACACACCTCATTCCTTTTTAATGTGTTTATTATGTGGAGATGGATGGAACAGTATATTTTTATACACAGCTGGGTCCAGCACTGTGCAGCACCTGTCTTTCAGTCTCTCATATTAATCTCTGTAACAGAAACAAAACTGCAAGGTCCCTAAGCTGCAGAGATACTCTGCTGTCATCTCCCTATCTCTGGCAAGGAGGTGATGAACCCCTACCACAGTCCTCTTCTTCCAGCTCCAGAACAAGATGTATATCAAACACAACGACTGAGAAACCTACCTGTGAGACAGACCAAAACTTCTCACCTGAAACTCCAGTGACTTCCCCTGGTAAATAAACCCAGGTCTGCCCTGAGCTGTGGCTGCCTGGGGACTTGTGGAGGTGGTAGAGGCTGAGATGCTGCTGAGATGTTGAGGTTGTGATGCTAAGGTTGCTTAGAGCATTGTTTTAGAGAGCTCCAGGGGTCAACCCCAACACTGCCCTGTTGCACAAGCCCTGTAGCAATCTCAGTTATGTGGTTCATCATCAAACTCTCAGGCTAATCTCAGAAATATCTCATAGACATGGATGACATGGGTCACAGAATCACCAGGCAGCTTTGGGCAGAAGGGACCAGGTCCAGGGCTTCCTGTCCAGCCCCTGCTCAAAGTTGGGCTGACCTGCAAAGCTGAAGCAGCTTGCCGAGGGCTCGTCCCAAGCTATGAGCACTTCCCAGAGCAGAGATCCCACCACCTCCCCAGGCACTGGTTCCAGGGACTCACAATCTCCACCATGAACATTTTCTTTCTCTGTAACCAGAACTTCCCTTGCTGCAGTTTGTGCCTGTTCTCCCTTGCTATGTGCCTGCAAGGAGAACCTGGTTCCACCTTCTCACTCACACCCCATAGGTGGTGGATAACAAAGATTCAATCCCTCTGGTGCTTGTTCCTCTCCAGATGGGACCAACCCACCCCCAAATAACATTAAAACAATGTCTTAACCACAATAATATTCACCCAGCCAGCCTGAAGCGTGGGCATTTCAGCAGTGTCCTCCAGTTGTAAATTCTGTAGACCAGCTTATTTCCCTAGATAATTAAATATCACTTATTTCCCTAGATAATTAAAGAATATTTATATGAAAGCCTTTCATTGAGGCGAATGTTCTCTCTCTGTGTGCACCGAGCAATGAAGCTGTGACCGAGCAGAGCAGCAGTGCCCATAGCAGAGAAGCCATTACGAGAAGACCAAGCAGGACTCTTCTCACACCTTCCCATACAGTCTTCAGACCACCCCTGCAAACACACCTGTCTCATTCACAAAGCCATGGGGCTCTGGGTCTGGGCACAGGCCCCACCACTGCAGAGGTCCCCAAAGGGGGCAGAAGTAAAGCTCAGTACTTGCCCAGCTGGAGAAGCTGCAGCCACCAGGCACTGACCTGTCAGTGAGGAGAGTCAGTCAGTGAGGAGAGTCAGTCAGTGAGGAGAGAGGAGAACACAGGGTCCTCGGAGAAGAGATGAGACAACCCCTGCAAAGAGTGGTGGCCAGGGTGCAAGCAGGAGGGCATGCAGGGTGCTGGTCACCAGCCCTGCGTTGGAAACCACCAGGCAGCTGCTCAGCTCTGAGGAACCAGAGATTTAATGAACAGTTTCAGGAACACTCTCAGCTTTCCTGCAAAGCTCTTTGCTCTCTCCGGCACTAATTACTAAATGTTTCCGAAGCCACCATCTGTGTGAAATGAAGCCCTTCGTTAGAGCAACGTTGTGGGTAGCAGGGTGATACCCAACGAGTGTCTGCTTTGCCTGGGGAGGAAGGTGTGGATGTTATTCCTGTCTTTTTCTCATGGGGAAAAAAAGGAGAAGGCCTCCTTCTCACCCTAGAGAGCAGTGCTCTTGCTTGCCTTGCCAGGGGATGAGGTGCCCTGTTTCTGCTCTGGGAGGGTTCAAGGCTCCCCTCTGCAGAGTGCAAAGTAGGGGGGAGAAATAAGCTCTCCCAGGACAGGGGCAGGGACTTTTTTCAGGGAGTGGAGCGACAGGGCAAGGGATAATGGTTCCAAACTGAAGGAGGGGAGATTTAGATTAGATATTAGGAAGAAAGTCTTTCCTGTGAAGGTGGTGAGGCACTGCAACAGGTTGCCCAGGGAAGTTGTGGCTGCCCCATCCCTGGAGGTGTTCAAGGCCAGGCTGGATGGGGCTTTGAGCAACCTGGTCTAGTGGGAGGTGTCCCTGCCCATGGCAGGGGGGTTGGAACTTGATGATCTTTAAGG
Source organism: Pedionomus torquatus (assembly GCA_013398155.1). Lineage (NCBI taxonomy): Eukaryota > Metazoa > Chordata > Aves > Charadriiformes > Pedionomidae > Pedionomus > Pedionomus torquatus. Next base: position 38,760 of record VZRU01017030.1, on the reverse strand, counting down.
TCCCTTCCAACCTAAACCGTTCTATGATTCTATGTGTAAAAACATGCCTCAGGCAGGAAATCCGGGTAGAGACTGGTGAGACCAGTTCAGTAGAGACAGGATCCCAAGAAAGGAGGAGAGAAGGAAAGGCAGGGAAGGGGAAAGATGAGCCCAAAGCTGACTGGGTGGTTCAGACCTGACTGGAAAGAAATGAGGGTTAGAACACGGTCAGGTTCACATGGGGACAGTTGTGGGAGAGACTTTTGGATGATGCCAACCTTTTTTTTGCAGAAGATGTGGTGCCATGAGGAATTTCCAGCCAAAGGCCAGCCTGCCCCCCTGCAAGTGAACACAGGCAGGCGGGAGGCAGGCAGTACCCACACCCTGCCAAGGAGCCAGCCAGATTCCCCTCCGTTTTCCCATTCCTTGCCCATAAGAGGCAGGGAGCGGTGCTGGGCCACATCCAGAGTGGTGCGAAGCTCCACTGCTGCGTGAGGCATTTTTCCTAAGCCAGGCACCCCAGGTCATGGCCACCTCAAAGCTGCTGGATGGTGGCATTTACCCCTGACAGCAGGCAGCCCGGCAGGGTCTTGCCCCCCCAGCTAAATACCTTGCTGTCAGTATGGAAAGGTAAAATCTTCCCAGTTTCTCCAACTCCCAAAAGGTAAAGTTCTGCTTAAGGAGAGCTCACAACAAGTAATTTGATGAGCTGAGTTAGAAAGGCAACCAAGTGGGATGCATCTGGATATGAGTGGGGGGCCAAGAGCATCCCTGCCCTAGGGCTGCTGATGGCTGCGCTTCTGCAGAAAGGGATTTAGCCCTAAGAACCTTAGTGACGCATCTTGGGAGACTTAGGCTTGAGCCTGGCTTGCAGAGACGTGACCTGTGCTGCATTTCCCGTGCTCACCTGCCACTCAGCATTATGTGAGCTGTCACCCACTCCCAGATCCAACACGTGAGCGTGGTGGCACAGGGGCCTGGAAGACAAGGGGGTGGAGGTCGTAGGGGGGCAACCAGCCCAAGCCTTTACTGGGTCCAGTGTCGCACCTGCACCGAAATTGCTGAGATAGTACATGGGCCAGTCCCAAAGGAAAAAAACCGCTGCTTCCAGCTGGCAGGGAACCAGTGGCCAGTTTGCTGTTGCTTTAACTGGAAAGAGGATTTGTCTCAGGGACCCTACATCTCTTGGTCTTCAACAGGAGGGTCCTTCCTTCTGCCTTAGGGGGGGTCAGCATTTAGGATGGGAGAGAGCCAGGACTTCAGCCACTGAACACTGGCTTCTGTTCGACCCATATTTTCACATGTTCACTGCAAAGAAAGCAGCAAAGATGAAGGCAAGATTTAATGACGTATAATTAATGATAATCCTGTCCGTAGGCGTACTTTTATAGCTGGAGAAAATGAGAAAAAAAGTAAATGCCTTACTTTGGCTTGGAAAAGATGCAGCCCCAGGGTCAGGTGCAGCATTCGGAGTGAGGAGCACCCACAGAGAGCACCCAGGTGTTTTTCACTGTAAGGATTTGCACACACAGAGTCTGTCCACTCCAAGAACTGACCTGACTTCAGTGACCACGTTCATCTGAGATGAAAGTTGAAATGGGGCCGATTGTAATCCCCAAGAAACCAGGCCACTCTCAGGACTCAGGACAGTCAGGTCCCATTAAAAAGCATCTGCCAGTCTGATGTCCTGAGGGTTTCATTATCTTTCTTAGCTAGAAGTCATTGGTGAGAACTGATCTCCTGTGGTCTTCGGAAATCAGCACAGGGCAGTTTCAGGTGCAGCAATGATTATGTTCCAAATTTCTCAGTTCCCAAAGGCAACGGGACAGTGTCATCATTGGGCAGTGTGCTTGGCTGCTCCACTAAGACACATGGAAAATTAGAAAGAGAAACCTAACAATGTGGAAAGTGAAAACTGAAGTGCTTGAAGTATTCAGTACGGGACAGGGCACAGCTAATAAGCAGCAAAGAGGACAGCATGAAAATGCCCACTGTTGTTCACTTCTTTCTTCAGCATCCATTTGTCTTTTGACTCCTGAAAAGTCTTCGAGCCATAATTAGGAACGAACTCGTTGCAAGAGTTCCCAGATCTAATTGAGCTCTCTTGAAACTAAACCATTTATAACAACCTTTTGCAAGGACAAAACATGATGTACTCTCCTTTGGTACAGCCAAGAATATGCTGTCCTGGGGCTTGAGAAGTCCCGCTGCAACACACGAGTGACAGGCAGCAACTTGGACACCAGCTTCTTGCTCCAGCGGACAAACGGTTAATCAGTGAGAACACAATCCCATTGAAATCAATAAGAAATTTAAGACCCCTTAAAGAGGAGCCCTGGGATGAAGGACCTGTCTGCAGGGGATATTGTTGTTGGTAAGGAAAGAGAACAGGCTGTTAGGATAAAGATGTTTTAATGATCAGAGGTCTGGAGCAGCTCTGCTGTGAGGACAAGTTGAGAGAGTTGAGGTTGTTCAGCCTGGAGAAGAGAAGGCTCTAGGGAGATCTTAGAACCCTTTCCAGTCCCTAAAGGGGGCTACAGGAGAGATGGGGAGGGACTCTTTAACAGGGACTGGAGCAAAAAGATGAGGGGTAGCAGTTTTAAACTGAAAATGAGAAATTTAGATTAGGTATCAGGAATAAATTCTTTCCTATTTCACACAGAAGGTGTGGATGCCACATCCCTGGAGGTGTTCAAGGCCAGGCTGGATGGGGCTTTGAGCAACCTGGTCTAGTGGGAGGTGTCCCTGACCATGGCAATGGGGTTGGAACTGGATGATCTTTAAGGTCCTTCCAACCCAAACCATTATAGGATTCTAGAAGTCTATGATTTCCAATGCATCTAACTTTCAAAAGGTAGTGAGTGCAATCCCTGTCCCAGCCCCTGATTGAAGTGCATCTAATGAGACCTTTATTTTCTTTTTTTTTAATTGCTAAGGCACTCTAACTGCCCTGCATTTTGGCAGGCTGGACAAAAAGGCTCACATTACAGTGGCAGAAGCATAAAAGGCCAGATCCAGACCTCAGCTCATGTTCTGGACCCCTTGCTCCTCCTCCTCTCTTGTGAACAGCTAGACCTGGGTGGCAGCTGAAGATTTCCTAACATATTCTTGGAAGAGAACCCTCCTGGCTGTCTAGAAATCATGCATTTGCCTTTCTGTCTGTCTAGGGCAAGTGCACATGATGCCAAAGTCACGAGCTGACCCTAGGTGACACTCAGGCATCCTGGGCTAGTATAGGAATAGAGCTCTGGGGCATGGTGAGACCAATCATTTACCCACTAAAAAAAGGTTAGCTTGAACTAAAGAAGAATGTTTGCAAATGTCACCCTAAGTCAGCAGACAATTACAGCACCACTGCAGACAGCAGGGTTAAAATCAAGTGCAATGAAGCCCTCCTGGCAAACTTCAGACAGCACCTTTTGGGGAAGATTTTTCAGCTCGCTGACAAAACCAAACCACCAGGAACATCCATTTCAGATTGATCTAAAATGAACCCAGTTGATCTCCTTTCTGATTTGATTAATAGAAGGAAGAATTTATTATTTGCGTGTTTTTAATAACAAGCCATCAAGGAAAAGCCCCTAGGGGCTGGGGGTGAACAGCGTCGGGAGCCTCCTGGAGAAGGAAAAGGTCTCCCAGACTGACCTGTGGTGGCTGCAGCACCACGAGCTCCCCGCGGCTCCCCAAGCTTCTCGCTCATCCCAGAGCACCCGTGATGCTTTAGGGGTGCTGCCAAGAGTGTCTGCATCATCAAAAAAGTCCTCATTGCGGAAGGCTTCACAGGAAAGTGCAAAACCAGCCTGGAGCACTTGGAGTGGGCATAGAAACAATTAAAACCTTCAGCATTCTTATACTATTAAAGTTGTTTCAAAATGCTAAAATATTTCTAAAATACAAAGGGCCACTACACAGAACTGGCCAAAACCAACATGATAATGTAACCGGAACTCATCTGCCCTTTTTCATGCCCTCCATCCTCAGCAGACAAAGCCCAACGCCAGACAACTTGCTTGGTGTCCAAAGGGGTCACAGTTTACAAGAGCAAAGGGATTTGGCAGAAGCTGCGAACAGTGCACAGCAGCAGCTTCTTTCTTTTGGGAATGGGGAAGAAGAGACATTGTTAAGTAATGACCTTTATGCCTTTGATCCTCCTTACGCTTTTCTCACCCTCAACCCTTTCCCCACCAGCAAATTTACCTGCCAATCACACTCTCAGGTGGCACAACAGTGATCAAGGCACAGGAGCCCTCAAAGAACAGCCTGAGCAGCAGCAGCATGTGTGCGTAAACCCAAACCCAGCTTTATCCGAGGGCCAGAGGCTTCAGGTGGGACTTGAAACGAGCACACGTTGCTGACGGTTGTTCCTCCTCTCCCCGGCACAGTCTCTCTTTTTTTTTTTTTTTTTTTTTTTTTTTTTCTACCGCTTTACCTTGAAAATAANGCTATCAAGCAGGATGCAGATGAAACTTTTAAATAAAAAAAAAAAAAAAAAAAAAAAAAAACCTGAGTTCAGCGGTTGCATTTTGCAGGCAGGGTGAATGACCTGCCGGGGGCGCGGGGGGATTCTCCCCCCAAAGAAGAGGACGAGCCTCCGGCAGTGCGGAGAGCCCCTGCCGTGGTGTTTCCTGACAGCAGAGGGGGTTATTGGGCTGCTTTTCCTCCGCCTCCCCGGCCGGAGCACGACCCGGCGCCAGCGGGTGCGGGGCTCAGCCCGGCCCGCATCGCCCCGGGGGTTCTTCCCCGGCACCTCCCGCCCCGGGGCTTGGCGGGTTTGGGCGGCCTGCAGCCCTCCCACCCCCCA
>VZRU01017030.1:239-28436 GCA_013398155.1 Pedionomus torquatus | reverse complement strand
TTTGTTTTTTTGTTTGGTTTTTTTTTGCTTATTTTTACAAGAGAAACAAAGAGGGAGAGATTGACTTTTCCAGCCAGGGCTGCACAGGGGCAGAGGCTGCTTTAGTTCTGCCATGGCTGCCCCGGGTGCCTCACTGCAAGGAGTCTGGGCAAGGATATCAAACACTGCTCAGGCCAAATCAGCAGAGGCTGTTTTGGGAAAAAAGCAGGCGGCTTTAAGGGCTGATTAATCACTACAATGAGTCCAGGCTGTGACACTAACTGTGTTGCAGTGTGTGCAAGCAATGATGTGCAGCTGCAGGGCTGAGGGCAAGCTATAGAATCACAGAACGGTTCAAACTGAAGCAACCTCAAAGATCGTTGAGTTCCAACATCCCTGCCATGGGCAGAGACACCTCGCATGCTCAAAGCCGCATCCAGCCTGGTCTTGACACTTCTAGGGATGGGAAGTTATAAAACGTGCAAGGAAGGTTATAGGAATCCCAAGCACGGTAAAGACCCTGCGAGTGAAGCAAGGAGGAAATAGCATCTTCTTTCTGGCTCTTCTATAGGCTATACAGAAGGGTTTAGACTTTAAAAAAGAAAAACCACACAAAAAACCCCAACCAAACATTGCTTTCAAAAATCATACCTGTTATCAGAGGTAAAGCAGCTAAATCAAACAGTACAAGCAGAAAAAATTCAAAAGATAGCAGCACAAGTGAAGCAGTTCATGCTTAGCATTGGTATTGTTAAATTCAGTGATATGTTTTCACGTAAGCATGTGGAAGTATGTGCTGCAAAGAAATTCAGGAGTGGTATCAGAAAAAAATAAAAGGAAAAAAGGACTGAAACAGAGGAATGCTAAGTAAGTGATACCAATACATATAAAGTCATAAGCTGGGAAAATGGCAGGTTTTTCATGTATATATAAAGGTTTGAGGGGAGGGTAATTTACGATAAAATAGTCTAATTGACTTGGGACAGAGTTTACTCTGAAAGCAAAAAGTTAAGCCTGTAATACATTAATCTAGTAGATGCGTTAACACCAGAATTTTTCCTTAGAGTGAAGAAAAGGTAAAAAAAAATAAAATTAAAAACACAGATCACAGTAAAGAGTATGCATGAATGTAATAGATTTTAAATTAAACTATAAAGTTCTTGTGTTACAGAGAAGAGACGGAACCAAATGAAAACAAATACGGTGGAGGATTGGTGAGCAGATGTTTAAGAACATAAGCTAATAAACTGTATAAAAATATGCAACAATGCAGTTCATTAGATCCTAATATCATCAAAAAGTCCTATGGGTGTAAATGATCTTCCTTGGTTAACTAAAATAACTATTAATAACAATCTTTGCTATTTTTGTAGTGGTACATTGGTAGTACAAGAATAAGTAACAATTCTAAATTATGGACATCACTAATTGCATGTTGCTTAGGTTTTTCTTTCCTGCTTTTATTTTGTTTTATTATTATATATGCATGGATGAAGGAGAAAATGTAATTTTTTTTTAAACAGTTGTATGCTGCTGAAGTTCAAGCAAGAGAAAAGTATAAAAAACCCGTGTTTGGATTCAATTTAAAGGGGTCACCATCTCCCAACAAGAGAAGCTCCATTTCCCTTGATGAGGATGGATGTACCTCCTATTACTGAGAGCAATGGTGATTAACACATCACCAGCATACAATGTGTCATCAGTCACACAGAAAACACACAGCTGCAACTTCGTGCATCTGAAAAACATATTATTTTGAGTACTATTAAAAGCAAAGATGACAAATTAAGTGTACTATTAGGGTAAGTTATATTTTCAAATTACACACTGTTAGCCTGGCTTTACAATACTAGGACAACTGTATAGTACAGTTTTGAGTATCATTTAGAGCACCTATGTATAAATTGATGGTGCTTTGACGGGCAGAAAACTAAAGGTCCCCCAGTAATGGGGATATCAAAACACTAAATACATGTATGATACGGAATCATGCACTGGTCTGATGAAAGATTTTATTTTGTTATGGAGCAGATGATGAGGTGATTTTAGAAACATACAGCAGGAGAGTTCCTGAGATGACAGCTGTTCACCAGCATCGATGGGCAGCCCAGGGAGGTGGAGCACTCCCAGCTGCCTCACTGGAGGACATCAGCAAGCAGGAGGCCCTTAAAGGTGCAAATTGCATTAAAAAAAAAAAAAATCGGTTTTCAATCAGTTTGCAACATAGTATAGCCAGATGTGAATAAGAAACAAATCCTTTGGTTTCCAGCGGGTCTGTGAACACTTATATGGGATCCATCTGGGTTTATGTGTATAACCAGCATCCAGAAATCATCTCTGCATGTCTAAGCCATCCAATAATGCATGTGCATGTGATGTAAATTTAATTGAAATGTATGACTTTAATTACACAACGCTTTTAGGCGCAACACTAAAATTCCTAAACACCTTTTAACTGTGTACTAAACAAAGCCTAGCAACATTTGGTTTAGGTTTTGAGTTGTTGTAGATAGCAGAGCATCCACTCGTAACATTTGTAGTCCTACAGGCAGTAGAACAAGCCACCAAAGCAAGGTTTGCAGCACGTGACAAGAATGAGCAAGTTGCTCTTACTACAACTATAATAAAAGATGCTCACTGTCATTTTTGTTTTAAATCCCTCCTCAGCAGGACTCCCATGAGCTACTGAAATTTTTAATGTGGCTGTACAGTCTAGAAGTATAATCCTGGGTATTGTAAGAATTTGGTTAATTATGCAAATTACGCTGGCTATAAAATCAAATATTAAGCAAATCAAGCAGTGGCTGTCTGTCAAAGTATCAAAGCTGGGAACTACAGACCACCCTCAGACCTACATGAGGCAAGACCAGATAGGAAAGAGCAAATGCCTCCAAGAAGATCAGTTGCTCGGTCCTGGTAAGGAGCCTTGAGCCACAGGAGGGTTTGCAACGTCCTTGCTGGACTCATGTCTGACAGCTCACATCCGTGGACTATGAGGAGCGGGTCTGTATGGCTACAGCTCATGAATATGGTCTTGCCACTGCTGGGAAGAGGCCATGAGCCATGTACTAATGCTACAAAACCTAATAAAGAGGTTTGTGAACCTTGCATTGGTTGGGACTTGCCACAAAGGGAGCCTCACACGAGCTCTGTAGCTGTGACAGCAAACATCTAACGATCTGGGACCCTCACCCACCTGTGCTCAAGTTTTGCTTAGCCTGGTCCAAGAGGTGCTGAAAGACCTCCAGCAGGAGCAGTGTCAGGCACAGTAATTCATCCCTGAGCCAGCAGGAAAAACACAGTGTGTGGATGCAGGCAGCACACAGCAATGGGACCTTGAAACCTCCAGCAAAGGGCAATAGCAGCAGCCCCAGTGCTATAGCTGCTCCCCTACAGACAACAGCTGCATCAATGGAGGAAGATGATGTTGGGGCTGGGAAACACCGCTCTCAAGCAGCAAGGCAGGTGAGAAGCAGGTCTGCAAGCTGTGCACAGCTCTGCCTGGAGGGTCACTGTGGACGTCTGCAGCTCTGTGAACTGAGAAGCACAGTGGGGAGAGGCCTTAGACATGGGATGAAAGCAACCCCGTGTGGACTTCAGCAGATGAGGAGACAGGAACCCCAGCAGCACTACCCTGGAGAGGCAGACAGAGCACCCCCACCATTGGCATCGCACTCCTGGGCTGAAGGACTTGGTGGGACCTATGATACCTGCAGCCCTCCCACCTTCTCCTGGGGAACAGATGGCACCTCTGAGTCCAGTGCCTGGGCAGGGGAGGGGTGGGCATAACCTGGGGAAAGCTGCAGCAGCTAAAGCACCTCTGTATGTATTAATTTTGACAGTGGTATGTTACAGTGTGGTATGCTTTTTTATCCCCTTTCTCTCTAATATTCTTAATAATACCATCTATCATTGTTAGCATCATTTTAAGTGGCTTAACAGGGACTCTCTGATTAGGCTGTTAAAGCTTTTAAGTAGACAAACAATAAATTGTATGCCTTCTTATAGAAGTTGTGTTTCTCTGGCCCATCTAAATGGCACAAATTGTTGTAAAACAACCCCGACTTCCATAAGGGTGGTATTTGGTAAGCTGGATAACAATCAAGAAAAAGGCAAGCATTAACCTCAGAAAATTAGATCTGGTTGAGTGCCACCCTTTGTTGCCTTTCCAGGCTACAAGATCCAGCTCTGGCCTTCCTGGTCTTTCCCTGCAGTGCTGTCAGCTCATTTAATCCTATGTTGAGGGGATTTCTCCTCACAGTACATGTAAATCAGTGAAATGCCTGATTTCCAAAGCATCACAGATACTCAGAAACAGTATGCACAAGCCCCATCTCCAACACCAACAGCCCCACTGCAGAGCATCATCTCTCAAGTGTTTTTCAGTTGCAGACAACATTATTCAAACATGGTGCAAGCTGCTGGTGCCTCCATCCTGGTGCAGAATAACTGGAGTACAAATGTGGGTCAGGTCAGAAAAGCAACCATTTATTTACCATAGCTCCAGGAGAGAAGACTGAGCAGCAGAGAAACAGGCTCTGCTGATGCAAACACCATGCTCACAGAGTGGATAGTGAGATTATATTCTCTCAGAGGTGCCGTGCAAAAGACATATAACAGGGGGGAGAACTGTACACATCTGTGAGACACACAAGGCCACAGGACAGCTCACAGAGAGTCTGGGTTCTGCTTTCTTTAGTGCAGGATCTACCACACAGCTTACACGGTGATTACTGTTTCAGGAGACGGGGTGAAGGTTCAATCAAGAGGCCTACTTACAGCCTAGCATTTCTACTTCCTCAGTCCTCCAAAGGTTGTTCATGACGTGCAGGGAGACTGCCCATCCTTCTCACTGGAAGAGAGAGCTGCTATCAAGTATAATGGTGGGGGGAGCAGTCTTTATACCCCAGCCAGCACATCACCACAAACCACCCCCTACCAACCACCTTCAGAGACTGACTGTATTTTGCCTGCCAAGAAAGGAATTTGAAAAGATTTGCTTTAACCTTAGTGACTGGTTTTTATTCAGGGTCCTCCAAGTCTGCATCAGTGGAGTTTCATCACAGGCTAATGCCCTGGGAGTGAATGGAGAACCAGGAGGTGACCCACCAGCCAAGGCCAGGTAGGTACAGCCCTGATGGAGACAGGAGACTCCAGTTTGGGGAGGAAGGAGACGGATGAGGGGAGGTGGGAGCATGGGGAAGAATATTTTTAGTATAAAACATTACAAGCAGAAATTACCCTTTTCACAGGAACATCTACAAACACTCCCATAGCAGGGCAAGGCCCCCAAACCAGCAAGGTTTACAAAAAGGGCTGGTTTGAGTGCAGCAAATCCTGATTTTCAGAGCAGGCAAGCAGCTAATACCTCTCACTTGCCTCTGTGAGAGCAGAAGATGCTCCCTGCAGCCCTGCAAACTTAGCCCTCAAATCCCCACACCAAGCACCAAAGCAGCAACACGGATTAAGCGTGGCTGCCAGCCAGGACAAGCCCAAAGAGCCCAGCACAGCCAGGAACATGCAGGATTCCCTATCCTCCCTCAAGACTGAACATAAATCTGTCCCCCATATCCAGTATCTTTTGCTTATCGGTCCATCCCTCAGTCAAGGATCCCCTAACAACACTGCAGAGCCTTTATTTCTCTTTAAGGGGGCTTTAAACTCCCCTTACTACACTAAGCAGTCATCAGTTTGTGTTGACACTTTCTGTTGATGGCTTTTGTTATCACCCCATTTCCTCTCCTTGCTGTGTTGCTTTTCTGGCCTTGGAATTAGACTTTCTGGCATATCTTAAAAGCACAAAGTATATCACACACTCCTGAACACTTGACCTATAAAACATTAACATTCTTCCTTTCTTCTTGCTCATTATCTCAGATGGCCTTTACTAAAAAAATCTGGAGCCATATTTTCCAAGCTTTCAAACCCTGGCTTTAGCCCAATGTAATATCAGCAAAAAAAAAACATGAATCTGGCACTTACTTCTGAAGTTTGCTGAAGTATGCTTGCATGTGAAATAAAGGTTTTGGTTCAAAGCTTTCAGGAGTCAAAGTATCTACTAAGAGAATCATACAGTTACAATACTATCTGTTAGGTGTGACATACAAATAATTTCAGTACCATCTATCTAATTACAGACACGCTTGCATTGGCTCACTAAGGTAGACAAGGGCAAAAAAAAATATTATTTACATCCAGTAGTATTTTTTTTCTTACTTTTCTGTGGCAAAAATGATAGAGAAAAATGTTGGATGTAAGCCTCAGCCTTTTTCTCTCTTGGTCTTTTCCTTTTGATGCCTGGCTAAAAGAAAGTAAGAAAAGACTTCCACAGAAACACATGCGGTGAGATCTACAGCAGAGCTTCTCTGTTTATTGTTCCTAAGCATCTTCTAAGCCCACTAAAGGACTCTGAGATAATCAAGTGGAAGGCATTGTAGAAATTTTTCCAGGTAATATATCATCTGGAGATCTTATTCTCAAGTTTCCAGTTTCAAGATAGAAACATTCCTAGAAGAGGGAGGAATGCAGGGAGGACAGAAGTTAGCGTAACATAGGATAAAGGCAAAATAGGAATTGGATAAAGCCCTCAGGTTAAGACGCCTACAACCTTCCAGTCCCTACAGAAGCAGGCAGCGGTACAAACTCCCAGCTGCAGGTAAATCCTTCACTATATCACGATTCAGCAAATCCAGAACTCATCAGTCTGGGTAGAAAAAGAGTAACCACAACAAAAGCAGGCAAAATGCTAAGGCATTTCATTACTGTTGTTGCACTCTTTTGTTTTCCCTCTTATCTGATATTCCCTCTTTTTTCCTCCTATTTTGGGATATTTTTTGTGACTCCTTCAATGTACTTCAATTCTGGTAGGAAAGGCTACTTTTAGCCCACACCACAGATGTTTCAAAGGCAGTAACTGACTCAAGTTAGTCTTGTGATAGAAACAGTGTTGTAGCTCTATGTTGCCATGGCTTCTTTAGTTGACAAAAAAGTACTTTCAACAGGTGTTTCCCAGCCCTCTTATTTCATGTAGGATGGGAGTAACTTGAAGGGCAAAAAGTGAAATGACCTCGTAAGAAAGGGCTTGTGGCAGAAGCAGGCATAGACCCGAGGCTTTTTCATTTCCAGGGCTGGACCAGCTGCCCTCATTCTGACTCCACTTGATGCAAGTAGGATTTTCAACAACAAATTTAGCCCAATGCTGGTAAATGCTGATTCACTCAAATAGGCTGCAAGGAAGCTCTGGGTTCAATGAAGCTTGACTGAGATACGTTCCCTGTGGTTCTCAGCAGAATCTCTGGATGGTGTGATGTTTATAGGCTCCTCCTTCCCACAGTGCAATGCTTATGGTCTGCAAAGGGGATTCAGTGTTTTATCCGAACATATCCACACACTTGGGGGGCAAAGGACATCAATTCAGTGCTTCTAAAGCTACAGGCCACCAGTAATTAAATTCTGCTTGTTCTTCCTCTCCTCTTAAGAAAGGGGGTGGGACATGGGGAGGAAGAGGGTTACAAATCAGGCACCGATGTTTAATACTGCAGTGCAGCCCTCTGCAGAGATGGAAAAAAATGTCTAAATCGGTTCCTGTCACATGTAGGCGTTAGGTCACATTCAACCTCTCTGCAGGCTGTGCATCCCAACTTCACCAGCCAGAAACTGGTCGCTGATCTTCCCCATAAGACATATTATTTAAAAAAAAGAAGACAACAGGAAAAATAAAATAATCAGTCAAAACATACCAGCTACTGCTTACCTCCACGTTTGCATCTCAGCCTCATTATGTCACCTGAATCAACAGCAATACTCCTGGTCTATTTTAAGGTGGCAGCTGCCTCCAAATCTGCCATCCCTTGTGTGGAACCCTGGGGAAATGAAGTTGCTTTAGATTTCCTATAAATACTTCTTCAACCAATATGAAACTAACAATGTCTGTCCCAAAGCTTGATGTTGCAATAAACAGTGCTGAAGAAGAACCTGACCCAAGTTTATTTCAGAAGGAAACAAATAAGAATTCGGGAGCTGGCCTGAGAACTTGAAGTGACACAGATGTATTCTACCCCAAAGACAGTCAGATGTTATATATCCTTCAACTCAGTCACAAACACTCATCCCCCAGTAAAGTTACTGGATTTTCCCCAGTAAGGGCAGGGTGCCCATCCCTCTCAGCTAAAAATTAGGCAGAGATCTGCAAGAAAGCAGGGATATCTATAGGCTGCAGTGATTCCATGAAAGTCCAGCCAGCTCTTCTTTTAATCTTCTCCCAGCTAATCAATAATTTGCAGACTGCCAAATTTCACTCCAGGTTTCACTCCCTAACATTTCAAGGTCTTGAAACTTGCACAGAGTCCCTGCTGCTATTAGAAAACAGTTCTTCATTAAAATACAGGGCTGATAATGTATGGTATGTGGTACGTACCCAGCCATTAACATTTCAGAAACACAAGTATTGATTACTACACTGCACACATCTCACTGTAAAGCTAATGAAGGGGGAGTGGGATGCAGATGCCCCCAGGAGATGAGCTGGCACTGAACTGAATCGAGACCATCTCACAAGGGTCAGCTCACAGATGGTGTTGGTAAGGGATTGCAACAGTACTTTCTTAACAACAGAAGTCTTTAAAATAGAGCCAATGTGTGGAACACTGGTGCTTTGCAGAGAAGCTGGATTTATCCCACACAGACATGCAAATGAGGCAACACATGTAGTAGAAATTCAACAGTGGCTGGCATTCCTCTCTGGGATCTGGCCACATCAAATATCAGAGGAGCGCAAAATATGCCTTTATAAAAGAAGTATCAAAGGGAGCATGCAAGTCAATCCACCATCTGTGGATACTGCAGCAATGTCCGGTTACAGTATTCTCTTTTTCTATTGTTTCTTAGCCTAAGGGAGGAAAACAATGGTATCTCTACACAGGGGTCCCTACCAGCACTTGCTTCCCCTCCTGTGAATTAATCTTGTCACCTCCATCAAGACTCCACCAGCTGCAACCAGATCTGTTTAGGATCTTATTAAAGATAAGATGATAACCAGACACACTCAAAGCATAGAGGCGGTAGCCGTATCAGGTATACTGCACTTTTTGAGGGAGCAATGGAAACGATCCTACATTAACCTTAAAGACCTCCATCCTCAAAACAATGATAGAATGCCTGTGGAGGAGGATCCTTGTTTGTACCTCTGGTACATTTGGCTCCAATCCTCCCTGCAGCCTAGAGAGAGAGGAGAAGAGAAATGAAATAAAAAAATAAAAAATAAAAAGAAAAGAGAAAAAGAAAAAAAGAAGTCAGCAAGAGCTCCGAACATCACTTGATCTAGAAAAAAACCCCAGAGATTTGGTGAAGTAGAAAAGAGGATGCAGGGAGCAACCATGGCCAACAAAAGAAAGTGTGTGATGGGACTGGAGAAGGGTTTAAAACCTTAAGTAAAAATACCAGGTGCTATCATTCTCACCTGTCAAGTATAAACTTCTGCAGCACATGGCATACAGCACAGAAAACTGGAATGATTTGCTACAGTCATTCCAAAACGGGTCAGATCTGTCACTTCGAAACAACACTGCTTCCACATAATGCTACATAAAGCCTAAGTGAGTGGTTAGAGCATGGGTTTCACCTGAGCTGCCAGTTCTTAGACCTCAAACTAGGACTGCATTTTGTACTGCCTACAGAAAGAAATAGTTTAGTGTTCCTATAACAAAGATTTTGGTCTGACCCTTTAACTGGTACAGAAAGGGAAATTTACAGCTAACAGCAAGTCACCTAGAGCTCTAAAGAGCACCTGCAGAGGTATTCTTTAGGGAAAAGGGGCTTACATATGCACTTCAGGAGACTAGCGATTTCAGCACGTGTGCACAATGTCAAGTAAAACTGAAACCCACCAGTTACTATGTTTCCGTTTCTATTCTATATAATTTCTATATATATATGTATAGATACAGAAATATGTATATATATATTTCTCCTCAAACCAAGCCTGTAGGAAATGAGTAGCTCCAATGAAGTTAGCTGATGACAAGAGGGGAAAACAAAAGCCAACACAGCATAAAGGAGAGAAGAATCAGGTCCAGAGTCTTTCAAGCACTGATTATTTGGCAGCTAGATAGTGCTGGAAAAGGTCACTGAACCAAGCTATTTTTGAGACAATACTGTAAACACTTAATTTTATAGAGTTAAAAGATGGACAAAACCATATGCCTCTGCTAGATTTTACACAACTACCCATTTAAGACAAGAAAAGCCAGATGTATGCATGCTTCCTGAAAAGAGATATCAAAACACAATAAATGAAAGTCAAAGTTGTAGCTTTCCACCCCTCTGTCCAAACTGATGCACTTGTTGGCAGCTGGGCTCTCCTTTCTTTTCTGGCAAACTGAAGTGTCTGTACAAAATGTGACCCCTAAATTAAGGCTGCTTGGCACTTTCTAATACACAGCTCTGCTTTCAGCTGGTTATAATTTTATTTACCAAGTATTTGACAGTTGGGCTGAAGTTTTCCACACTAGAGGTCTGCTTCTGGATAGGTTATTATGTTCTAAAATAGTTCATCTAGAAATGGTTAGGCATTTCTGAAAACAAGGCTCTAGGGATGTATATAACGTTGCCCATTTGAAACAGTTTCCAATTATTTTGTCAATAATTTGGAGCCAGGCCTTGCAACTGGGTACTGTTATCACACCAGTGACAGGCCTTCTATCTCCTGCAGGCTTGTCTGCAGAGGGATGGGTTAGTGTGTTCCAGCTTGGTTTCTTTAGCACACTGGGCACCAGCACCATGCAGAAGACAGCAGCGGAGCCTTCTCTATACCCATCTCTCCCAAGCACCCGTGTCACCAGAGCAGGAACTGAGAACAGTAAGCTCATTTCACTTGTGCCTGTGTTCATTGTGCCTCCCTGGCAGCACAGAATAACAGTCAGAGATAAAAACCTAATTTAAGAGTGCCAGTGCTAGAAGCCTTGGTTTGCTCTCTGCGTCACCCCCAGCAGTCTGCTAGCAAATCTGCCTGTGCTGGCTGTGTGAGCCCAGTGAATCAGACCAGCAACAGACTTTCTGTCTCCCTGCACTGGTTCATCATATGGCCACGCCACCAGCATTGCTGTCACAGCGCAGGGTTGAGGAGGAACCTGCAGCAAAGAGCTGAGCCTAGCAGCAAAGAGCCACATCAGATGCCACACTGGGAGGAACAAGGTCACCTGCTGAAAACTCAGCAGGGATGCAAGGAGTAGGGTAGGAAGTAGCAGAGGGAAGAAACGGCAGTGTGGGGAGATGACAAGAGGTGAGAGCACAGAGTGCAGAAGGAGGAACAAAGCACAACGGGACAGCAGAGAACAGGGAGAGAAGTAGTAGAAAAGGAGACGGCTAAAGGAGCCAGTAATGAGTAGCACCTTCCCCAAGGCACCTGGAGATGATACCTAAGCATGAACACCACCAGCAACTAACTGCAAAACCTTTGGCAGAGCATCCTTCTTTCCTTTTGCCTTTCCCTCCTTGCTTGTGGCACACTTCCACCAGCTTCTCCTTCAGCCTTTTGACATAAAAATACCAATGTTGCTGATGGGAGTTTTATGGTGGAAATAGCTTTCATGTTTATTTCTGGTTTCATACAAACATTGGAATTTTTTATCCTAAATCTGTACTAGGCTGAGTGCTAAAAGCTGTTTCTTTTTCTGTGCCTCAGGTTTGTTTTGACAGGCAGCGAAAGTTTCCAGAAACCCCAAGCTTACCTTCAGCTTGACAGAGCAAATGAAGTAGGGTGAGACAGTAAGCTACCTCCAATTGGTCCTCTCTTTCCAGGAAATGTGGCACGTGAATCATGGGACAGTTCTCTCCTTGACAGCAAACATGTATGGAGCAGGAGCCTTCCTGACCCAGGAGCCTGGAAGCAAGAAAGTAAGTCAAGCAATTTGTGTAGGATATAGAAAGTAATTTTCATCGTCCCATCTCTTCTTCCAAAGCTCTACATGGGGCAGGAAATTCATCAACTCCAGACATCTGGAAGGAAAAAAAACAAACAAACCAAGACCACTCCTCTTCCCCCAGCCTAACCAGGACCAGCATACAAACTGAAAACAAGTTTCCTATTCCATGCTGAAACCTTATATCAAAGGAAAGCCTCAAAAGCCTAGATCTGACATCTGTTCAGTGTTCTTTGATGAAAAGCTTCCTTCAGGCACTGATTAAGTATCAGTTGGCTTTAGAGCTTAAATAGTAAAGCTTACTGCATCAAATGTGGTTCCCAGTTCAAATCCCACCCCTGAGGAAGCCAGCAATTACAAATGCTTAACCTGAGTTTCTTCTACTTCTGCCAGTTAAATGCACATTGGAAAGTTCACATCCAAGTTACCTTTAGAAACAAAATTATTAAAAACTCAAACAGTCTAAAGTTAGGAATGGTGGGATGGAGGCTGTAACTACAAGCTCAACACATGCCTATAAAAGGGTGATGGTGATGCCATCATTACTCTTGTGATCACATACCAATTTCACCCCCAGACTGTACATATGCAGGCACAGGATAGCCATGTGCTACCCAACCCATCAGAAGTCTGGCACTTTTGAAGTGTTCTACTTTTTTTGACCTAGATCTTATCTCTCTAATATACTCTCGGCTACAGTATGAAATCACACCGAGAACTTCATCCCAAGAATGGAGACTTACTGAGCCCAGCACTGAACTAATCCTTCCTCAGCAGGGAGACAAGGAATAAATAAATCCATCCATCCCCTCTGAGCTGAAATAACTAATCCATCATGCTGTTGTAGTGATATTACAAATGACCCTCTAATACTGCCAAAAGCAGGCACGTCCCCAAATCTTTAAACTGTGCTAATTCTGTAGGGAAGGTGCAGCAATCATTGCAGATTCAGGCAGTCATTGCTTTTTCTCGCACGCATTTTACTAAGTACATCTGTGGGTGCTGACTGAGCTAAGGTAAGTTTTACTTCCACCCTATTCCCTACAGCAAAATGGTTGCCCTAGGGAAGCCTAAGAAAAATTTTCTAATTGTGGGCAGGAGAAGCTGCACTCTGTGTGGACTAAAGCATATCTGCAACATGGATTTCCAGACCAGACCAAACCTAATAAATCCAGGTAGGACAGGTGAGAAAGATGTGCTGGCCAAATTCCACCAACAGCATAGCCCCAGAGGATGTTTCTGTCTGTGGGACACACCTGAGTTCTTACCACCTTCCCTCAGAGCATCCCACCTTCCTGAACGCACTGGAGCTAAGGCTCACTCCTGAAAAGCAATAAATATGCTCTTCCTCCTTCTGTAGTCACCAGGTAGCTGTGCTCAGAATCACAGTTTTCAAACACTTGCAAGGACAGGAGATGGCAATACTCAGTCACCTGTAAGGACAGATGAAAGTCACCAGGCAGTTTTTTTGGCTGAGAATCCTTGTATAAGCTGGCCACTCTGCCATGTTCCCCTAGCAGGAAAGGGGTCTCCCCATTTCAACAACTGCATCTATTGCAACATCTGCCATTAGTCTGCAAACAACCACAGCATGTCATCCGATGTGATTCAGTAAACTTACCGTTTCAAACACTTGTAAATGTTTACAGCAGTCAAATCAAATGCTTCCAAAAGGACAAAGCAAAATCCAAAATGTAAACATCCCCAAGTCCTAGAGGTAAACAGCACTGAATCCTGATGTCAGGCAAAGCACAGAGTCAAAACTAAGATCTGCACACCCTTCTATCCCTCACCTACTCCTGTCAGACACCTAGGAAATATAAATTAATTCCACAGCTTTTTGTTCCTTCTCTATTTTTACTTCTACAAGAAATGCAAGTTTCTGATAGTGTTAAATGCTTCAGATAATGAGAACAAAAACAGAGCCTACTTTGAAGGACAAATACTTTCCAGCTGCCTTCACCCAAACACAAAGAGGCCAGAAACTTAGCTCTGCACCTGGTTATCAGTGTCCTACAGGGAGGACATTCAATAAGGTTTCTCAAAAGAAACAGAAGTGCTTAGATTCAGTCTCTCCCACTGTTTATCAAGAGATCTTGGATCCTCTACAGTGCCCGAGTGATTTTCACTTTCCCTGAACCTACAAAAGTCATAAAGGAAAGGTGCAAGCTTCCCTCTAGAATTTTTCTCACCTCTGCTGCTTCTCAGGGAATTTGGTTTAGTAAGATGTGAATCCCCCCCCTCACACACACACACAAATGTTTTCCTTCCTCATTTATCTTTCTCTTCCATAACCAGCCTCGCATTGTGAAGACATTCTGGCTGTTACTTAAACAAGTGCCAGGGTTTATTTTTGCAGTAGCAAGTGAAACAGGAACACAGCCACCCCTTCAAAGTGAGCAGAAGACAGAGCTGCCTGTACCAAACTGTAAGTATTTCAGGCCCCTGGGAGAGAAATGCTACATGTAAGAGGCACAGACTGCTGTCTCACAGTCACCTCTTTTTTTTTAAAAGGAGAAGCTGCAATGCAAACTTAAGCAGATGACACCTACAATGTCATTGGACAAGGCAATGGAATGGAAGTGAACCTCATTCAACTGTGAACAAGGTGAATGAGGTTTTCCTTCACATCACCTCTACTGAGAGCAGGACATTCAGTCAAGTACCATTCCCAAACAACCTCTGGAGGATGAGAGAGCAGATATAAACCAATATCCTGCAGGAAGGGTCCTTATGTAGTGAATGGCTAGCATTGTACTGCCAGCAGTTTTTTGAGCATCACAGAAATCCATTTAAATAGAACAACACTATTAAACAAACAAAAGGCTGGAAGGGAAATGTAACACTTATCCCCATTATAATTTCCTACATATTTCCTACCAGAAATCCTTATGTCAGAAGGGGGTGGTGAGGGAAGGAATGAGAATCCTCAGGAGCAGCTCCACACTGTCAAAACCAGGCTTGCCAGAAGCCATCAAATGTCTTTGCCATGTAACAGTCGATGAGACAGACAGAAGCTCATTTTCTCTGGCCATATTATTTCAGATTTCCTGAAAGAAAAAAAAACTTACAGAGTGACATCATCAGTCAGGTAATATTCCTCCTCACCACTCAAAGCATTCTTTTTAAATTACTGGGCACTTGTAATTCCAGCTTATGAAGAAGAGGGCCTCATAATTGCTTGGCTCTTCAAAGTCCTGCAAAAACAGGGCCCAGATTGGAGACTGATCCTCCTGAACATTGCCCCAGTCAAACAAAGCCTGAAGCCTTTCATCCCTGTTAGGGCATCAGGGTGTCCGCAAAGCCCTCAAGAACCACAGCAAACCAAGCTTCCCTGGATTTCATATTTTTTTAATTGTTAAGTAAGTGAAAGCAGACCCAAGGAGGAAACAAAACACACTCTTTCTGGCTTTTGCAGGATGGTATTACAACTTCACAGTTTTGGTTTCTCTTCTAAAATTGGGGTGATTAACCAATTAGCCTATCCCCACGTTAGTGCTATAAGCCTTCCCAGTCACCTCTTCCTCATACCTGGTAACTGTGTCCTGAACTGCAGCTTCACTGGTTCCTCACCTGCTCATCCATTGATGATCTGCTATTTCCTGCAGCTCTGGGAGAAATCTGAAAAGACACATTTGCCCTGTAAAAATAAGCCCATGTCTGTCCCCAGAGCCCAGTGTAATGCTACCTTTCCTAGCAGAGCCACGAGATACATACGCTGTTTCAAAAGTTCTTTTGAACAAATACAAAGCATAACTAAAATACTATTTCAATCCACAAACACACCATCCAATCTTTCCACCCTCCCAAAGCCGTGTTTTGCTGAAACAGCAGCTTTGGCAAAGTACTTCAGTTTTGGATAAACCTACACTGCAATGACAGGATGAGATCAGGGAGTGGGCAACGTAAGCTCTAATACGACTAATGTTGGGCAAGAGTCACAGCACCACTGCCAGCCCAAGCTGTGGCCGAAACCTCAGCCCAAGAACACAAATTCTGAGGTCTCCATAAACATGCAGCAGAGCCTATTGCACACTGTGATTTCCTTGCTACCTTCTTCACCCAAGACAGCACAGGGACACCATCACACCCCAGGCACAAGTTCACCCTAGTGGCCCGTTTTGCTGTGCCAGCCATGCTTTGTTTAGAAATTCAAGGCTACCGC
The DNA here is from genome assembly GCA_013398155.1 of Pedionomus torquatus. Classification (NCBI taxonomy): domain Eukaryota; kingdom Metazoa; phylum Chordata; class Aves; order Charadriiformes; family Pedionomidae; genus Pedionomus; species Pedionomus torquatus. The sequence continues at coordinate 12,374 of VZRU01017030.1, read as the reverse complement.
ACTAAGGCAAAATAAATAACTTTTAATACCAAATAGCAGCCTGTCCTGTTGCTTGCTCTCCTGTAACCAATCACCTTGTTCCCTATAGATAAGTTATCTGTATTCACACACAAAGAGCTTCAAGAAGGAACAGTCAAAATTTAAGAGACTGAGCTCTCCCACAGACCCAAGGCAACACAGAAAGAAATGCTTTTAATTAATTCACCTCAATAGCATTTTTCAAATCATACACTTTGGGGAAAGTAATATTTAACATCAAAATGAAGAGGTCTGAATATAAGTTAGAATAAGCCCTTCTGGCTCTGATACACCAATATAATGATCCTTTCATTTCAGTTCTTAAGCTACAGCTTATGAAGCTGACCAGCTGCCAGCAAAAGGCTTCTCCCTAATATTCGCACAGAATTCCAAGATATAAAAATTCCCAATTCCTCAATTCCCAAGCCATTTCAGAAGATCTAACTTCTAATTTCTTGCAGAAACCGGAGCTTTGCTGAGCTTACTGTCTTTTCAAAGACAGGGAAAGACACTTGGCAGACATAGCTCCATTAAACAAGCGATTTTCTATTTTCTTTTCTCTTATATCATTGAGTAAATTGAAGGCTTTCAAGTGTCCGGGTGGCATGCCTGAAGCTTTACTTAGCACTTTACAAAACCAACAGCATACTCTTTTGCCTCATATTCAGAGAGATGCTCATCAACAGCTTGTCACTGTGCTGTAGAAACAGCAATTTATTCGATAGAACAAATAGAAGACAGGCTACGTCATTCAGTTGACAGACTCCCATGAATATTGCTCAAAAAGAACAGAAAATACCAATTCAGGACAAAACATACTTTATTTTGTATTGTCATGTCATAAGTACAAGAAAAGTACTGCAGAGAACCATGCTAATGGGGCTTTTAGGTCTGTGAAGGACAGAAGTACAAGATAACGGGGTACTACTGTACTCAGTGCAAAAACTGATTCATTTGAGGCACAAGTACACTATTGTTTAAGCAGCTTGATTCAAGCACAGCTCTGGTATGTGATTTACTCTGCTTTCTTTCTATGTGACAGTTCTATAATAAAGCTACTTTTACATGAAATAGGCAGAAGATTCAAGTCAGGGGTGTCCAAATTGCCACTTGGCAACCAAAACAATTAAGAAAAATACTCTGTGTAGTCACCCTCCACGTTTTAGTTTCAGATATGGAACTGTAGCTAGTGAAGAAAAGTTATTCTGAAAGGTCAGAGCCCAGATCTGTTGGAATGGGTGGGGCTTCACCCCTCCCCACATACATTTGTGGGTAACTTATTTCACATAGACCACAATTTTCCAGTAACAAAAAAAAAAAAAAAAAAAAAACAAAACCAAAACCCAAAAAACTTGTATCTTTGCTAAGGAATCATAGAAAGCTAACATTCAAATTAATTTCAGCCCTTGAGATCTTAACATATGGCTTAAGACACAATGAAAGTGTTTGGGCACCCTTGAGTTAAGTTAACGAAGAGCGTTTTTGCTAAAAAGGCAAGCAAGATCACTGTTTTAAACAGAGCTGACCTCTACAAGAAGAAAGCAGGAATCCAAGTCACTACTAGGCTGACATGTACTGCTGCCCAGAAAGATAAAAATGTAACATCACAATGAAAAGGTTCAACAAAGTTGAAAGATAAAGGTTTCAACACCAGAAGCAGCATTTGAAAACAAGCTGTTTAAGTTAATCTTTTCAAGAGATGCAGATTGCATAACTCTAGGCATGAACAAACATGCTGGCAATCTTCTCCTTTTACACAGCAGCTGTGTTTAACATAGGACGTTCTGGGTTTAAAGAAAGCTACTTGAAGAAAAAGTAAGATTTGCAATTGCCGGTCTACTTAATGAGATTAGTAGAGAAACAAAACAAAACAAAAAAATTACTACTGAAACAGTAGTTTCCTCAGTGGATCGCTATCATTACAGACACAGCTTCTGATTTGTAAGCAACGCAAGACTAAACAGACAACTATTATTTTATATTATTACTATGCTTATAAGTTACATCAGTTAAAATTAAAAAAGCCAAGCAGTTTTGCCCTATTTCAAGAATCGTTTCCAATCAACACCAGTTTACATGGTGAATGGGACTTCACAAATAAACAAGGAACGGTGACATCTTTGGGTCAAGAATGACAAGAAATAATGGGCTCTGTGCTACCAATCAACCTCAACAAGAATATGGCACAAGGGCCAGCCCAAGCTGTACCAACACTGAACCTTTAGCACTCGGCACAAATTCGGATCTCTTCACTTTAGCTAGCAAGTCAGGTGAAAAGACTGGGTAAAAAAAAACAAAACCAAAAACCCTAACTAAAAACGTAAGCCAGAAATTGGAATATACTTTAAAAAAAAAAAAAAAAAAAAAAAAAAAAAAAAAAAAAAAAAAAAAACCAANAAAAACAACAACAAAACAACCCAAACATCTGTAGTTTTAAAACTTTATGCTGACATCAGTTTGTGCAAACTAAAAAAAAAAACCAAAAAAACCCTCATTGATTTCTCTCCAACAAAAGACAAATCCCCCAAATATTTTCCTTTTAGTCTGTTGTATCTGCAGATAAAAATCTCAATTCTAACAGATGTAAATGCAAGAGAAAAAGTTACACCATCTGCACATCATTCTTTTTACAAACAGCTGCTGGAGGAAAAATAAAACATAAAAGGAATAAAGAAAGGAAGGTTCCATCTGAAATACTCTCACAATCTTTCCCACTCTGTAGTCCATGAATCCGACTCTGATGCTAAGGTGACAGTGTATGTAAGCAGATTTTTTTTTGTTGATTTTATTATTTTTGAGTTTCAATTGAAGAGAACCTGCAAATAGACTCAAGTCTCTTCAGGAATTGTCAGATGGAACATGCTCCTCAAATCCCTCGCTCTCTCGGACCAACGCTCTCTCCAGGATAACACGGCCTTCCTTGTAGCGCTGGCTGTCTTCGGTGGCAAATTCATAGATCCAACCCAGTTTGCTGTTGCAGTTCTTGCAGCTCACATCTCGAACCATGTGGCGGCCAGTGAGCATGACCCGATCCTGAACTTCACTGTATTGCAGATTTACCACCTGACAGAAACACACAGGGGACATGGAACAGAAAGGTTTAGTATGCCCAAAGCACAGCTTGATAACAATGTGCATGACTACCAACATTTTAAAAGTAAAGCGCCTGTGGCACTGCACATGAACCGACAACTGCAGTGTAATAAGTCAAGAGTCCTTGAAAACCTCCTGCTTGAGAAGGCAACACTTTAAAGATGAGCTTTACGGAGATCTGTAACCCTTACTGTTTAAATGAGGGATATGAAAGACTGTCAAAAGACATATGAGAGCACAGAGATGTGCTCAACTTTGGGTGAGAAACTCCTGCCAAATAGCTTGTAAACCAATTGATATTAATCCACTTCTAATATATGTAACTCATTTCTGCAACTGACTTGATCACTTGCTCACAGAAAACAGAACCAATATATTAAGAGAGATGATACTTTGAGAATCTTGGGGTGTTTTTGGAATAATCATCTAAGAAAAAGGAAGGCTCAGTGGCTCAGAATGTAGGCAATAAATATTCACCTTTCTTTGAGTGCTTTCTTGGCAGTTTAAAATACATTTTCAACTTGTTTAAGCATCAATACCATAGAACCACAATGTGTAATCGTGGCCCCTGTCAGAATGTCGATGTCAGAACTGTATTGAAACTGCTAGTATGCAGAATAATTGTAAAGGATGGGGCTGTGCTACTTCCTCAGCTTTCTGCCTGACAGTGCTTGCTCTCTGCTTCAGATGTAAGCCTTCTGGCTACAGAAATCAGATTTCTGTGATTAAAAAGCAAGATCTAACACAAGAAAAATTTGAACCCCATGATTCCAGTACTTAGTGGATAAGAAAGAAATTAGATGCACAGCTATGGGTTAACCCTTACATATAAATACCACAGCTAGTATTCAGCATACCAGAAATCCTAAGGCCAAGCACAGTCAAGTGAAGACATTACTGACGTATCAACCTACCAACAGCCAAATGGCTTTCAAGAAAAAACCCAAAAGACACCAATGATTACATGACATGGGACTCTCCGAGAAAGCAAAGGACGATCAGTGGTTTTCAATTAATCTACTGGACAGGTCTATATGGAAGAGTAATACATAATGCCACTGTTCAGAAATAGGAAAGTCATAATTCAGTTTAATTAAATAAAATTTGATTAATAAAAAAAATATTAAACTACACCAGGTTACTATTGCCTGTAAATGAGATTGTGGTTACTTGAAGGTGTCAAATTGCTTTTTGCTTAAATGCATTCTAGAAATTAAACAGAGTATTATCTATACTTTTTTTTTTTCTTCCACTGAGTAGAAGTGCAAATGCCTTTGAAAAAAATCTTCGATAGTCATAAGATACCCTCACAACAAATTTGAGTTTTCTTTTACAGAAGCCTCCAAGTTAAAACTCCATGTGTTTTGGCATGATGCCTTTCTACATACATAGTCCTCTTTATAGCATTTTTAATATTGCAGATAAACTAATTTAGATAGCTTGCCATCAATAGTAAATGCATAATTTAACTTTAAAGTCAGCTGAGTAGAACAAAATAAAACCAAAAATTATTAAAATGGCAATTACACAACACTTTAGCCAAGAAGTTTTTGAGTTTTGATGACAGATTCTTATCCCACAAACTCATTTTGCAAAAGCAAGTAGTAGCTGCCCCTCAGCTTTTTACTAACCTTGTTAAAAAGAAAGGCTCTCCCCGTGGCCCCTGTAAAACGAGTGGAGATGAGCTCAGAACGATTGGTCAGAATCGTGTCACAGTTTGCACAGGAAAACAGGCGAGTGCCACCAATATGATCCAGAAAAATTCTTCCCATTTTTAGAACTTATGTACGTTTCTAGTCAAGACCTGAAAGCAAAAAGAAGTATCATGTACATGCGAAAAAAGGCATTGCAGAAAAAATAAACCATAAAATCAAACCACCCCACCCTATATGTATCTCTAGAAACCAATTACAGAATGCATTAATCTTTTCTCATCAAGAAAAATTCTCTCCCAAAGTGACCATCTAATCAATAAGATGACATACTAGATACAAACTAATTACATTAAATAAGCAAAATATGTCCTGAAACCTTTAAAAATATAGTTCAGGCATTTGCAGACCACTACTGGACCCTACAGTTCTTGAACTCAAAAAAACTTCCACTTCTTTCTTATTTTCTTTTCCTCTTTAATATAATACTGAAATTCCATTACAGTATATTCCCAACTACTCACCCACCTTAGTCAGCACTGGGAAATGAAGCACTGAGAATTGCATTGAGTTACCGAGACAATTACAGTTTAATTTCCCCAAGTCATCTCCCCTTTTTAAAATATATACTTATATTGTCACTTCCTCTTAGCTTTGCACAATTTATGACATAGAGCCACGCAACAACCATGATCCAGGATGCTTCTGCCTTTTAGTATAGCAGGCTGGGTTGCTGTATTTGACTTGATTCTTACTGATTTCATATACGTAACAACATAGGAAAGGTTTGGATGCTATTTCACATAATAAACAATCCACCCAGACTTCACACCACACAGTTTTATATACAAACATTTAAAACTATATAATGTAAATGCAAAATACCATGTCATTTACCCAGCTATTTTCAAAGCATTATCACTAAAATACCTGGGCGATTCCAACAAGCAGAAAAAAGAGAGCTTAGAAGGTTTAGAGCAGATCTGCATACCCGATAAATAAGCTTCTTCACTGCCTGGGAAAATTACAGTATCCCACCAACTTTATACCAACCAACATAAATCACTCAAAGGTAATAAGCGAGTAGGCGCGGAATGTATCAGACAGCTGAAAACTTAAATCACAAAGGGTAAGATACATGACAAAGGAATTAAATGATGATGTTATTTCCATTTCAACTGCAGAAAAGTTTTATGACTAAGCATCCATAGTTAAACAAGTTAAATATACCTCCATCTACACTTCAGATATGGAACCAGAAAAGAGCATTGCCTCTTTTTCCATGTACAGCAATGCAAAGTAAATCTGACACACAGCAATATTAAAGTTGTGTGGGTTCTGCTTTTCAGAGCAGCACAGAGCGTGCCACTTGCAGAGAAATTAATCAAATTTTGTGTTCATCAAGTTGAATATTCCATGTCTATGCCCAGGATGCACAAATATCTAAATTTCAGGTTTTAGGGGATCAGTTTCCTAAACCTTACTCTAACATGTACAAAGCATAAACTTTAAAACACCATTTTTACATGTAAAAATCCTAAGACAATGACATAAGGATTATTTTTTTAATTATTTCATCCCTTTTTCTTACAATGTGTGGCAATAAAAAGGGTTCCTGGCATTGAACAGACTGATTTTAGCGCAAGTTCCTTACACTCAGAGTTATCTAATCACTATTAGTCTTTTGTGTCCCAACTGAAGAATACAGAAAAATTCAAAGCAATGGAATGACTCCTTCCTTTAAAAGCGACGTCATACCCCTTAAAAGGATAACACAGGTCTTGAGTTTGACAAAAATGTGTCGTATTTGAGTGTAGGGCTACAGGAAGCATTTTCCATCACTTTCTCTAAGCATTATACCTTTCTAATATGCCTTTATATTTCCTAGCAAGCAAAGGCAAAAGAAAAGAAAAAAAAAAAAAAAAAAAAAAAGAATAGTAACAGGAGGAAGGAAAATCAACAGACAATAAGTGTGAATAAACAAGCATCAATCAAAGTCTCCAAGCAGAAGAAACCACAAATACAAGCAATAAAAGCAATTGTGACTGATATGGCCATAAGGCGCTTGGCTTAGCTCCACATGCCATCCTAACTAACTTTGGAGAATGTCATTTTTGTGTTGATTGTGGATTAAAAACAATTAACTGATCATAAGTTATTGAAAGTGTGGAATCAACATCGAAAGGGACATAAAACATTCTTTTGGGGTAAACACAATGTTTACCCTGTCAGTATTTTTAGAAGCTAATATAAAACCAATCAAAAGACATTCCTCTCTGACCAAGAGCAACGCAAACACTAAGCTTGTTAAGTGACCAGAAGAGATCCATTACACAGACTAACTGCACAAAGCATGCCATTTCAAAAAATATGCATCTGAACACTTAAAGCGCAAATACATCATCTATCTAAATACATAATTCAAGTTACTGCACCCAGAAAAGCAGTAACCCAAAGTCACTACAACCAAAATTTAAATACCTCAGACAAATGTACCACCGGAATTCTTACAAGCAAGGTCAAGTCAAAGTGACATAGAAATGTACTACTTCTGGATATGGCATTATGCATGGATTGAAGTTGTTGAATCCTCAAGGCACTGAAGACTAAAATAACCACATAAAGAAGTATGTTCAAAAACCTAAGGCTGAAAGACCTGCCTAAACCACGAGGCCCAAAATTTTCAATTATTTTTATCACCCCAGAAAGCCGAAAGTAACCTCATCAAGTATCTAAATCAGAAAGAAACTATCAATGAGGCTTGTTCCCCAAGAGAAAGAGACATTCATGATGGCAGCACAAAGCTATGAGAATTCATACTAAAGTTACAGCAGAATCTAATAAACCAACTGGTACCAGAACAATTTTCTTCAGAACACAATGCTTAGAAAAATAGGCATTCTTGAAATAAATAAATACACACTTAATTTAGAAAATTAAATTCTACAATCTGCATCATAACTGCGAAAACAGTCCAGATTTCGAGTACGGGTTTTTTTTAAGAAACTGGTAAAATAATGTAATCCTAGTAGAACATCTAATGTTTAAAATAACCTCTACACTTAACTGTCCCTGGTAGATTTCAATTAAAACAGATAGCGGCCTACAACTATCATCAGCTCTCGGTTTTGATTGCTACAGAATTTCAAAGGATCAAGTCGAAGTGTTGTAAAACTAGTCACCTTACATCAGTCTTTATATCATTGCTCACAGTAGTAAAAAGTAGGAAAAATGTTTAAAAAATGACTGGTAGTAAGGCAGCCTTCAAATGCTGCATTTGATCATTAAATTTCAGCTTGGGAGCATTTCACACTCCCCACTCCTTACACACCCTATCCCACCCCCCCAAGGTAAAAAAAGCTAAAAACATAGTATTCACTTACAAGACCAGTTCACAAAGTCCTCGCTGTATATAAAAGACTGTTCTCTTCTTATGTACAGATCCTGAATCCTGTAAAGTCTACTCGTTGTGGAAATGAGTAGACTCTACTCAAAACACTGGAAAAAAAACAGAAGTGCAACAGAACAAGGGAAAACAATTTTCCATTGCTCTCAGGCTCATCTCCCTTATGTACCAAAGTGATGTGTACAAAGCCACCCAAGATAACTGTATTTTTTTCCCAATAGTTTTCACTTCCCATGTAAAAGGAGTGGGTGTCTATTTATGTTCACACATACATAAACGATCTGAAAAAAGCCATTTATAGGCAGCTTTTACAGGCAGTGGGAGGGCTCTCTTAAATGAAGAGAAGCTAAAGAACTGTGAAATATCAAAGCATTTCTAAAGTTTAAGATCCTCCAATTAGGTGGAGGAAAATGCAAGAGGTACTCTTACACATTTATCCATTCTATGCATTTGTTGTAAGTTGTAATATTAAATTAATGGTTAAAAAAAAACAACAAAACCACAAAAAAAAACCCAGACCTATTTACCTACATTAACGGCATATAAAAAAATCTACCATTTGTCAAATCTACACTGGTCAGATACTTCTTTGAAACAAGAGATGATGCCACTGCATTATTAGTTGGCACCCTGATCACCATCATCAACCTGCATTCTCAAAAGGACCTTCAGCAAAACAGTCAGTGATAGCTTTTACCATTATTAGCTAGGAAGGCTTGCTGACAGTGCATCATTTTGACAGTACAAACCTCGATACAACTTCTTAGTCATACTGTGAAACATTTCCTGATCACATGCTTCTCCCAGTGACTGTATGGACAGACAGGAAACACAAGCACTGCAGCTGTGTGCTACACTATGTATTCCTAGAGCGGTACGCACCCAAACTTCCACCTGTCTTTCAGTGTTGATTTTGAAAACACCAAGCAACAGCTGTCACAAAGCTGACACTCAACAGTTTCAACTAGACCATTATCTGCAGAGAGCTGAAACCAGCTGAAGCACTATGTGGTTGGTACATGTACTACCTGATCTGTCTACCTTGGCAAGGGATAAAGAATAAATAACAATAATAAAAAAAAAAAACTGTAACACAAAAAAATTATTTATTAACATTTTTAAAACTAACAGTCAGTGTTTTCTTGTCCCAGAGTGCATCTCTTGAAGACACAGGACCATCAACATCTGGGAGAGCCAGCAGGCACTGTACATATACACACTGGACTGTGGATATTTCAGGAGCCTCAGCGTTGCTTCAGCACCATCTACTGCATCTCAGATCTACAACAGAAAACAGCTGCTAGTTAAAGGATAAAAAAACATGACAGCCTCTCTTTTGCCATTTCACTGACTAAAAAAAAATGTCCTTTGTATGGTGAGCCAACAAGCACTCTCTCCCCTTGAAATCAAGGGCTGTGCATACCCCTAGGCACAGTAAAATATTCTTAAGATGTACTTACCCTGAAACCAGGCTTAAACATCATCTTCATGTCCCAGGAACCCAGCTTAAGCTTTCTCTTCTCATCTGAGAGATGGACAAAAGAGGAAAAAAAGAATACTTAGCACAGCTACACAAGACCACACATTAAAGAATCACTGGGTAAGCAAAAACACCCACAAAAACAACTTGCTCCTTACCTTCCCAGGTTTCTGCTGCTCACAAGTGGGGGTGCATCTGAAAATACACAGGTGGTCAGTCTCAGGTCTGAGATTCAACTGTCTGCCACTGACTTCTGCAGCTGTTGAAGTAAGCAGGGCCAAGCCTCTGGCCTCTGCCTATATGTACAATTTGTTATCAGATAGCACCACAACGCAGCCAAATGCAAGGAAAGAAAGTGAACTGGAACAATACGCTCTGCTCACGAGAACCATCCAGGTACTGTAGCAAACTGCACAGAGAAGTTAATACAGTGAAAATGACTGAAGAGGCTTCAGCAAAGTAATGAAAGCTGTGCTCAGACGCAGTGCAGGACACCTGTATACAACAGGCTGCCTTGCATGATACTATTGATTTTGTGCAAGTTACACTAGTCTAATTTTCTGTTGTAAGTTACAGTAGTATAATTTTCTATAGCAAACTGGTTTTATTTACAGGTAAGGCAAGAGGGGCACATTGGGATATGGGCTTTTAAATACATTAACAGAACATTGTATTATTGCATAAACCAATATAAGGTAGATAGATTCAAACTTACAGAGAGCAGAGCCATAAAGATGGGTACTTGTTTCGAATACAACCTGCATATCTCAGCATCTCGCGCACAGTAACTTACACCCTCATAATACTCTTGCTAGATAACTTATAAAAGTATTAGTTTACAAAGGACATCAGACTCAGATTAATTTTCCCCCCACACTACTACACAAAGAGTCCAGAAGCAACAAATATTCCTGTCTCTGTTTCCTTTTTCCCCTCCCGTCTCCCCTTTCCCTTACCTTTTTCTCTTTTAATTGTTTCTACGAAAGCTGTATTTCCTGGGTCTGTAACAAATTTATTCTTACACTAATGAAGCAGATGAGAACTCTTGCCTATTAATCCATTCTGCAACTTTCAGAAAGCTAAACTAACTCAGTTTTTCATTAATTCTAGTGCTGAAATAATACAATCTTCATCCTAAGACATCACTCTGCTGGTTTCATGAGTCATTAAAAAAAAATCAAATAAACTTTAAAGAAATGGTGAAAAGATAGTGATAATCTAAATTTCCACCCAAAGTACATCCATCTGGCAGAAGGGGTGTTAATATGTGTAGTGCATCTCACCAGGAAATATTTGTTTTAACTAGGAAACTCTTAAACGCAGGTAAAGGCTCCAAAATCAACGAGTCTTGCTACCAAACATCCACAGTGTACAGGCATTTCCTCTACACATTTAGCAAGATATTTTTAAATTAAATCTTGCTTGAGGGAATTACGTACTTAGGCAAGAGCTGAGCAACTCAAGATTTCACCATAGGTCAAATGATAGTAAACAAACATAAACCAATGACCTAACTTGGACAACACTACTTCAAGCTTGTGATGACTACCAGCAGAGGGAATGCTAAATATATATGTATAAATATATATTTGTGTGCATGTGTAGTACTCCCAGTCTGTCAGATGAGAGGTAACAAATCTCCTCTGTTCTTTTTATCTCCTCTATCCAGCTTTGAGGTGCCCTCACACACAGCAGCCACCTATAAAACTCCCTCATCATTATTATTAAAATCTCTATTAAAACCATTAGATCTGCATTCTGTAAGTTAAATAGTTCCACAACAGAAGTGAAAGTAGCAGATGACAGAAGCCTCCAAGTAGTATTCTAAAGACTAACATTAGAAAAAGAGTAACACATAAAAACAGACAGCTTTGTTTGTTGTAAACATTACCTGAATTCAGCTATCGCCAATGAGTCTATAGATAACAGGTTTACGACAGCTGCTATATAGCTATATAGACAGCTGTAGCTGTATAGCTGAACCAGCTGCATGAGCCGATCTGTCCAACCCCAGAGCAAGTTCCCCTCACATTCTACCATCAGTCACAAACATTAGTTGCACTGAGTTAATCTACTGCCACTAGTTGTTGGCACCAAGAGTTGAAGAGCTGTGCCCTGCTTTCCCTCTCATTGGACTTGGGCGCTTACTGTGTGATATTCGTTCAATCTAACCATAACAACGCGTTTATTGTTTAAAGAAGATAAAGAAAAATAATTTATTAAACGATATTAGTCCAAAACACGGCTTTTACTCTGAAACGAGCACAGTGGATTGATCTAAGCTGTATCTGCTGGCACAGCACAGCGAGTCACAAACGAAGAGACAGATGACAGCCTTTGCATTCCTTTCTGCTTTGACTAGAACCTTTTCTAGAACGGAAAAAAAAGCACTTGCCAAATTATTTCAGCTCGCAGGGAATCCGTACTTCCACGGGCAAAGCCCAACCGAGGAGCTGACAGGCGAGAGAGCCGCCCGCGCCTCCGCC
>VZRU01017029.1:77581-87581 GCA_013398155.1 Pedionomus torquatus | reverse complement strand
ATACCCTCCACGCCTTATCCAACCTTAGGGTCCTTTAGCCGCCTTTTTATACAGAATTTTAGGCTAGGAGGAACAAAAGGATGCACTTTTCACGACCCTGGAACCCTGTGACCACTGGGAAATCAAAAGGGTGGTGACACGAAGGAAAACTATTGTCCACAAAAATAAGCTCTTCAAGGGGCACCAGGAATGCACAATAAAATCCCAGTTTCCTTTGTGTAGCTGTTTGTGCCTATGGCTTGCATCATCCAAAGCTCAAGAAAAGATCTGAACTAGAAAGAAATCCTGGTTTCTAAGAAAATTCCATATTCCTCTAAAAAAAAACAAACCCACCCTATATGAAAGCAAATCTTTTAAGAATTCATCATGTCTTTACAAATTAAATATGCAACTCTTTCATTTGTGAGGTAATGAAAATCACTCAGTCTGCTCTGTGGGGATTGGAGAGGTAGATTTAAAAAGTGATTCCAGCAAGTATGAGCAGATGGGAAAATAACCTGATTTGTCAGGACTGGAGGATTTAGTGAATTTGCTGCCTTCTAACTCTACCATTGCTAGAACATAGCAGCATGTAAGAGCTTTAATTAGAGAATAAGCTCCACTTTGACATGAAAACATTTTGTGAAAAAAAAAAAAAAAAAAAAAAAGTACTGGTACTAAATTCTTAATTAGGCAAAGCTGCTATTGAAGCTAGTGGTCTTTTATCCCCTGAAGACTTGAAAACAGAGAAAAATAACTGTATCTTGCAAATAAAAAAATACAGATAAATAAAATCATGTGTAAGCCTCATGTTGTAGTCTCTCAAAATAACCTATTGTGTCTTATATCGTTATACAAAGTGTAAGAAGTTATTGTTGCTATAGTCTGTCTCAAAGACTTTTTCTAATTCAACTCAAAATCAGTGAAAAGCAAAAATTCCATTGAATTTAATAAGCTTTATATCAAGGAATTGCCTGGTAATTTATGCAAAACGTTATAATTAACATTTCTTCTAATAAAATCAGTTAATAAAAATACACACAGATAAAATATGCTATTAAACCACTTTTATTTGTGTACAATAGCTACTCAGAGATTCTCAGAACAGAGTTAAAGTGTTGGGGTAATGCAGAAAGTTTAGGCAATGAAAACGATTTGAAAGCAAAACTGAAATCAACTGATTTTTCTCATGTCTTCTTAGACTTGCAAAAAATAAAAAAACCCGAGCAAGTGAAAAGATATTTGGAGGAAAAAATACAGTTTGAATGGCTGTAGCTTTCACAGTCTACACTTAAATCAGGAAAATTATATTTTTAAAGAGATTATTTAAAATTTTATAATTTAACAATTAAAATGATTGTGAGAATTTATTTGTGGGGAATGATGCTAAAAGTACTGAAACATTTTATGTTGCAGTTGTTGGTCATCTCTGCAGGAACAGGTAAATTAATAACTTTTTAGAAAGACAATTAGACTGTCCTGAAAGCAATACTTACGAAGTTACTAATGCATGTGATCTTTTTAGTGCTTATTTTTGCTTGCAGATTTAATAGTGAGAGTCACTTATACAATACTTCCAAAACTGATTATGCCGAAGCTGGAAGAAGCAGGACAAAAAAAGCCACAGACTAACAGTCATGCAAAACACTTCCCCAGAAGCCCAAACCTACAAGTGCCCTCTTTGAGCCCTGAGGCACCTCACGCAGCCTACAAACTCTCCTTACTCGCACTCATGTTTTCAAACAGTTTGTGATCTCCTATGTTTCTTACACAGCAGAGAATAAGTTTATGTGGAATCCTGTGTAATCTTGTAAGAAAAAGTGAATAGCTAAAGAATTGAAATGTTCTTAAAGGTTGATGTGTTTTTTCACATTTAATCAAAACTTGATGTTACAGAGGTTGACAGGAAATTGTAAATAAATCTTAAGGGGAAAACTCATGTTCTATTTCATATTATCCTCAATGACTCTTTGATCTTCCTAAGGTTTTGTAGTTTTTTTGTTTAGTACAGAGGGGAACCATTTATCTTCCAGGCAAGAAAAACACCCTTCCAAAATGCAGTGATGCCACAAGCCAGGGCAGTCATCAACCGTTTTTAACCCAGCGCTCATCAGAAGAGATGTAACATAATAGGATGTGTCTAAATGAGTCATTTAGAAAGAAAAAGAAAAATCAAGCTAAATCAAAATAAACAAAATAGAAAAACGTAGTGTTTTAATGTTTTACATTACAGTATGTGAGAGATACAATATCTCTGACATATTGAATGTTTAAATTAAACAGAAGTTAATGGAAAATCCTGCTTCAGAATCTGCATTTGTTTTACATGTGAATATGTAATAATTTTAAAACATATATATATATCCTGAGTATACTCTTTTAACTTACTTTTAAACCTTCTATCTTCGAAATGACACAGGTTTGGTTTTTTTAAGCAGAACAGCCACAACCTAATGCAGAAGTACATGGCAGAAAACATACTTTAAATCACTAAGCAGAGATCTTTTTGCTGCCTTTTTATACAAAATTCTGGGTCTGTTATAACAAAAGGATGCACTTTGCATGACCTTGAGAGCCTGTGACCACTGGGAAATCAAAAGGGTAGTGACACTAAGGAAAACTATTGTCCAGAAAAATAAGCCTCTCCAAGGGGCACCAAGAATCCACAATAAAATCCCTGTTTCCAAGAAAATTCAGGCATTTCCATCAAAAAAGACTGGTAAGATAAATAGAATGTCCTCATAAGCCACAGATTCTTAATAATACAAAATGTCTAAGTCCACGGTAAACAAAGCCCCCAGGAAAACTAACATCTACTAACTCAGGCTTCTCAAGACCTGGGTCACGACCCAGAGCCTGGTCACAGGGGACCTCAAAAGCATTTCTGAGCTGGAATTGCACAGAATTTGTTTTGCATAATATACATTTCAGTCAGAGTTCCACCCCTCTGCAGAGCTCATAAAACTCCCGCAACTATCTCCTCGCTGACGGATGATTTCCACGTTAACAATTATAGCTGCCGTTACCTTTCCAGCCTTTCAGTTTACAGGAGAACACACGCTGATCTGAAAGAAACCCCAGCAGGCTGGCTGCTTCCTTCCCCTCTGCCCTTCCGTTTTGTGGGTTTTTTTCCACAAGTTTTTCAATTACTCCCTTTTGAAACTTTAAAAATTCAATAGTAAATGCATTTTGCTACACATTTTGCACTTTGATTTACAATTCTGTATTAAGACCAAGTTTTTCAATCCGTTTTTTGTTTTGTTGCACAGAGGCTCTTTGGTTTCTTCTCCTGTTGGCATGGTATTGTGATAGATTCAAATATCAGAATGTGGTATTTTGTGAAAAATAAGCGTGGTATGCTGATGAAGTCGTTTGCAGAATGTCCATTTTTAGGTGGAGTCCTGCTTGTACTAAATTCACCTTTTTCTGCCTCAGACCTGTAGGAGGCAGAATTCAACAAATCTTGCACTATTCTATGTGGCGTGAAGGCACTTTTGTTATCCCGCTGCCAAGTTCTGGCTAGTCAGTGCTGGCAAGAATTAATTGAACAGGGAAAGTTAGACATATCAATAGGTTTTGTTGATATATACTTTTACAGTCTCATCTTGCAAATATTTACTTGCATGAGTAACTTTACTCACATAAATAGAACTACTTCCATGTTTAGGTGTTTGCAGAATTGGCCTATAA
Organism: Pedionomus torquatus; assembly: GCA_013398155.1. NCBI lineage: Eukaryota > Metazoa > Chordata > Aves > Charadriiformes > Pedionomidae > Pedionomus > Pedionomus torquatus. Next base: position 83,912 of record VZRU01017029.1, on the reverse strand, counting down.
TTTCCATGAAAATCTAAAGAAAATAATGTATGTTTTTTCTCAAAGAGTTAACTAAAGGGCATATGTAATAGGCGGACTTGAAACTACAGGACTTATTTATTAACTCCACTTAATATAAATTCTTAAGAGTTACTACCTCCAAGAATTTATACACATTGGCTGTAATTTTAACTTTTATCCTTGCAAAAATATATAATTAGTGGGGAACGTTATTAAAGTTACAGTGTTATGAGTTTGTTTCAAGGGTTGAATCACAATAATCTGAATGTTTTCACTCATTTTTGAAAAGCTGACAACTCTGCAATGTAAACTGCAAATTTGCCTCAACTGGTTGCATATGGCTCATATTTAACCAGAAAATAATTCAACGTAATGAGCTGCACTGTAAACTGTTCTTAAACATTAACAGAACTTGGTGTCCAGAGACATGTGATCTCCATGAAAAATATCTTTCGTCTACATCAATTCCATGCTTTATTTGGATTAATGAAATCACACCATGAAAGCATTGCTTTTAAAATAGACTTAATAGGCTCATTTATACAGTAGGAGCAAATTTATGCCAACACAGGGAAGGGGGTGTCTTCCCAGAATTAACAACTCTTAAGTTCTAGAAAAGGACTATGCCAGGAGGGGTGACTTTCTGCAAATGTGATGGGGCAGGAGCTGCTCTTGCACTCCTCTGGCTGGGAGGCAAAGGGCAGGCAGCACTGGCAGGACAGAAGGCACATCTGCTGGCATGTACCCGGGGCTGGAAGCCAGGCTGACCAGCGGGGCAGAGGGGCTTCAGCTGTGGTGCTGGACCCTGGGCTGCCATGGGACCCTGGGCTGCCATTGGATCCTGGGCTTCCATGGGACCGTGGGCTTCCATGGGACCCTGGGCTGCCACAGGACCCCGGATTGCCCTTGGAGCCTGGACTAGACCCTGGGCTGCCACTGCCACTGCCACTGCCACTACAGAAATGCTGCTATGTGTCCTGGCTGCCTGCAGCCCACAAGAAGCAGTGCCTGAGCCCCAGGCTTGCCGGGGAGGCTTCACCCCAAATATCCCTCTCACTGTCTCTGATATTAAAGTGGGGGGATATTATTCAGGGGTTGGGGACACTTTTCCTTTCTTTCTTAGTGCTGTACTTCAGCCTGCCTGCAGCTGGGTGGCAGAGCCACACTGACTGGTGCTTGCAGTGAGGGAAAGCTGCTTTCTGGAGGTTTTCACAGCTGGGACAGGCTCTGGAGTGGGAATCCCACCCTCTTGGAATGCAGCTTTGCATCTTTGTGTGTGAACTCCAGTCCGTATCCACGCTCAGCCTTATTTCCATGCTGGGCTGCCTCTGTGGACTTTATTTCTCAGAGAAAGCACATTTTCCCACTGCATGAAGATAAATTACACATTCTACCTCATGCTAAGGTTTGTTTACCTCCTATCATGCTTTTCTCCTCCAGCCAAACATTTTGAGCTCAATATAACAGGATCCTCTTTTAAGTGTGTGCATTCAAAAATGCATTAAACTACTGTAATATGGTTTATCTTCTTAGCAGGGACCTGGAGCATGCAGAACACGTGCCCTGGAAAAAAGCCTTTCCTCAAGAGGAGACGTGAGGTTCTGTGTTATGCCTCCAGCTATACCTCTGGGAACATACAGCAGGTTTAAGCTGGTTTTATGCCCTTCTAATCCTGAGCTGCTCTGTGGGCTGGAGTTGACATCCTAGTTTTAGTCAGCCTGAGCTCTCCCTGAGCTTTACCCACCCTGTGAAATCAGCTCTTCCCTGAATTTCTAAAATGTGGCCAGCTTCCCTGTGATATACCTTCTGGTGTTGCCCAGCTACCACAAGTGTGTTTAGGAGAGAAATCACTGCAGGGAAACTTTGGCAAGCTACATAACAAAATGCCTCCCCAAAATGGTGTAAAGGCCACTTTGCACCACCTTTCTCTGAGGACCTCATCCTAATTTCAGGATTTTGAATTTAACAGCTGCATACACTGATTTGTGTCTCGGACATCTGCTTTGGTGCAGCTGGTGCTCCTGAAGATGCACTGAGCATCAGTGCTCCTGAAGAACAGAAGGAGCGGTGGTGGGGATGCTCTGGGTGCTGGTGGGACCTAGTGGAGCATGAGCACCCTGCCCGCTGCAGGTGGCTTGGGAAGCTACCTAGCACCTCCACAAGTCCTCTGCATTTACCAGGCATCCCTGGAGCTGCTGGCTGCAACCTGCTCCTGTTTCTTGTTCAAAAAATAAAGAGAGGAATCAGAGTATTTCCTATTGTGTGCAACTGTAGGAATTCGAAGTTGGGAAAAAAGTTATCAGCAGGTTTTTTGGCTGTGCATGACGATATGGTGCGTGTGTCCACTGCTGGTTTTCTTATATGTACAAATACCCATCCCTCTGCCTCTTTTAGAAATTATTCTCAACATCCAGTGCCCCTGAGTGCACACAAATTGATCCTCAGGGAAAGGTTAATGTGCCCCTTCACCTGAGAAGGAACATCTGGGCACACAGACGGTGTCACACAATGCAAACACAAGGACAAACTCTGGGTCTCCTTACCATGTCCTTACAGTAAAAGTTGATAATACCTGGAGATGACAGAAAAAAAGTGTGGACAATATTGCACTGCATCCTACAGTAAAAGAGATGCAGAGCTCAACAAAAAACAAATTTTCTGTGTAACATAAAGTCAAATAGTTATTTATTGACTCATTTCTCAAACATCACATGGTGTAAGGAAAGAGTATTTTGGAAGATGTCTCACTTAGAAATGACTCGAGTGTGTTCTTACATTTATGTGCAGTGAAGAAGTTTAAACAAGTCCCTGTTTTGTCCTGCTGACATGAAGGAGAAGCTCAGCTTGCACAGGAGTCTCAGCAGAACGGGTACTAAAGGCTCCCCTGCCCTGGGACGTGGAGACGGAGGCACACTATCCGAGGGACACTCCTGTCCCCACTACAGAGCTCAGGGACAAAGCATTTGGGGGGTCAGATTCATGGGCAGCTGCCCACGTACCTCACTTTCCTGGAAAGATCACTGCTTCTCAAGACAGAGATTTCATGGTTTGCAAACTTACACACTCCTTGTTTAAACTATTTACGCATTTTTCAGGGTTTAAACACATATTTCATATAGAATCATAGAATCATTAGAGTTGGAAGAGACCTTAAAGATCATCAAATTCCAAGCCCCCTGCCATGCGACTTGAGTAAAAATTAAGATTTACACAAAATCTAGGTAGCTCACAGCATATTGTGATTGTCACCTCTGGAAAAAGAAAATCTATTAAGTAATTTTACAGAAGGGGAAGTCATGTGCCATTACAAAACAGAAATTTGTACTTCATGTTTAATTTGCAGGAACGTACACATGAATTAAAATGTCAGGTTATTTAGACAAATAAGAAAAACTTGTTGAAACACCTGTAGTAATTGGAAACCTATTGATGGGAAGGATACATACATTTGGACTGAAATGAAGCAGAGAAATTGTGATACAACAAAACCTTCTGATGAAAAAGGCAAATCTCAAACCACCGAGACTAATGAGATAATTCACACAGGTATAATCCAGGATCTTCTCAAAACGGCCGAAGGACACTCATGAGGATGAATCTGAAAGAGAAAACACACAGCCAGCTTGGCTTTGCATTCAAAACTCCATCTTCAGAGAATTGATTTTGACATGAGAAAAATGCAAACTGAGCAAGTCAATATGGGAAGTATTTCTCATCTCGCAGTTCAGCATTTCACAGGGACTGATCCTGTGAACACAACCTGGGGCCATCAGTTGGGCACGTCATGACCTCTTCAGTGAAACATCTTACAGCCAGATTTTGGGATTTGAACCACTTGAAATCTGAAAAAAAGTAGGTGAAGAAGTCGGTACTGCGAAAGGGTAAGTTCATTTAACTTCCCAGGATGTGAATGAAAGTGGAAGCAACTCACAGGATCCACACCTGCAGAAATTGCACAAAAGAGCTGCACAGAAATTTCATTTCAGCCCTCTAGAAAGTAATATAAATACAAAAGTAATGAAAATTATTAGAAAGTTAAAGGCAGAGTTTAGCATATTTACATAACTACCACGCTATGAAAATAAATACAAGACATGAGCTTTTGTCCTTTACATTTTGTTTTAATAAACATGTTTATAATAAATCCTCAGAGCTCTTAAGTCTGAGCCATTAGTATGCGGCAGTGCTTTACAGCATATCAGAGATATAGCAAATGTTACATTATTTATCACAGCAATCAATATTGTGAAAAAAAAAAAGTTAAAATTAGACATGAAGTTCATGCCATTAGTATACATTTGTTTCTCCTTTCACATGTAGATTGATCTTATTTAGGAGAGGGTTTAGTGGTTTTATTTGCATAGTTCACATAACGAAAGTGCAGAGTAACAGTGTTTATCTGTATCTTATTTTTCTGTATTGAAATAGTTTTACAAATAAAGGTGAATGCCAGATTTAAATGTTTTACTGAAAGTCTCCAGACCTGGCTATAAAATAGTGGCTTGGGCACTAATACCATGCTGCTCTTCTGCAAGTTTAGTAGAAGACCTTCTTAAGACTTTCAGCTGTTCCCAGAGTTTTGAGAAATAAGATAGATATTCTTAATCTGACAGAAATCCCCCCCCCAACAGCAACCAATATGTATCTCTGGACAGTTCGATTTGACAAAAAAATAAATATTTCTGTTTCACAAAGACACAACTCTCTTACCTGTTTCTGATTTTAATTTATTTTCTCGCATACATCCGGATAGTTCAGCACAAGTCACTGTACTGTCCATGGCGTGGAAAAGCTCAGAGAAACATTCTGATTCTTGAAGGAAAGAGGAGTGGAGGAGACAGTCCAAGGCAATTTAAGAACACAGTTGTTAGAGTACGAATAAATCAGTAACCACGAAGAGAGAGAATGGAATTAGCTGGAGCACTGAGGAGAAAGGCAGCAGAAATATCTACTCAGTATGTGCATGTGCACGATTCCATTATATCAATACCCAATTTTCCACGTATTTGGTATAAAAGAAGAGCAAAGTGGATAATTTCACAATAGATTCTGAAGTGATTTTTCAGAAAACATTTTATTTTCCTTTTGTACTTCTGTATGGGGATTGCACCTCGCTTCATCTTCATTTGCTCTTCCCAACCTGGGACAAAACCTTACTGCTGCAAGCAACGCGTGGCACAAGCACTGTCTCATGCTCCACAAACCACGTGCTTTTGGAAAGGCTGTCGGTGCAGGGAGGCTGCTCTGTCAAGCCCAGGCAGCAGCTCCTGCTTGGGCTGCATCTTCAAAATAATAACAAACGTTCTGGCACCTTTTTTTTTTTTTTTCCAGAACCATTTGAGTATTACCTTTATTTAGCAGCTGGTGTATTTGCAGAGCTCAAGACCCCCTTCCAGGAGAGGCGAAAATACAAGTCAAAGGTCAGCAGTAGGATGGAAAAATACCTTTTAATCTTATCTGCACAACACTTCGTGTAGACTTATTTCGCCATCTTTAGGCTCTCTTTGCTGAAAGACTAATCTGCTTCTGAACTGACTGAAGAGAGAAAATCAATTTGCAGCATGTGCTGAGTAAAAGCTGTGACACTTCTACATAACTTTATTCATACCTAAGATTTCAGTACCACTTAGGAAGCAACTTTTCATATTAATTGAAAATATCGACACAAAGCACATGATTCTTACATAACAAATTATGTTTTCCAGAGCTTTGTCATGTTTAGTGCTTGTTTGCTACAAGGTTTGGTTGACAGAGGTAGTCATGAAGCATCTTTAATTCGGGACAGTTTCCTGTCCTGTTGTATGTACATGAGTTACCGGGATACTTTTGTATTTTTCATTACTGTGTGAATTCCCCATTCTGTTTCTACAGAGGCGTTGGTAACAAATTTACATGCCTGGGCTAAGTTATTGACATCAATGTTGAGCGCTTTGCTCTCTTTTAGCATTCACGGCTCAGGACTTCAGAAAGGTGCTTTGCCAAATGAGGAGAAAATTTAAAATTTTGTATTGTAATGTGTCCTCCATTACACAAAAATCTCCCCATGCCTCCAAATCAGGAGTCGCTAAATTCGGTACCTCTCCCAGGCACCACAACATTAAGAAGTTTGCAAAAGCGCAACCTGGCCAAGCGTTTCCACTGATAATGCAGAAACAAATTGCAGTTTCTGGAACAAATAATACAAACGGCCTCGGAAAGGGGTCCGCCTGCGGAGAGCCCTCCCGTCTTGCTTTGATACAGCGGCGGCTTTGTTTTAGGCCTCACACGGACGGGGGAGACGCGGGAAAGCTCGGCAAAGCTCACCCCTCCAAACCTGAAAGAGCCCGGCTGC
>VZRU01017029.1:0-75415 GCA_013398155.1 Pedionomus torquatus | reverse complement strand
ACCCCACACCCCCACCGCCCCCGTAACCCTCCGGAGCGGCTCAACTTCTGTAAGAGCCGCTGGAGGGGAAGGTGGGAAGAAAGGGGCGGCTCCGCTTCCACCCCCCTTGCCGATCGTCCCTGGCAAAAGCCTCCCAGCCTCAGCCGCGGTCTTGACAGCCTGGCTCCGGAGGGAAATTTAAATTCGTTAGTAGATTTTATTTTATTTTAATTGTTTCCCTCCCCCCTTTCTCCGCGGAGGGTCTCTCGCCTTTGTGCTGCGCGGCGGGTCAGCGGCATCATCTGGAGTACAGACACTCCATTATCTGGCGCGGAGGGTGCACGATCATGTGTCAGAAGTTCTGCGCTTCTTTTGGGGAGCGGGGGGGGTTTGGAGGGGAGTTGTTGGGTGATGCAAGATACTCAGTGAAGCTCCGGAAGAAAGGTCAAGTCAAATGTCTCATGTGCTGCAGGAGAGTAGGAAACCGGGATGTTTTGATACCTATCATGGTTAAAAGCTGGAAGAAGCCATTTTCACCTTAATTGAAGTGAAAATTAGCTGCAAACTCTTCCTTGCTTGGTGTGCTCTCAGTTGAATCGTCTTCTCAAAACTCTGAACCTGTTTCTGCCTCTGTGCTTTAATGGAGGAGCAAATCTGTATCTGTGCTATGCAACATTAATATTATTCTCTCTTGACAGGTACCGCTGGCTCCTGTGCTTCAGTTGAGAGGTTTCTGCGATGTTTTGGCTGCGCTGGAAAGAGAAGACCTTTTAAGTAGAAGAGTTTCTCTCTGGTGACGGGCCTTGAGTTGTGCAAAAGTGCTTACAGTGCAGGTAGAGTTTAGGTTCTACTGCAGTATAAGCACTTCTGGCATTACTGTGGCGATGCGGTGATGGTAGCAGGGCACGCATGTAACCAGGATTGTTGGGTTTCTGCCATGTTTGAGCTACGTGACCAACGGTTCTTGTGTTAAGGTGCATCTAGTGCAGTTAGTGAAGTAGCGTAGAATCTACTGCCCTAAATGCTCCTTCTGGCACAAGCTGCTGCTTCCACGTCCGAAAAAAACCCAACCCCACGTCCATCTGGCTTTAGCTCAGCAATTGTTAATTTTAGTTAAAGTGGCTTTTTCATTGAAGCTGGTGGCTCAGGAAGTAGTTTTGTCCTAGCAGTATCAAAGTGCTCATAGTGCAGGTAGCTTGGAATTGGACCTACTGTAATGTGGGCACTTACAGTACTGCTAGATAAAGTGCATCCTGGCTAGTGGCAGCCTCTGGAGAAGACGGTGCTGATTACAGTCAGTTTTGCAGGTTTGCATCCCAGCTTACTAAAATTGCTGTGCAAATCCATGCAAAACTGACTGTGGTGGTGGTGAATCTGTGGTGGATAATGGGTTTTGAAGCTCTTTTTGTTGTTGTTATTTTTTCCACCTCCCTTTTTTTTGTGTGTGTGGAAGATGTGAAGATGCCTTGCGCTGGTTTCTCCATGGGTGGGGATTTGTTGCATTACTTGTAGCTGTATGTAGAGTATTGCACTTGTCCCGGCCTGTGGAGGAAAGGAGGACTTGTCTTCAGGCTGCACTGCCCCAAACTTGCTGATACGGTAAGCCTTGTTTTGCTGTTGTCGGGTGGATCACGATGCAATTTTGATTAGTTTAGTAGGAGAAAAATTGCACGGTATCCATCTGTAAACCGCAAGACCTTCATCGCTGACAAAGTGGCTTTTGTCACTTGTTGATTCTCACAGCAGAGTTGTGTGTAATGGCTGGTGATTCTGCAGCTTGAAGGGATGGGAAGAAAGAAAACTTTCAGATACTCAGGTTTGTCTACAATTTAAAAAAGACCAAACAATAAACCCAACCCGAGCTCTGGGAATCAGTTGCAGTGCTCCTGGGAAGGACGTTTAGGGAGTTTGTTTCTGTAATAACGTGTAAATGACTGTGGTGGACTTGACAATAAAAAGATTATTTTAAAATAAAACTTGTGTTTTATAATGGATCTCACTAAAACGTGGTTGTGGTAGATGAGTAAGAAAAATACTGGAGACCTTTTTTTGCTGGCTTGTGGGTTACAGCTTTGTCCTGCCTCCTCAGTTTTGAAGAAGGTGGATCTGCTATAAACCTCTGCTGCGATGTGTAGGAGGTCCTTTGCTGGTGAAGGCGATATGTCTCCCCCAGGCCAGGAGAAGGATGTCCTCTGGTGCTTGCCATTAAGCAAGTCATACTCTTATTTATTCTTTAGTTCACTGAGCCTTGACACTAGGAGTGGAGCTGGAGCTTGGACTGCTGCCCCTGGGAGTGGGGAGACCTTGGTTTGTCTCTGCTTTGGAGGCTGGCAGTGTGGTGTCCCCTGCTCCATTGTAGCTGGGGCTGTAGCTGAGGCTCTGCTGCATGGGTTGGACCTGGCAGCCCCAAATTTTGCACTTGGGTGTTGCTGCTGGAAGCATCTTGGTGTCTGTGGATTGAGTGATGGGGTCTGGGTGCTGTGGGGCAAAGGAAGGAGCTGCATGTTGTGGATGGGCAAGCAGCAATGTGTTTGGGGAGAGCTGCATTGCTGTAGTGCTTAAAATGTGTTTAGTGGCTTTTCGGATATTGATTTTTATTTTTTTAAGGGGGTGGACTACGTGCTAAGGTGAGCCCCTGATTGTTGGGGCGAGGGTTGCTTGGATGCTCAGGCTTCAGCTGTTTTTTTTTTTCCCCTAGTTTTCCCTCTTTGAACTGGATGGTTACAGACATGTGGTGTGGCAGAGCTGTTGGGAGACCTGCTCCAGAGCTGCAGCTTATGGTGGCTGTAGTTTCTTAAGCACAAATAGATGTGGTCCAGTTAAGTGGGCAGCACCCATGTATTTGTGACACTCATTCCTGCAGATATATAATGTCTTGAGAACTGAAAGGGTCATTTTGCTGATCTGGCTTACAGTGGTCACTGCAGCTGGGCTGGTGGCACGGTGGGTCCCTGATGCAGTCCTGTCCCCAGGGTCCCAAGCTCAGACCTTGTCTTGGAGTGGATCTGCATAGCAGGGAAGAAAATAATGCCAAGCAGAGCAGTCCTCATGTAGTTGGAGCACAACAGAGCTTCTGCAGGGTCTTCCCTGGTGGCTCTGGGTGATTTTTCTGCACTGGAATCTAACCTGATGCTGTTATAATCCTCCTTGTGCTTTGGAGAACTGTGATTGGGACTTCAAATCCCTGTGCAAAAAGGCAAAGGAATTCCCTAAGTGTAGAGCTCTTGCTTCTGGCTGCACCAGTTGTTAACAATGAGGAAAGATGGTTTGGAGATTGTAGTAATTGTGACTTACTGTAGTGCATCTTATCCCAACTGAGTGGAAGCCATCAGGCTGTGATCATGGCAGGAGCAAACCCTAAGCTTGCTGCTGTGTTAATGCACTCTTGGGAGATTCTTCAAGCCTGGCCTTGTGTTGCTGATCCTGGAGCTGTACCTAGTTCTTGTGTGGGGTCTTACTGATGTTTTTTTGCTGAACCATCAACTTTGCTGGATGCTGGAGGGGATTTGGTTTCACCAGCGGCCAGTGTTTGGTTATCCCAGGAAGTCTTGCCAGTGAGGGCTTCTTGGCGCCCTGGTAGGGCCAGAGCTTGAGACAGGAACCCTGAACCCATCCCACCCAGGCTGAGCTGGTGACCAATGGCTTCAGAGGTAAATGGGGTGTGTGTCTGAGTTACCTGGGTGAGAGGGGTTGTTGATAAAACCCATGAGTAGAAGCTATTAAGCACTAGGTGTTTGCTGTTCTGGGGAGTATCAACACAACCTGTTCCAAGTGACAAGCCTGTAGTTTGCTGTTTTGGTGGTTTGTGTAGAACTTACTGACTTTGCTCAAAACGCTGAAATTTGGAAGCAAACTGTGAGTATTCCTGCACTTGTAAACTGGTTTGGGCATCAGGAGGAAGCATGATCCCCATCTGTCTTGGGAGCTTCTGCAAACCGATGCCCTGTGTATTCTTCCTTTGTCTGTAGTAAGTTGGTTTTTATTGTCAGGCAGTGGGGTGGGTGGTGTATCCCCAGGGCTAGCACGCTGGTTTCCTCCAGGGTGCTGGTGCATGGCAAGGAGGGACTAACTCCCAGGGCATCAGCATTGCAGGATTTGGAAGTCAAATGTGTTCCTATTCCCACTTGAAGGCCAATGGTGTGATGATGACACAAAGCTAGACAAGTGGGTGACACACCAGAAGGCTCTGTAATTGTACAGCAATATCTGGACAGGCTGGAGAGTTGGGCAGAAAGGAACCTAATGAAGTTCAACAAGGGAAAGTGCAGGCCGTACACCTGGGGAGGAATAACCCTCTGCACCAGTACAGGTTGGGGCACACCAGCTGGAAACCAGCGCCAAGAGACAGACCTGGGAATCCTGGTGGATGACAAGTTACCCATGAGCCAGCAATGTGCCCCTGTGGCCAAGAAAGCCAAAGGTCTCCTGGGGTGCATTAAAAAAAGAGCATGGCCAGCAGGTCCAGGGAGGTCATCCTCCCCCTCTCCTCTGCTCTGATGAGGCCGCACCTGTGTCCAGTTCTGGGCTCCCCAGTTTGAGAAGGACAGGGAACTGCTGGAGAGAATCCAGCAGAGGCTGTGAAGATGATCAAAGGAATGGAGCACCTCTCAAATCAGAGACCCCAGGCTGAGAGTCCTGGGTCTGTTCAGCCTGGAGAAGAGCGGACTGAGAGGGAATCTCATTGATGCTTATCAATATCTAAAGGGTGGGTGTCGGGGGGGATGAGGCCAGACTCTTCTCAGTGGTGCCCAGTGATAGGACAAGGGGCAATGGACACAAACTGGAACTTAGGAAATTCCATCTGGACATGAGAAAAATCTTCTTTCCCGTGAGGGTGGCAGAGGCCTGGAACAGGCTACCCAGAGAGGGTGTTGACTCTTCTCCTGTGGAGATATTCCAGACCTCACCTGGATGTGTTTCTGTGCAACCTGCTCTGGGTGACCCTGCTGTGGCAGAGCATTGGACAGGATGATCTCCAGAAGTTCATCCCAAGCCCTATCAATCTGTGATTAGTGGCTGCAGAGGGTTGATGCAATAGCAGAGTGTCCTGTCTCTGAATTTTATTCACTGCACATCTCCCAGTGAGGTGTGTCTCTCATCTCTGAGCTCTGTTATCCTCTCCTCCTCCGGAGGACACACTACTGGCTTGCACAGGTTGAAGAAGCCCCTTGGAGCAGGTCACCCTAGGCCCACCCAGCCTTGCTTCCAGCTCTGTCACAGCTACAGCTTGTTTTACACTGCCTGCTTACCTGTGTTGTGACTTAGAATGTTTAGAATTGCTGAACCTGTCTTTTGAAGTAGCAAATGTTATACTAAAATTCTACTAGCACCACTGCACAGAATTGCCTTGTCTTAAGCTCAGGACATCACTTCGGGAGACTTAGAATCATAGAATGGTTAGGGTTGGAATTGACCTCAAAGATCATGGGCTTCCATCCTCCCTGCCATGGGCAGGGACACCTCCTATGAGATTGTGTTGCTCAAAGCCCTGTGCAGCCTGGCCTTGAATGCCTCCAGGGACAGGGGCAGCTCTGGGCAACCTGGTCCAGTGCTTCACTACTCTCACAGTAAAGAATTTCTTCCTAATATCTAATCTAAATCTCTCATTTTCCAGTTTAAAACCATTACCCCTTGTCCTATCAGTACACTTCCTGACAAAGAGTCCCTTTCCAGCTCTCCTGTAGGCTCCCTTCAGATACTGGAAAGGCTGCTATAAGGTCTCCTCACTTCAGAAGGTGCATTTGCTTTCTGATGGTTTGGATGCCCTGTATAAGCAGATGGAGCTTATACAGGAGGGCAAAAAACACCTCAGAAAACCCTCATGAACAAACCCAACCTCAAAGCAAACCAGCCCAAGAGAAATGGTTTTGGGTATTTTGCATATTTGAACTCTTTGAAGGTGGGTGCAGAGATGGGGTGTACAGATTCCTGTGGTGGGGTGTCTGCCTGTGGGTCGGGTCTGTCTTTTGGCAGCTACAGAGTTTGTCTCCAGCTCCCAGCGAGGGGGGAATCTATGAGATCTTGGGCTTTTCCTCTGGACATTTTGACTTGCCCTGACCCTGCTTTTGGCGGAGCTGAAGCTGGGGGTTCCCCAGTCTGTCTTGGGATCCTCTCTGCAGCTCCTTCTCCCACAGGAAGTGCCAGGGGTGCAGGGATGGATGTTTGGGTGCTGCATCCAAGCTTTGCTCTAGCAAAGAAGGTAAGGGGGAAATCAGATTTTCCTATTGCTGGCATGATAGTTGGCAGGGCTCTCACTGTGCCAGTGCAGGGGTGACTTTGCTGCTTTTTAAACAAGGAGCTTGTTGGTGTGGTTCTGTTTGTTTTGTTGTTGTTGTTTTGTTGTTTTTTTTTTTTGTTTGTTTGTTTGTTTTGTTGTTTTGTTTTTTTTTTAAATCCATGAGAAGTGTTGCAGCCGTTGGACATCGGTGCTGAGGGGCTGAGGCTGTTCCAGGAGCTGTTGCAGTGGCTATTTCTAGGAGTGGGATGTCAGAAAGGAGCTGGCACCAGTAATTTTTCACTGGAAGTATATAAATAGGTATGAGGACACGCAGACGTGTGGGCTTCTTGTGGAAAGAGACAACGCTTGTTCTGGATGCTTCAGAGGGCTTCTAACATTGGAATGCCTAGGCTATTTTTATAGAGTGGGAATATTTCATATTATTTCAGTCTCTTTCCTGTCACACACTTTGCTATTTAATATGTGTGCTGGCATTCCCAGCTGTAATCAGTGTTTATCTCGCAAAGCATCCAGTGGTTACTTTCCTCTTCTCTTATACTTCTAGAAATCATTCTTAATTCTGAGCTATCATTTCTTTTTAATGTATCTTCTGCTGTTGATGGTCTTCAGGGTGTTTTGTTTGGTTTTGTTTGTTTGTTTTTTTTTTTTTTTTTTAATAGCACATTCATGTCTAAATCGGGGCATTAAGTCCAGGTAAGCATCTCTAACCGTGTCATTTATTGCAGACACGGTGTGCTCACTTGCCCTTCATCTCTGGCTCCTCCTGGCTCACCTGTGTCCGAAGTAATTGCAGTGCATGTCCATAAAATCTGGGTTTCATTTCCATATGTTTAAGTTTGAATCACACCTGATGCAGAGTGGTATGTATTTCTAAGTTACTGAGTATTGTCCAGATTCAAGCTGGATCTCTGACAATAAAAAAAAAACCACAACAAATCAACCCTGACCCACTGGCTGAGAAAGCAGTGACATGTCCCATCCATCCTCCATCTCCTCCCTGGCTGCACTTTTCCCCCATATCAGCTCTCCTACGATGACACGCTGGAATAACACACCTTGTTCTCTTTGCCTTTTTACATCTACCTATTGATTTAACTTACTGTACTTCTGTGGTAAGGATGCTGGATCAGATCTCACCAGTTATCTGCCTAATTACCTTTCCCATTGAAATTGTTGCTTGTGAAGGACACATTTCATTTGCCAAAGGATTTTGTAAAATGTAGGGAATTGCAGCACTGACCCAAGGGGGAAATCACCAATGCTGTTTTTATATATGTAACTCATATAGAAGAGGAAATTACTGTTTTGTTACTCTGGTGATATGGTGCTGGATTTTTAAAAAATATTTTTTGTAATATTTTTTTTTTTTTTATTAAATGGAAATGGCCTCTGTGGTGCAAAACACCACTCTTGTGCTGTTCTCTGCTGGTGGAGGCACCAAACCTGGATGGGTGGTAGGTACCCTGCAGCAACAGCAAATGGCTGGCAGGACAGATTGAAAGCTTGACAGAAGTAACAAATCTCTTGAGACTTCAAAGGCCACATTTTGTCAGCCTGCCTGCTCAGAGCTTCATTGCAGCAATGAAAGGAAAATTAAGATCTTCCTGCCCTGAAACCACAGCCCCCTTCCCTCCTCCGAAGCTACCCCTCCTCCGTGGTCGTTAACAGCAAAGCCCAAAGCACTCGCTCCTTCCCGTTCCCAGCAGCAGTCCAGATGCTCATTAGATGCTTTAACAAACACAATTTTTTGAAGTAGCACCGGCTCCCAGACCATCCACTCATGAATTTAGGGTGGTCTGAGAATGGGTATTTAAATCCCTGAAAGTGGCTTGAAAATCCCCGGTGCTGAGGTTAGCGGTGGGTGGCGGTGATGAGCCATCAGCTGCAAACCAATGCTGATCATAGATGGATTTTCAGCTCTCTGGCTGGCGGGAGGAACCGAGCACTGCTGGGGAAGCGCTATCCCGGGAGAGGGGAGGTTTGTGCTGCCGGCACTCCCTGGACATCTCTATTCCCTGGGGGAGATTGCAGGACTGGCTGAAGTGGTTCTCTCTTCCTTTTCAATTTTTCTCTTCTTTTTTTCTTATTTAAAAGGGTCTTTTGTATTGATGGAACTTTGCTGGTTTGACTGAAAAATACAGATTTGTGTTGATAGGGAGTAAAAAGGATAGAGAAAGATGGGAAAAGTGTTAAGTCTTTGCTCTTTTGGCTGATGCAAAAGCCTGACACCTTGTTTTGCTCGAAGAACAATTTCTACTAAAACAGAAATGTTTATGATGAAAACCTTATACACCAGGCCTGTAGTTGAAGAATGCTGAATCTGAGCCTTATCCTTCAATCCAAGAGCAGCATGTGACAGAGCTTAATTGACTGATTAAAAATGTTGTAGTTTTCTTTATCCCAATATGGTACAGAAAGGAGTGCACAATGGCTACCTGCCCTTTGCTTTGGGGAGACTCCATGGAAAGTGCTTTATCTGCAGCGAAAGCTGTGGCTAGTTTTGAAGAAAATAAATTCTAAACTAACAGAGTTCAGAGTGGATCAGCAGAGCATTGTTCTTCCAACAAGCCTATGTGTGAGCAGCAGGATGGGAAGGAGCGTTGCTTGCCATTGCCACAGTTTTATTAGTACAGTAAATGTAGCGAAATACAGTTGCATTAACTCTGATCATCACATCACCACAGCTCTACTGATGGGCCGTTCCTGAGGCAGCAGTGTGGTAAACATATCTGCTCAGAAATCCTTTTAGATACCAAAACTCTCTTTTACGCTGATATGCCTCACTCTCCAGCTAAAACATGGGCCTGGCTTGTTTTAGGTGATGACAAGGAGATAAAATGGAATTAGAGCCTCTGCCCAGGTGCAGGCAGGGCTGCCTTTATTAGTTTCTCACTTGGGCAGTTTGTGTTGTGATGCTGATGCTCTGGCTGCTGGAAGGTTGTGGTGGGAGATGGGAATTAGCAGGTCTTGGAGCTCCTCGGATGTGGACTTAGATCTGTGCAAATTTCCTGCTCTGGGGACTTCACCATGCTCCTGCAGTTACTCTGCCTGGGGTGCCCAGGGAAAGCACTGCCCGTCAGCCCTGCTGCTGCCAGAAACCAGGGTGGAAAGTGCATTTTAGGGTGAAAATCTGATGGTTTTTCATGCTGTTAAAAATACATGAGCGCCATCTAGGCTAATGCCACTTGCTGCATTTCCCCCCTCATTTTCTAATGGGTTGCCACAAGTCAGCATCCCAGTGGAGGCTCCAAAGTGGCACAAGTGAGATAGGGACAAGTTGTTGGTGCTTTGGTTGTGCTGATAGTAACGGAGGAGTTTTACAAATGGAAGCATTGAATGAAGGGTTTGGAGAAAGCGGGAAGATGCCTCCCCTGCGGCTCTGCATCAGCTCACAGTGTTCAGCTGGGCACCAGCCTGTCCCCTAGCAAGGTTTGGTGTGACAGTGCAGGACCTCAGGGACTCTCCTATCTTTGTGGGAGCTGGTCCTGGGGTTAGAAACTTTGCACCTGTGTTGGGCAGGATTTGCCTTGCTTCAGCCTCCTGCTGTAGGATCCTGTTTCCTTTTTCCGTGCTGGTAAGATTCTTGGAATTCTCTTGGTTGGAAAAGACCTCTAAGATCATCAAGTCCAACTGTTAACATAGCACTGCCAAGTTACCACTAAACCATGTCCCTCAGGACCACATCTACATGGCTCTTAAATACCTTCTGGGGTGGTGACTCAGCTGCTTCCTTGAGCAGACTGTTTCAGATCCACTTTGCTTGTGTCCCATCGGAAACCAGAGATGTGTAGGCTGTTGGTGTGACATGCAGGTTTGTTATCTTGCTAGGGTTTTAGGGTCCTGCAAGCCCTAGGCAGGAGCTGCTGTGATATGTCCTGTTTGCATGCTGAGGTATCGTGTTTGAGCTGTTAGCTGTGGCCATGTTCTGGTGCTTGTGTTGGGGCTGGCTACAAGCCATTTTGCTCCTGGCCCTGCAGCATCACCTGCCTGTCAAATTACTGTCCTGGCTGTCAAAATGCAGCCACTGTGCTCTGCTCCTTGATGCAGCCTGGTCTTGCATCACAGATGCTTTTTTCAGTGCTGATTTGGAAGATTCCATGCACATTTTTTAAAAAATAAAGAGCTTGGTGGGTGGGAAAGAAATGGTTTTATCTGATTTGTTATGTGGCCTGGTTTTGCTTACTCTGGATCATGTTGATTCTGGGTAAAGCTTTTATCCCCTCTCACATTAAGCTGAGGCTGCCCACCTACTCCATACGTGGGGTGAGTGCATTTGCCTTCCTGAGCTGAGCCTGCACCCTCATGGAAAGCATTCAAGGAAAACTACTTACTAAACACAATCAGGGCTTTTCCTCATTTCAGATGCTGGAGCCAAAGCTCTGCCTGTGTTGAAGGTTTGCCTTGACTTTGTGACACCATCCCCACACCTGTGCTGCAGGGACCAAGCTGGGGTTTGGGGGACAGCTCAGCTACTGCCCTGGCCGCCCCCAGGCTCCATCAGGGCACTTGCCTGTGGCTATCTGGGAATTGCCAGGATAATTGCCAGGCCTGCAGAACAAGTGGGGTGGGGTTTGGTTTGGTTTTGGTTTTTTTTTGCAGGTAAGAAGGGAAATAGGCAGAAAAATGAGTGAAGACAATCTGTGTGCAACAGGTGAGTGCCCGGCACATTTAGTCCCCAAATCTTCAGCCTTCTGGCTTTCTATTCACCACATGAGGGCAGGCTCTTTCTAAATAAAATACAGCGAGGAATCCCCTCCAGCTTGCGCTGCTGAGAATCTCTAGCCCAAACCCCCGGGTCTCAGTCCCCTACGTCCAAGGGGGCTGTGGTGGATGAGGACAAACACACTCGTAGCCTGTGTGTGCAAAACCCTCCCGACCATTACAATCCCCCCTGCCTGAGGGAACTGGTCCAGCGTTAGCTGTAACTATCTCAACTGTTCTGTTATTCCTCTGGGCAAACTCCATTTACCGAAATGCCATTATTAGCTCTGCATAATAAATGTCTTTTCTCATCATGCTGCTGCTGTGCCAGCTGCAGGTTTGTGGCGTTTGCTCACTTGGGGACCCCCCTGACCGCAGGGATACTCTTGGCAGCATCACAGTGCCGTCACCAAGCCCCACAAGTTCTTACTGCCATGGTCTCACCCGGCTTTGTGGCTTCTACCCATTGGCTGCTGTGTAAGTTAATGCAGCTTCCAGGGATTTTAACAAGGACAGAGTTAAACTGGAGTTTGTCTGATCGTTGTTAATGCTGCAGAGGATTTGGTACTCTGGAAGCTTTCTGCCTCAAGTTTATTCCTCTCCTTAACATTTTTCTACTTTTTTTTTTTCTTTTGATGGAAATGTAGCAGCAAATTGCCCAGTGGGAATATATGGTTTTAAGAAAAACCAATATGGATTTGCCAGTGTAGCAAATAAAATTCTTAGGTTTAAGCCTTATGGACTTAAACTCAAATCAAGGACAGCTGGGGCGTGAAGGAGGATGTTGAAGTCTTTGTGGTGGGTGCCCTGGGTGGGAGTACAGGGAGTGAGAGGGGGGCTGGAGCAGTCCTGTGCGTGGCTCCAAGGAAAGTCCTCTGAGATGTTCCTCCCCAAACCCCTCTTCAGTTGCACTAACAAATGCTTTCCTCTCACAGGGAGTGTGAGAGGGCAGGCTGTGATTTATGGGTCTGAGGAAACCCTCCTGCTTGCAAACCAGTATTTGTAGCAAACTGGTGTGAATAGCCAATGTCTGTTAGTATGGTGTTAGAAGTGATGAAACAAAAATAAATGAGGGTAAAGCCCAAGCCCCACGGTGGAGTGATGTGATTGTTGGTGGGGAAAAGCCTACTAGGTATCATTAATCCTCAAATATCAGAAATGTCATAGTGACCGCAATGAACCACAAGTCCTCATCAGTTATTTTGAGAACAATTCAGTCAAGGGATGCAATGAGAAGCTCCCTCATTGTGGCTATATCCTGCACACCAAGGCCTCCACTAAATCTGTTGCCTTTTGCAGGTTTTTCAAAACCTCACTTGGAAAAAAAAAATAAATTAGCAAGAGCCTTCTCTGCCTGCATCTCCCCACCCTTGAGATGGATGCCGGGAGAAGTGTCCAAGAAGACGCTGATGTTTGGAGCCCTGATTGTCCTTTGCTATGAGTGAGTTTTTGCTGTCCTGCTCCTGCTGCTCCAAACCCATTTTCTGTGCAAACCCAGGGCTGTGCCTGCAGAGCTCCAGGTTGTACTAGTCTTCCCCTCTCAGATGTGCTTCTTATTTGCTTGCTTTCTCCAATAATTTTTCATATTCTCCTGTATGAAGCACTTGCGAGGACACCTTGGCTCCATTTAAAGGTTCTATTAGTGTCTTCAATCTGGTTGAGTTCTTGCAGGTCTGTGGGAGAAACGGGTCTCCAGGCACAGCTATATCGTAGGTGGAGCATGGGGCAAGCCAACAACAACCTGTGCTCCTGGCAGCTCCCTGCTCCTCCTCATCCTCACTTAACATGACCTCCTCTAGCCTGGGTCTCTCTGTGATTATGCCAGAGTGGCCACAGATGTGGGCCAAGTAACTCCTGGGGCTGAGGCCACCAGAGCCAGAGGGGATGATAGTACTGATGAGGAGACGACGGCACTGGTCCTGTGTCCTGGGAGCTGATAGATTTCTTATCTCCTCCTGCATTTTTTTTAAAGGCTCTTTTTTCCCCATCCAGAGTGATATAAATAATTGTGCTGGAAAAAAANTTTTTAAAGTGGTTGTTCTCCTGTGCTGGATTTACAGGAGTAAACACCTGACAGTCATGAAGCAGTTTAAGGGCTGAATTTGGGAAAACCAAGCACTTCACCAGTGTCATCCTGCTCATAATGAGGGGGAAAGAAAAGGTCTTCTTCTGCAGGGTGTAATCAGCTTTTGAGATAAAGCCTTGAATCCATTTTGAGTCACCTATCAGTGTGTCGCTTGGTGGTCCCCGTGCCCAGACTGGGAGATGCCAAGTGGTATATTATTCCTGCATCTGGCTTGCCACCAATGGCTGCCAGCAGGACTGGAAGTGGCCAACGAAATTTCTCACTTTTTTGGGTTGTTAATGAAAGTAATGGGTTAAAATAACTCTGCAAAGGAAGGCTTCCTCTGTTGCCCATCCCAGCTACCCTGTCATGTTGAAACCCTGGAGCGTTAATTTGAAAAACTAGTATCACAGTGAATAAACTCCTCTGCTAAATGTGCAATTGTCTACCAGCAGACACACAGATCAGCCAGTTGGATGAAAAATCCCCCAGAATTGGTGGGTATGAGCACCTGGCTTGCAGCTGGTGTTGTACCAGTTACAGAGTTTATGATATAACAGCAACATTTCCATTATTTCTTGGTCTCTGACCCGATGCCAAACTCAAATCCAAGGAAATCCAGAGCAAATCTCTTTGCAGTGCTGTGTGAGGTTGGTGGAAGTGGAAGAAAACTTTCCAGCTGCTCTGGCCCTCTAGAAAGATGCTAAGGCTGAATGTCAATGAGAAAATTCCCACCAACTTCAGGTGAGCCAGGATTTGGGTCAGGGGAAATGGAGTTAAGGTTCGAAGCGCTGATGTTGAGCCCAGCTCCACCACCTTATTTCCATCACTGGAGTCCTAAGAAATAACCTGTATGTTACTAGGGTTTAGATACGTTTAATCAAGCTATTTTGTTGCATGTTTGGTCTGCTGCTGCGGTTGCTGCAGGAGCTGAAGTGCCATTGGATGGTGTGCAGGACTCTTTGGGTTCCTCTCTGTGGCTCCTTGTGCCTGGTACCAACTTGGCCCTGGGCTGAGCTTGAGGTACTCAAGCCAGATGCCAGGTGTCAGAATCTGCTATGCTGTGTGCAAGTCTCTGCTGTAATTCAGTCCACCTTTAAAATACATGCAATTAGATTTTAAGACTCAGCGCTTTTCCATATCCCACCTTATGAATAGAAAAGTCTCCTCCAGAATGGTGTAAAACGTCCAAGGAGACAGAGCAGCTGACCTAGGCATTTTTATTTTTTAAATCTGTAGATGCATGACTGGGGGAGGGGGGTGGTGGTGTCTGTAACCAGGGCAGTTTGTACATTTATTGCTGGCCAAACCAGCTAGTATTGCTAATGTGCCACTCCTTTGATGACTGGGTGCAGTCACGATTTTTTAAACATTGCCCCATGATGTAACTGTACAATGCTGTAACTTTCCTTCAGACCAAAAAATCTATGGTACTGATGTCCTTGAGTGCTTCGGGAGCTGGCCTGCCTTCAGACCCATTCATAACGTGCAGCTCACAAACTCAGTGCCAAGTCCTTAGGGCTTCAGCTTCTTTTAGCCAAGATGGGCAGCAGTGATTTCACAAATTCTGGCATTGTGGCATTGCTTGGATGAGCTGCTGCCTAGGCTGGTGCCTCTCAGGACTGTGGGGAAAATGGGGGAGCCCCGGCCACCTCTTGGACACAGTTGTGCAACCAGGACGAGCTGCCCAGCCCTACTCCCAGGTTTTGCACAAGAACTGTTATTTGTTTTTTTCCCAGGCTGTTTTTGGCTGCCACATTTGCCTGAGTCTGTTGGCTGCTTGTTGGTGGGGTGGACAAGCCATGAATGGCAAAGCACCTGCTGGGATCTACCTCTGTGAGCTGAGCCTCAGGAGACTTGCACTTTCCAGCTGCTCTATCAGCTTCTGTGGGGTCTCACCTTGTCTCCACTGTCATACCCTTGTGATGCAGAGAGATATTTCACTTAAGAGACATCAGACCAAGATCACAGCAGGTTTTAGGCTAGGATGCCCATCCTGCTTCATAATAAGAGGAAGCAAAAGGTGAAATCCTTGAATAAACCT
Organism: Pedionomus torquatus; assembly: GCA_013398155.1. Classification (NCBI taxonomy): domain Eukaryota; kingdom Metazoa; phylum Chordata; class Aves; order Charadriiformes; family Pedionomidae; genus Pedionomus; species Pedionomus torquatus. Next base: position 60,388 of record VZRU01017029.1, on the reverse strand, counting down.
TTGTAAAAGACTTCAGACCTATAATTAAATACCGAGTTAACCTTGGTTTGTTCTGCTGTATCACAGTGCAAGTATGAGGGATGGTCTGAGGTCTCCATGGTGGTTATGGGCTCTTATACTGTAAAGAACCCATATATATGCTCTTATACAGGGACCGATGCATTTATACACAGTAGCAACCAGTTGAGTTGATATAGCTATGGCAAGCCCTGGCAGGCTGCAACTTGGGGCTTTCCATCCTTGACAAGCAGCTGGCCAGAGCAGGGCGCTGATCCTGTTGAGCTTCAACCTGGACAGTCGCTCTCTTTAACTCGCATCATAAAGATCGCTGCAGTTTTGTCCAAGTACATGCTGGTGTGGTGTTATGCTACTACATGCTTAAAAGCTGCAAGTGGTGCTAATTTAATCATTATTCTGTTTCCACAACAGATGTTGACATTTCACTAGTGTCCCAGAATTAAATGTCAAGTTACTCCCATTCAAAACTGCAGTTGAAATGTTCAGGGATTCTGCTTAGAAATGCTGCTAAGCCAGCATTTCTAAGCAGGTTTGCCAGTGGGCTGCAGTGAGTTCATGTGTGTACCAGAGGGCTGCCTACATTAATTAATTCCCTTTCCAGACATTATAACCTATACAAGTAGGGCAGCTGGAGGGATAGGTTTTCTCTGAAATCAGTAATTATGCACATTGGGGGACCTACTTTTGGATTTCTGCTCTTGTTGCAACTTGTAAAACAGAAGCAGCATTCAAGAAAGAGCTGATGGGGGATGTGAACATCCAAACAGGACAGATACATGATTAATCTGCAGCAAAGCATAATCAAAAATCCAGTGCAGAAACACTGGTGCAGCTTTTAATTTTGCATTTCTCCTCACTGCTTGCATTGTTTTAATCTCCGGCTACATCTCTGAAACACCTTCCCATGCTCTCAGTAGCTACTGAAGCACTTTGCTTTCAATCGGGGTGTCAGGTAAATACCTCTGTGCATCACTGGGCCAATGCTTAGTGCTCACTCTCTGATACTGAGAACTGCAATCCATTTCATCAAATACCAGGTCTTTGTCGCTCAGCCATGGGATATTTTCTCAGAGCATCTTGCCCCATAGGGAGGGTGTGGGGGAGATACAACAGGGAGGTAGGGTGGGATGGAGGGGGTTTCTTCTCACGTACAGCCCCTGACATCACCATGCTGGTGCCAGAGGAGCTGTGCTGGGTGGCTTCAGGTGGCCCCAATGATGGCAAAGCTGCCATGCTTCAGGGTTTAGGGTGACCAGAGGTCTAGGTGATGCTAACACCGTGCTCGATGGCTTTAGCAATGTGTGTACCATGGGGTTTGGCAGCCTAAAAAGCAAAGGCAGCATTTTTCTGCCAGGATGAGCTGCTCTTTGCATCCCGCACCTCTCTAGTGAGAAACCCAGGCCACCTGTCTGCAGGACTCATGCAGAGGTACTGAAGGCTGTGTTTCTAAGCAGGGGACACTGAGGGAAAGAAATGGACTGGCAAACCCCCGAGTCTTCATCTCAACATAGAATCATAGAATGTTTAGAGTTGGAAGGGACCTCAGAGATCATTGAGTTCCAAACCCCCTGCCACGGGCAGGGACACCTCCCACTAGAGCAGGTTGCTCAAAGCCCCATCCAGCCTGGCCTTTAAACACCTCCAGGGATTGGGCATCCACAACTTCCTTGGGCAACCTGTTCCAGTGCCTCACCACCCTCACAGGAAGTAATTTCTTCCTAATATCCAATCTAAATCTACCCTCTTCTAGTTTAAAACCATTACCCCTTGTCCTGTTACTACACTTGCTGACAAAGAGTCCCTCTGCTGCTCTCCTGCTGGCTCCCTTCAGATACTGGAAGGCTGCTATAAGGTCTCCCCAGAGCCTTCTCCAGGCTGAACAACCCCAGCTCTCTCAGCCTGTCCTCATAGGAGAGGTGCTCCAATCCTCTAATCGTCTTTGTGGCCCTCCCTGGACCTGTCCCAACAGTTCTATGTCCTTTCTAAGTTGAGGACTCCAGAGCTGAACACAGCACTCCAGGTGGGGTCTCACAAGCGCAGAGTAGAGGGGGAGAATNGCCTGGGATTGCTACGTCCCAGGTGCAGGACCTTGCACTTGGCTTGGTTGAACTTCATGCCATTTGCATTAGCCCACCTCTCAAGCCTGTCCAGGTCCCTCTGGATGGCATCCCTTCCCTCCAGCGTGTTGACTGCGCCACCAAGCTTGGTGTCATCAGCAAACTTGCTGAGGGTGCATGTAATCCCACTGTCCATGTCTCTGACAAATATGTTAAATAGCACTGGTCCCAGTACTGACTCTTGTGGGACATCACTCATCACCAGCTGCCACTTGGACATTGAGCCATTGACCACAACCCTTTGAGTGTGGCCATCCAGCCAGTTCCTTTTCCACTGAGTGGTCCACCCGTTGAACCTGTGACTTTCCAGTCTGGAGACTAGGATGTCATGTGGAACAGTGTCAAATGCTTTGCATAAGTCCAGGTAGATGACATCCATCGCTCTGCTTCTATCCACCAAGTTTGTGGCAGTATCATAGAAGGCCATCAGATTTGTCAGGCAGGATTTGCCCTTGGTGAAGCCATGATGGCTGTCTCCAATCACCTCCCTATTGTCCATGTGCCTTAGCAGAGACTCCAGCAGGATCCGCTCCGTGATCTTGCCAGGCACAGAGGTGAGACTGACTGGCCTATAGTTTCCTGGGTCTTCTTTTTTCCCTTTTTTTAACATCTTCAGATTGAATCCAGATGCTTCCAGACCAGTAGAGATAGGAGAGGGGCAGGAGTAGGGGGAGGCAATTTGAAGTTGTGCTGTACAGGAGAGCAGAAAATTCACCTGATGCTTCTGGTCTTGGAGATTGTGAATTAATGTCTCCTCCAAAAAGGCCTCAGGTGATTACAAATACTTCCAGAAAAGAGAAACCTCCTCGGCTGCTCTCAGCCCAACAGTGCCGTGAAATCTTTTGCAGCTCAGCCACTTCACACCTGCCATGATCTGGACTCTGGGGCTGCCTTGTAAATGGGAAAGGAGAAAATGTCCCATTTTTGCAGGGGGTGGTGGTTAGGATGGTAGCTTGCAGGGAGTGTGCTACTTTCAGCTGTATGAGGAATTGTGGAGATTATCAGTCAGAAGCATAGGGAGTCCCTATTTCTAGAGAGTCTGAAAATAAATAAAGATGGGTAATAGGAAATAATTTGAGGAGGTTTTATTATTATTACCTTTAGTGCTAGAGTTGTCTCTTTAATGCTTTATATGTTTTTTCCACACTAGATAGGTGAGCTTGTATTGCATACTAAAAAGCTATTTGTTTTCTCAAAAGATTGTAGATTTTCTTTCCAAATTGCTAAATTACATTTTTAATTTTATGGGAATGCTCCTTCATTTGTGCAAAACCCTGCACTTAGATGGTTAGGCCAATCTTACCACACAAGACTATTAGGTGAACTAGTTGGATCTGCTTCACTCATACATTTCTATCAGGAGTATCTAATAAATGTGGAAATCCATTTGGAAAAGAAGATGGCATCTCCATTTTCCTGGGACCTCAGAGATTTCTGTCGTTGCAGAAGGCTTTCCCAAAGCCTTTTTCCAAGGAGTGAGCCTGTCTGTCTTCGTAATTGTCAGAAGGTGCTAAATGATGCACTTTCTCTGTGGTATTTAATCGATGCTAATCCTGGGAAGATGCAGGGACATGTCTTGCATGGTCCATTTGGCCTGTCATTGAGGGAGGTGTGAGGGTGACCCCAGCACTGTAATTGCAGCTCCTCTTCAGTGTACTTATAAATTTATCTCCTCGCTACCCCAGGAAAGCAGAGAAAACCCATTATCCCCATGTTGGCAATGGAGAGGCATGGGAGCAAGGTAATGAAGGAGGTCCCAAAGTCGGCTGGTCCGAAAGAGTTTGAGATGGAGCCATAGGGCTCTAAATCCAACACTTAAATGTTCACTTTTGCTTACACGACTTCCCTCCTGTAACACGGTGTGGCTGATATTAATATACTTATGCAAGACCCTAACTCCTTTTGCACTGAAGTTTTTCACTCCTAAGACTCCTGCCTGGATTCAGCCAGGGGTTTGAACATAGGTCACATAGGATCCCTGTGTAGTTTGGAGTCAACTTGTTTTGTCGACAGGGCTTCAGAAGGTGGGATGCTTTTCCAACCAATTTGCAGTGCCTCAGTGCTGTGCTCACCAGGGAGCCCAGCACCTCGCTGTGGCAGGATTTCTTTTTAGCACTGTGTCTTGCCTGCAAGAATTGGCCTCCATTCCCTCAGCATGCAACGTCTGGCAGAAAGTCTGCACAACAAAGTGAACTTTTTATGTATTTGCAGAATGCTCACTCTGGCAGAGTACATTTGTATTGGTTCAATGCTTTGTATCACACAATGATGAGGTATTCTGCTCTTAAACTGAATATACTTTCTTATTGAATCTGGGTCTTGCTTTCCAGTGGAAGCTAAAACAAAACCACCCCCACTCACCCTTGGAGTACTATATAGTGGTCACTGACAGCGTTGGGATGCTTCAGTATAACGTGTGGCAAGTCTCATTTGTGAGAACAGTTTCTGGGAGAGCCAAACCTCTTTGTCCCTAAGATCTTCTTTCCCATTCTAGCCCTGGTCATAAATGGGGACACATCCCTGAAAGGCTGTGGGTAAGACCTAAACGCTGCTTACTCCACTCTGCCAGAACATTTACTGCTGGCCTTGGAGAAGGTACAACCAGAGAAAGGGTGGCACAGGGAGGAAAAGTCACTTGGCTTTAAGCATGTGTTATTTAAATTATTCAGTTTCTCCTAAAACACCCCATTGAATAATACATTGTGGCCACAGTTATTTCTAAATGCTTGCACTTAGAGTGAGGTTAAAATGAAGTCCTAAATGCTGCTTGTGCTTGTGTTCCTCTGGAGATGCCACTGAGCAGTACTTGCATCCCTGCAGCTCTGCTCCCACCGTTTCAAGGCTCTGGGTCCCATGTTTGACTCCCCACCCCTTGGTACCACCTGACTGGTTTTAACAGCCCCAAAGCACAAAAATAACAAGCTCGGTCTTGTTTCTGTTTGCTCTCTTCATTGTTGGCCAAACCCTCTGGAGTCATTCATCAACAGCTTTATTTCTTCTTCATTAAAGCGGAGTTTTGACCTAATGGCACTATTCCCTTAGTTTATGGAAAACCTTTGAAACACCCTACATCAGAGTCACAAAATGGAGTGGTGACAGAGCACAGAGACTTGTTCTCCCTTCCTTTCCCATCCTGTCCCTGAAACACACACACACAGAGATTTCTGCATTTGAAGAGAATTTCTGCTTGAGACACCCATAGATCAGGTGTGGGTTTCGATTTTGTTTAAAGGACTGGGGGAGTCAGGTGTAACTAGTTCTGCTTCACACTTACCTGCTTCCCAATTCCTGCTTAATGTTTAATAGTAATAATACAAATAAAAGCCTAAACCCCTGAAGAGCTGTTTGAGATACCTGACATTTATGCATTATGTGCAAGAATGATTTTGCATTTAAAAACAAAATCAATCTATGTAGGGGCATTCATTATTCTAACTGGTTGGAAATGAGGCAAACGTGGATGTCTCGCGAGGCTCCCTCTAAAAGAAAACTTCTCTTCTGTTGATACACTGTCTTCCTCCATAGAGGGGTGAAGTTTCCTCTGAAACCTGGCTGAACATCCAGCAGGATAATTAATTGTTTGGGAAATGCCTTCAAATGCACAAGCATTAAATCTTACTGTTTGTTTGTTTGGTTGGTTTTTTTTTGTTTTTAAATTAGATTATTTGGCCTGTGCAAGAAGGATGTAGGCTCAATAGAAAAGCCCTCTAAGATCTACTCATGTCCTCACATACAGAAGCAAGGATGCTAATAATGAGAAGCCAAATGTGTGCTGAGCTCCAATACTGGCCAGATGTGAATCACAGACTGATAGAGCTTGGAAGGGNCCTTTAGATATTGATAAGCATCAATGAGATTCCCTCTCAGTCCGCTCTTCTCCAGGCTGAACAGACCCAGGACTCTCAGCCTGGGGTCTCTGATTTGAGAGGTGCTCCATTCCTTTGATCATCTTCACAGCCTCTGCTGGATTCTCTCCAGCAGTTCCCTGTCCTTCTCAAACTGGGGAGCCCAGAACTGGACACAGGTGCGGCCTCATCAGAGCAGAGGAGAGGGGGAGGATGACCTCCCTGGACCTGCTGGCCATGCTCTTTTTTTAATGCACCCCAGGAGACCTTTGGCTTTCTTGGCCACAGGGGCACATTGCCGGCTCATGGGTAACCTGTCATCCACCAGGTCTGTCTCTTGGCGCTGGTTTCCAGCTGGTCTACCCCAACCTGTACTGGTGCAGAGGGTTATTCCTCCCCAGGTGCACGGCCTGCACTTTCCCTTGTTGAACTTCATTAGGTTCCTCTCTGCCCAACTCTCCAGCTTGTCTAGGTATTGCTGAATGGCAGGAAGAGAGCTCAGGCAGCTTCTTGTGTTACTGCTTGCAGGATCAGGCAATGAAGGCAGCTGGAAAAAACTTGATTAATGTAAGGTCATGGTCTCCTAATATAATGGGCTGAAGCAGGGACAATGGACAAAGGGACTGCTGATGGGAAGGGACTGCTATTTACAGCTTGTGGGACCCTCACCTCCTGGGCAGCAGAGGGCTCTGGGACACATCTGGCTATGTTTGGCACAGATGTGATGGGAGATGCACTGGGAGACCTGGAGCAGTAAAAGCCCAGGCAGGCAAAGAAGAGCCTCTGGGGAACAGCTGATGTCTGCAGCAGAGGGGCAGAGAGGTGCTGTGCCCTGCTGTGAGCTGAATGCAGAGCTAGTGAATGTCATGCTGCTTCCCTGGCTGCAGGATGAGGCTCACAACAACCTACTTGTGAGAACTTCGAGAAAGCAGAAGCTCCTTTCGCTTGCAATTTTTTCTCCTTGCAATCGTGTGCAATGACCTTTCCTTAATGAGAAAGAAGAGTGAAAGGGAGGGAGGGAGAGGAAGGAGGTGCAAGGCAGGAACACAGCAAGTAACACAGATGTTGTCCATTCTGTTACACAGTGGCTGACCCTTGTGGTAGCTCATCATTGGCCCCAGAGCTACCATTGATGGAGGCTGCTTCACATTGTTTTGTTCCAAGGTCTCCGTCCTTGCTGGAGCTCAGTGCTCCCAGGGCTGCTCCAAATCCAGTGGCTCCAGCAACGACTCCTGATCTATGTCAGTGAGGGAGAAGAATGCTGTGACCCTACAATTTCTTGAATTATTGAGTATAAAATCACCACAAAGTCACACATCTGCTCTTCTACCCACAAAGAAGCGCTTGAGGAGCAGTCTATCACTTTTGATAACTTTGGAAGCAGCTCATTACCATGTCATGGGAGACAGCTTCCATGTGAGCCTAGCAGAAATACTCCTCTAATATATCTCTTTGCAGAGCTTTTGCATACAATATTAAGTATTAAAATAATCTAATAAGGCATAAATCAAGCTTATGGTGGTGCCACTGCACAGGAAAAAAGCACTCCTGGAAAGGCACCTGGATACATTGCAACTTCCTTTGGAGTGGGAGCAATTTATATCTTCAATATACCGCCTGTTGGTTCTGCTGTAAATCCCATCTCAGAGTTTGTGGGCTCTCTGTACTCTACAACCGGACTTCATCAGTGTTTACAGCCACAACGATTCTTACTTGGGCCACCTGGTGTGCAAAGATTCACTCTCTCTTTGCACTTTGACCATGCAGCACACTGTCTGCCGCTTTGCCTGCTTGCAGTGCTCATTCTGTGCTGTCAAGACTGTGCTGGTGTGGGGAATCGGGAGTGCAGCATCCCTGCAGAGCCAAACCCAGAGTGCCTCCCATGCCCCCATCAGTCTGCTCGCTCTGTGCAGGGCTAGTTCACAGTGGTGCTCCGGAATTTTACACGCCAGCTCCCCCTGCGACTGGGATGCCTGTGGTGTGACAGCCCTGGGTTGGTAATTGTCGGCAGCACTTCATTTTTATAGGTTGAATGCTCTGGGCTGATCCCTTCTGGGCTGTCTCCTGGTGGCATCTCTTCAGCTGATTAATCACCAGGAGATGATAAATGAAAATATCAGCTTGATAAATGTCTGCCCTGTGCTCCCAGCAGAGGCAGCAGTGCACGGTGAATAGTTTTATCTCATCTCTTTTGCTTTGATTCCCTCTGTACAGTTGTCTTAAGCAATTCTCTTGCACTCAGGAGCTCTGCTTGTGCTCAGCCCCACTTGCTGTGAGCTGAAGAGATGGCTACTGCAGCTTTGGCAGTGATGAGGAGTGCTACAAGCATCTTTCCTCCCTGACAGCTGTATCCTGTGACCATCATCCCCCAAGCTCTAGCACACGGTGTGTTTCATCCTTTCATGCTGTGCTTTGGGTCCTCCAGGGATGAGGGGTGCATGGCAAAATGTTTGAGCCACACTTGCTGTGTTTGTGCATTTTTAGTTTTTCACAGGATGCAAAACTCTTCAGATAATTGGTTTGTTGGCTGGATGTATATCTATCTGCCCCCTGAAAAACCTGTGTCTTATCCACATCTAAGAGCTAATTTGGAAAGGTTCAGGCCTGGTTGGGATTTCATCCCACGAAATATTCTAAAATTTCAGTAAGACTTGTGTCCTATAGTAGGAGAGAAGATTTTTCAAATTCTATGTAAAAAAAAAGGGGAGAATCCTAGAATTGGAGTGCAGAGATTTTCCATGAGTCTGGAAGGCATTTCTGATGTGAATGTAACTGAAACTGCTTGCAAAAAAAGTTCTAGTTCTGAATTACCTCACTTATGGATAGGTAAAGTGATTTATCCGGGTATTCTTGATGTACAGCCCTGCATCTGCAGTGTCTTTTCACGGTGCATCCCTCTGCTTCTGCTGTGTGATCTGCTCCCAACGAACTCCAGAGAGCTAGCGATTTATCAGCCACCACTTTTTGGGGTGAGGAAAAAGCTAATGCTTTATGGATCTATCAGCATTCCTGGATGGTGCACAGAATACAATATCCTGCCAAAAAGGGAAGGGATGTCTGCTACCTGGCAATCCATCATTTCTCCCAGTGCCCCATGGCAAATGCACTTTTCTTTTTCCATCAGACAACGTGTGAGTACTGTTATATAGTGAAGAGCTTCTCCCTTCTCCTCCTCCACAAATGGTTATGAAAGTCTGAAAATGCAACTTCTGCAGGGTGCAGAATAAGTTATGAAGGGTCACTCTGAGAGGGAGGAGCCTTCATGCTGGCAGCTCTTGGTTTCAACTGGACACGAGACATCTCAAGCAGAGCAGCTGGGCTGTAGTCGGCACAACAGGATCACAGCAGAAATGAGAAAGCCAGGCCAAAACATGCCCATGTAGGCTGCCAGGTATGTGCCAAAACCATGCAGATATGGTAACAGATGTTTCAGGTTTTTTCTTTTCTGTGCTGACCCATGGTGATTTCCTCTGCTATAGGCAAGGCTCAGTTGACCTTGTCCCCATGGAGCTCATCCATCCCCTTGACTGTGGAAGAGTAAGTGAAATGTGTTGATAACCTGGTGAGTGTCTACTGAGAAATACAAATCCCTCTCCTACATCTCTCCTTGGCATTTTAATTGATTCAGGGTTTTCCCAGTGGAGAACTTCATAAGAGCATTTGATAAAATCAGCTACACATGATCCTGCCTCTCATTACTTACAAGCTTGAGGCAGGTAGATGATTAAGTGAAATTAAGTGTGAGCAGTTGTAACAAGGGAAATTATCATCCTGGATACGAGACAATGACTTGGTTCTTACTACATCTGCTGGCAGGCAACTAACCCAATGACTTTGCCTCTGATCTTGATGCAAGTCGTCTGCCTTCTCCTCCAGGACAAACCTGCACTTGCTCCCATTGCACATTAAAAGGACAAGTTGCATGGGTGTGCAGCGCTCAGGAAAATTGCTTTAGAATTTCTTTGGGCTGTTGCAGTCCTGATGGTGGTCACAGAGTCTGTGATTGTCACTTGGGGAATGCTTCTGCTGGTACAGGGGCAGAGAGCATCCTTTGGACTTGGGGCTGGGGTTGCTGGTGCTACAAGAACACAGCAATTATTATTGGTCCGTGGTTGGGATGGGATTCACTCCCCATCTCCATCCGGCTGCATCATTGGACTTATTACCACAAGGGAAGTCAGTAATGCCAGCATGAAACTGGGAGAAATGAGTGAAAACCATTTGTTCCATTAGGGAAAGTATTCAGTTAAAATGTGACTTCATTTTCCTGCAGCAGACTTATAAAGTATAACAATGACTGAAAGAATGAGCTGCCACTTGGTTCTTTTTTTACGTTTCCTCAAGCTTTTAACTCATTTCCGACACAACCCCTTGTTGATAAATAAACTTTGTTTTTGCAGGGAGTCATTGTCAAGATAATGACAGATCCTGCTGTGAAGCCAAATCCAGTAAAGAGCACTAATGTTGTTTCCTAATTTGGTTTGAAATCTTAAAGCACTTCCTCATCTTAGCAGAGATACCTAAATGCCACCTATTTGGCGCTGTGTGTAATTCTTTGCTATAATGGCATGCTTGACAATATCTGTGTACTTACCTGGAACAGTAAAAGGCTCCTGTACTTAAATGAAACAAACACCGCAGGTTTGAAGATGAACACAAGAGATGCTTGAATACCTTTTAGATAACTGTAATTCAGATCATAAACATAATATAGATTGCAATAGCATATACAATGGAGCACTTCAAATACCAGCCTTTGTATTTTGCAATTTGGTTCAATTGATTCCTCAGATAAAGCAATATTGTACCTGAAATGCAAACCGTTGCATAAACATAAGAAATTAATCACAGAATCAATGAAGAAGATGCAGAAAAGATACATTAACTCTCCAGCAAGATGCGGCTCACATGAGCTGAAGCTTGCGTGACAGTATTTTGTGGAAGGAACCAGGAGAAATTAAAATGCATAAAAGATGAATCCTCATCTGTATCACTGAGTCCCTGCCTGCCCTTCACTCTTCCAAAATCAGGTGCAATTTGCACTGTAGAGCACCTGCTTCTCTGAATAATATGAAATTTCCAAATTCCTCCAAATTCCTGCAAAGCGGGACTTTTTGCTGCCCAGTTAATGGAAGTTTTGTCTATCATGCTTACTAGACACAATAAATGGATAATAAATAGTGCAGTTCACAAACAGCAACAGGCTCCAACAACCCATTAACCAACGAGACATGTTGTACATTCCAGCTTATTAGTCTTATATCCATAATGTATTTTAACAATCTCTCCCTGGCAGGCATTTTCTTAGAACAAACACACAGGTTGGACTTTCATTTTTCATCTCTTTTCAAAATTCAGAGTGAAAAAGAGCTGGTAGCAAGCCTTTAGTGATAATTTGATCCTGTATTTATACTGGAAATTCTAAATAGATTTTTTTCCCTGTTCTTCTGTGCTTATGCTTCTTCACTCATTGTTTTTCCTCTGCAGAAGCAGCATTGTACAGGCTATGGGCAAGCAATGAGGAGACAGCCTGGGCAAACACAATTTTGGCAATTTTTTTTGTACACAGTCCCTGNTAGATGGTCCCAAAAAAAAAAAAAAAAAAAAAAAAAGAATAAAGCCTTCCCTCTCCCTGGCCTGCTCGTTTTCCATTTTACATAGCTGCTTGACAAGCAATGACTAGCACAGCCCCCTTCCAGGTGAGAACACATTGCTGGTATTTAGGGTTTTTTTTTCTGGTAGGACAGAACTGGGCTGTCCTGACCCTGTCTGGTGCTGCAGGGAGGATCCCAGGTTGGGGGGTGCAGGGCTTGAGGGTCTCTGTTGATGGTTCAGCTTGGTGACTAAGGGGTTCCCAACAGCTCCCACTGGAAACCGGTGAGGAAATACCTCGGCAGAGCCCACACGCGGCTGCCTGTAGCCCCCCTAATAGCTTGTCCACCGTTCACCCAACGGTACCGCAGACCTACGGGCACCCCTGGGTGCCGTCAGAGGAGCCCAGTACCAGGAGCTCCAGTACCAACCTTGTGCTCGGCATCGCTCTGCGCTCCCCACGCAGTTGCCAGCCAGGTCCCACTCACTGCCCGTTAGTCACCGAGCTCACCGCTCCTGCATAACGCGCAGGGGGGAGCCACCCGCCCGACCACCCTCACGTCGGATCCACGCGTGGGGCTGCGCCAAGGGCCGGCCGGCAGCTCTTGTGCGGATGCTTCGCTGCACAGGCGGCGAAGGCGAGCGGGCCAGAGCAGCACCGCAGCACCTGAGCACCGNGGGCTGCGCTGCGGGGCTGCGCTGCGGGGCAGCAGTTCGGCGCTGGCGGCGATGTCTGCCTGCGGGGTGTAGAGCCGTGCCCCGGGAGGATGTCGCGCAGCGGTGGAGCGCTGCTGCTGCTGGCCGCGCTGCTCGGTGCTCCGGTGGCCCCGCAGCCGGTGGGGGAAGGTGCTTGTCGCCCCGTCCGCGCCGCCTTCCAGGTGCTGCAGCCCGGAGCCAAGTGGGTGCCCGAGAGCCCTGTGCCAGGAGAGGCCGCCCGTCCCCGTGGCCTGTCACCCTTTTCCCTCCCAGCCCCGGGGCTCGCCGGTGCGCGGCGGTGTGCCGTGTCCCGGGGCCGTTCGGTTGCGGGGTGAAGCGGACTCTTCCGTGCGGCTGCGGGACGCTGCAGAGCCGGGTTTGTGCTACCCGCTCTCCAGCCGCCCGCTGCTCTTCCCCGGTAGCTGGGGTGCAGGGCTGCCGGCCGCCCGGTGCTGGTGGCCGCCGGGGCCCGCGCTGCGTGTGCGCCCCGGAACCAGAAATCGGGATGAGCGCGTCCTGTATGGTTTTCGGGGTCTTTTACCTAGAAGCGGCTCAAACTTCTGCTGTCGGGCTGCAGAACCGGCCGCCTTTGCCTGCCGGTGGCGGGGGGTACAGGAGCGGGGCATCCCTGCTACCGAGCACCGCGTCTTCGCTGGCTCTGCATCTTCCAGAGGATTTTTTTCCTCAATGCGCTGTGTCCGGCAGCCAGCGGTGCGGGGAGCGGAGCTGTCATCCCAGGGAAATCCCCCCCGAGCGTCCCGACCCTCGTCCCCAGCCACAGAAACAGGGCTGGCACCGGGCGGGGTGCCGTGGCCCCCGGTGGGAGGCTCTAGGGAGCGGGGCGTGGTGTAACTCCTCCGTGTAATTAGCCTTATAGGTGGTAATTACAGCCTGCTGCATGGTACCGACCAGACCTCACCACCTACGTTCTTCACGGCTGCTTTCAGTATATATGCTTTTTTCCCCCCTATTTTGAAAATGTAAGTGAAATAACCTAATTCTGTACCTTCTATAGGTCCTCTTTCAGCTTTTTGGTAAGTAGAGAGTGTCCACCTCCAGGCAGGTGGCTGCGTGCTGGGAGTGTATGTGCACACACGGGGGGGTTGATAGCTGTGTTACAGAGCTACCTGGAAAAGCAGGGTGCTGTGTAGTAGGTTAAATAAGCGGTGGAGAACACCTTCCCTGAAAAGCTTATGATCAAAGTATGAAAACGAAGAGATAAGAGGCAAATGTGACAAGCAGAGGAGGTAACATGAGATCATCCCCAGCAGCAACTGCTTTTAATGACAATGTGTTGAGTTACGTTTCTTGCATTCAGTATCGCACAGGCCAGAAATACGAGAGGTGCTTCAGCAGTGAGCTACGGCAGCACTGGAGGGGAAGGGGAGAAGTGTGGGGTGCTGAGTGCTGGGACTGCAGGGTGTGTGCTAGTGCGAATCCCACATCCTCTGATCTGTAGGGCTGTAGCAATGCCTCAGTTTACCAGCAGCTCTGAGGCCTAGAGGGAGAGTTCAGGTCCAAGTCCTGGTGAGAGAGTACCTCCCTTGACACTTCCTATCCTTAGATCCCCTTTTTGTGAAGTTTTTTGACTCTTTTCGTAAGGCTCCCTTCAGACTAGCTGCAGGAGTGGTATCTCTTCTCTCTCCATCCCCCAGGGCCTTTGTCTTCTGGTCAGTATGGAGGTAGTGCTGGAAATGTTCTGCAATGAAATGTTTGCATGGAGAGTTGCAGGGAGAGGAAAGAGCTGCTCTTATCAGCACCAAAATGACAAACCCTGTTTGTTTGTTATCAAAGAAACCTCTTCCCTTGTTTCTGTTAAAGTCAGTGAAATGTTTGCTTTGGCCCCTAGGTAGCTTTCTTGGAATGTGTTTTCGCAGGGAGAGTTGATGTAGGGGTGTGTGGGTGGGGTGCTCCCAGGGGGTGCCCACAGGCTGGGCCTCAAGGGGTGAGAGGCTGCTGGGGCTTCCCCATTGCAGTGTGGTTGATCTTTCCCTAGAAACTGGTGGCATCATCCAGCCTGACCTGGGCTGTGACTGCCACAGGTGCTGTGTCCTGTGCATCTTCATTTCCTGGCGGGGTTCAGATTTCTGGAGTTGTTTGGTTGTGCTCTTGCTCATCTGAGAGCCCCAGTTGCATCCCTGATATTCCAGAGGAGCGAGGAGCCCTTTGCCCCTCTGCAGAGCCTGGGAGTAGCTGGATCAATATTCCCTAACAGGGCTAGTGTTTCAAGTGAATGCTTCCAGCTTGTTATGATGATAAAGTTCCCACATATCAAATTGAAAGTGGATTTTACATTTGCCTAAGTACATAAACTTGATCATAATTAAAGCAATGACTGCTTGCTTATACCTTGGATCTGGCCCATCTTGCATGACTCTGTAGTAATTACACTTCCGAACACTCGTTTCTCTTAGTAGCAGCTGCATAAATCTTTGTAATAGGGCAACATCACTCAAGGACTGTTTTCTAGGCTTATGTTTATTGCTTTTCTTCCTTTCATACATCTGTCAATTAAAAAAAAATATTCTGGCATTCTCAGCCACAAATCACCACGGAATCAATTTTGAGAACCTTTGCTATAGATCATACCACCCGGCAGAAGCCAAAGGTTTAAATAACTTACCGAAGATGGGGTGTGGGGGGGTTGACACAAACAGAAAGCAATGACTTCTGGAAGCTAGGTTTTGCGTTATGGCTGAAGGTGTAAGTAGAGGAAAAGCTGCTGTGTTGCAACAGGCAGGAGAAATGTCCCACAGCTCCATTTTCTTGGCTCAGTGATGCATGGGTTGGGGGGACACTGCCATAGTGCTCCCTATGGAGAAGCCTAGACATATTTTTAGTAGAAAAAAAAAAAGAGGCAATTCTGATAAATGAGAGGGAGGTGTCTTACTGTTTCATGACCAGTATTAATGTTCCAGGAGTAATTTTAACTGAAGGCATGCATCAGGCAGAGACTTGGTCTCCTCTGTTCCTGCAGCCTGGGGACAGGGCTTTTGCAGCTCTGGAGCGTGCTTTGGCATGCTTGGAGGTGGGGAGCAGCATGGCCTAACTACTGTCAGCTGTGTCTGACTGTTCTGAGGGGTGAAAGGATGTAATTCATGCCAGCAGCTGCACTGGAGCTTGACAAGAGGCCTCTTGCTGGAGAGGAATGAAGGCAGGGTGATGGGAGAGCGCTAGTCATAGATTCTTCTGAAGCTGAGACTTGATGCCAGCTTGTGAGCCAGCCTGCGGTTCTGTGCTGGGGTAACTTCCTCCACCACTTACACTCATTAATAACTAAATTATCTTTTCCTTGTGCTGCCTGTCTAGGTTTTCTTCTTTTGTCTTTTCCCTGCCTAATTTGTCATATAAACCCAGTAACTTGCATTTCCATTCTCCTTCCTGATTTGTTTTTATCCTCTTTGCCTTTTGGATTTCTTTGTGGTGGTGGTGACACTCTGGATAATTGGGCTGGTGCATGTGGGCAGAGGGGAAGGGGGTGGGCTGTTGCTTTGCCAGGGAGAGGGGATGGATATCTCTGCCCCGATCATGTAGAAGCTGAGGAATATTTTTCTCGGCAGAAATATCTGTTGGCAGGTCTGTCTGCCTCCTCCCACAGCAGAGTGAAGTTTCCAGCTTTTTGTTCATTCTCTTTGATGGAAGCACATATGGATTCACCCTAAGAAAATAAATAGAGGAGATGAACCTTTTGCTTTTGGAGTGGAGGTGTAAAGCTTGGCTGCCTGAGCATATCAAGCTTTCTTCTCTTCTTTCCTTTTTTTTGGCAGCTGGTGTGTGCCAACATACGATTTGAAAACTAAAAATCCAAAATCTTCCTGTTGGACTTGATGCTCATGAGCTGGCTCCCTTTGCACTCCTGCTCTTTTATTCTGTTTTTTCTGAGTGGGACTAATGACACACTTCCCCGTGCAGCCTTTCTGTTTAGCTTAGCATTGTGGTTTAAGATCTTACTTTACTAGATAATTGAGTTTTCTGTTCTTAATTATTTCAGGCCTGCAAGTTGCTCTCTTGATAGTTAAGAGAGCAGGAGCAGAACCCTAAAATTTAGTAATCTCCCCAGGCAGTGGTTTTATAGTGAAATCGTTAATTTTTTTTTTTTTCTTTTTCCTTCCTGGGGATTAATTTTAACAACGTCCTGAACAGTGTCCTTCCCAGGCTTGGGAATGACTATAGGTTGTGTGGCTGTAAGAAACATGTATGGTGAGTGGGTGCCCACAAATCAACTCCATGTTGTTGATATATTTTTTTTTTTTTTAAGAGGAAATTCTTACGCTGTAAAACCTCTTGATTATCTGTCTAACTTTTTTTTTAAAAGACATGGCACTGTGGAGCATTGTGTTTGTGTGACAATCCTCTGGCCAACCCTGCAAGGCTTGAGGAGGAATCTAGAGTCAGATGGCCTCGTGAAACACAAAATGGAACAGAAAATAAAGGACAATTAAAGAGTAATAAATATCCCATGTAGTACCTATACGGTTCCAACTGTAGTCACCTATTGAATGACAATGGTTTATAACTTATATCTCTTTAATTAGGTTTGAGAGAAATCGGCACTCTTGCTGGGTTTTGAACAGTTACATTCCTCTCCTCTCCCCCCGCCCCCAAATGCCAACCATTAAAAGCCAGATGCATGACTCTCGTGTCACGTCATTTAAAAGGTTTTTAATACAAAACAAAAAATAGCTGGGGGAAAATCTACATTTAGAGGCTAAATCACTGCTTTTATCTGTTGAAAGCCTGATGCTGACTGCAAAACAATTAGAGAAAGAAAAGAAAGCTGCTGCTTTGTGTTAATTATGTACAGTATTAACAAACCAGTGAATAAAGAGGGTGGTATGAAGCCCTCTCATGAAGGGTGCTACTGTTTGGGGTACCAGACCCCTCGGGCTGCACACAAAAGAGGCTGCAGTCGTGTTACATTGCCAAAATAAGAACCTTAATGGCAGGGGTAACTCTTGGGGGGAAGGTTGGTCTAATTTAGCCTGCTATTGGATATGGGTGGGCAGGCTTCTGTTGCCCCAGTGGAAAGCACGGCTTCTCTGCCTGTATCTGATGACAGGGCTGGGGTACCCTGGTTTGCTTAAAATAGAAATCCAGCCCTTCAGCCTCACAGAGGAGTTCACAACTGTCTGCAGATGATCGCAAGGAATTTTTTTTTTTTTTTTTACATTTAATCCACTGAAATTATTTTCGCTTCTGCTGTACTAACCACCGATCTGTGGGAATGATTTTATATTGAAGCCAAATGTAATACTTTAAATTCACTGTTCCCTGGTCGTCAGGAAAAATTCCCTGTGTCAGAAGGAGACAGAGGCAGGGTGCTGCTGAAATTACTGCAGCTGTAGAGATTGGTGCTGTCATCTAGGAGCATATGCAAAAATTACTGGAGCATTTACACTGCTGATCCCCAAGATGGCATAAATGGCACAGTGCTCCGAGGGCGCCGGGTCTCCATGTGCCGATGGAAGGGTGCTGCATCCAGCTCTTTCTTGCCCACGGGAGCTGGGTGTTGAAGGTCAGGCTCTCGTGCTTAGCGTTGCATGGGTGTCACTAGTCTTGCCAAGATTGGTATGTGAGCGTCTAAATGCTGTTGGAGTAATTTGCGGGATACTTTCTTTCCAAAAACGAGTTTGTAATGATTTACTGTAAAAGGAGGAGGTTGGTTGTAAGGGCTGAGACTGGCACTATGAGGTGTAATGGCTTGAAACTTTAGGAAAAAGGGATGTGTGTGTAGGTTGGGAGATAAAAACAGTCTTAACAGCAAGGTCCATTAGGCAGTAGAATGGGCTTTGCTATCTCGCAGATGGGAGTTACCTCTGGAGGTGTTTGTGTTAGATAAAATGCTCAGAGGAGGTGGACTGGGAGGCAGGGGATAGGATTTGATGATTTGCAGGACCCTTCCCATTACATTTATGGAGCTAAATACATGTGGCAGTTCAGTTCATGATAGTGTCTGATCCATAGGCTTGTGGCTTGTTTCCAGGTGTTTGCATCTCTCCATCCACCGTGCTGCTGGAGCGTGTGTGGTTGGCACAGCTCCTGATGCTTAGGGAGAAGGCTCTGGGGCCCTTGGGTGGTATTGCAGCATGCATGTGGAAGAGGGTCCTCTAACCAATAGCGTGAATAAACCCCAAACGTCCTCACAGGTCAAGAAGCACTGTCCCTGCTTCATTGTTGTCCACAGGGGTCAGTGGGGTGGGTTGGTGGCTCCTGAGGGACTGGGGTCCTGGGCATCAAAATCTCTTGTCCTTACTGTTAGAACTTACAGATGGGAGTCGTTGGGTCTGCTCACCATCTGGGACAGCCATATCCGGAAAATAGCTGGCAGATGGGACTCAGCCCCCTCCTCCCTAGTCCTCTGTAGCAACACCCTGCCCCAGGAAGGACATTGTCCCTGGGGGCTGGTAAGAGCCTGTCCTGCCTGTATTGACCTCTTGCGTTTACCGTGATGTTTCTGGTCACCATTGTTAGTTGGCTATCTCTGTAAAACATTTTAAGCTGTGAAAGTTAATTCCCAGTTTTTTTTTCTTCCTCCATGGTTTTTCTGCTACAGTGTGTGTCTGTCTTTTTACTTCACAAAAATAAAAATCCATTTAAGGGGAGAAATTGGCTTAATTGCTAGAGAGATGGATGGGAGGTGAGGGGATGACCTTGCTACTTCCTATGGCTGGCTTTAACTTGCACAGGTATCTTAATTGCTAGCTCTCAGATTTTCTATATTGGTGTTGCCATTAATGGTGTCCTAAGATAATATATGTAGCAGGAAGTAAGCTTTGTATTAACGAGAAATTTATGGCTGTTACTGCATTGTTGCAGGGACCATGCTAAGCCTTTTTGTGTTGTAAATTGACTTAATTTGACTTAAAAAACCCTCCCCTCTTTAACTTGCTGTTCTATAAGCGCTTCTCTTGTTAATGCAGTGTCTCACTGTTACGTGCTCTTATGGTCCCTGTTATATTTTTTTGACGCATGAAGTACCTGTTGCTGTGCTCCTTTAGAGTGGGTCAGCTCACAGAGTGTGGGACTCGATCCTTAGATGTCAGCGGTGTTGGCTCTTCCTTGGAGGGCTTGATGCAGTCTTTAGGCTGCCACCCTGTTCTGTAGCAGGGGGAACTGAGGCAGCAGGTAGAGATGGAGCTGGGGTGGTGTCTGTGGACTGCACCTCCTTCTCTCTGCTATGTGTTGTTTTGCAGGGATGGCAGACTTGTGTTGCTTAGAGCTTCTTTTGGCATGTTGTGGATAAAGTGTTTCATGGTGTTGTTTCCTGGCTGTGCTGGGAGGAGGGTTTTCCCTGACAGCTAGTTTTCCCTTGATGCTGTGCATGACTCTTCTTCAGGAGGTACACAATTGAACCGACATTAATATTAATCCTGTTCTGCTGGAGTACGCTCACAAAAGTGACTTTTGACGCTTTCTAGTAATTAGTGAGAGAGTGGATGTGTGTAAGACTCTTAAGGAGAGAAGAGGGGGACATGGAAGGATGTGTAATCTTTCCAGAGCAAAGATCTAAATTACCAAATTTGCTTTAATTAAGGGAGGAAAAAATTGGGAAAGCAGAGCAAGGGCTGACGGGGAGCCCTTCAGGCCATTCTGGGCTGTGGGTGGCTGCCTTGGGCACTGCTCCCTGACCCTGGTTCTGGCAGTGCTGTGGCTAATGGGGACTCAGGCACACTGGAGTTTGGGTGGCAGATGCTGAAATGGAAGGTTCTTGATACTGGATGGCCCTGGATAGCTATTTTTAATGGAGTTGCTGCTTACTGTTTGAGTCTCTACTGGCAGCGGATGAGATGTGTTTTGCATGATGAGAGCTGTTTGCTTTGATAGGGGCTTGTCGTTTGCAGGGCCACAATTTGGTACTCAAAGTTAATTAAGAAAGATAATTTTTTTTTTTGTTGTTGCTGCTGCTTCCAACTCTTCTGTTCTACCTCCTCCTGTTGTCTGAACCCAAAATATAGTTTTTTTTTTCTTCTAGATTTTATTTATCACTTTTCAGCTAACAACGCTTTTGTCTCTGCGGTAAGAGCTTTGCAGTGCTCAGGACTTTTCCCTCTGCAGTGGGACTTGCACAAGTGGAGTGATGGACTCTGGGCTTTGCCCATTGTGATGGAGGAAGTATGGGATGGTAAAATTAGTGGGAGGACTCGGGAGGTGCATACAGTTTAGAAGTCTACACTAAAGAAAAACAAAATCATTATCATTGTGCCCTCCTGTTGTTACTGTTATTGCTATGGATGCAAAATGATAGAGATTGTGGGCAATAACATAATTGTTACTTATTTTAAGCTGGTTTTAAGCATTTATGCAAATTACAAGCATATCCTGCATGCTGGACTATGTGCATTGCTCTGTTCATTGTAAATCCAAAGCTCCAAATCTTGGCTCTTTTTTCTATTTCCTCTGGATGCCTGCAGCTCTTCCCTATGTCTTGCTGGGCTCTCGGGAGACAGCAGGGTGATGTTCTTCATTGCTTTTCTCGTGCCAGGCCCTCTGTGGATGGAGGGTGCAGGAGCTGAAGCCAGTAGCATGTTGGCAAGCATTGCGTACCTATCCCTGGGGGGCCATTGCTCTGCAATCCTGGCTCTGCCTTATCGGTCTCCTCCTTTGGCTGAGCCTTGCTCATGGCAAATCCCAGAAATGTCGTCAATTTACTCAAACAGGAATTGAAGTGGTACCAATGTATGGAGTTGGTTTCCTCTCCACTCCCAGAAATTCTACCTCCTGGTGCAAATTTTCGGTCCTCCTTGTGTCTCCCTCTAGGGCTGGATCTGCAAGTATGTATCCCGAAGGGTTCCACATGCTGCTCCAGGAAGATGGAGGAGAAGTACCAGGCAACAGCCCGCCTGAACATGGAACAGGTCTTGCAGTCTGCCAGTATGGAGCTGAAGTTCCTTGTCATCCAGAACGCTGCAGTCTTCCAAGGTGGGTCCTCGGGGCGGTCCAGGCACATGGCAGAAGAAGGTGCTTCTGCTTTTCTTCCTCAGCAATCAGAAGTGTGGGTGGCTGAAAGATTTTTGTTTACCTCCCCCCCATATGTTTGTATATCTTATGTCTATTTATGATAAATAATACACCTGGTTTGGTATACGGCCGCTCTGTGGGGCTTGTCCTAAATATTCCTTTAGCTGAAACAGCAAATAAAAGTTTAAAGACTGCACCTCTTTGAGTGCAAATTTAAAAATTAATGAAAACCCCATTTCTCCAAGAAATAAAGTATCTGAACAAGTACCATTTTGTGTGATTCTGCCAGTCCCAAACCTACTGTACTGTTTAGTAAGCATCTGGCTAAAATGTGTGTATTGGTTATTTTTACACATTGTGAAACAAAGTTGGTTATTCCACATGAAGGTGGGTTGAGGCTGCCTCATGCTTGCCATGGGGTGTATGAGTGCTTGGTGATCTGATGCCACATGGCTTGATGGTAGCTCTTTTCTTATTCTACTGGTAATGTCATATATTGTCTTTTTGAGCAAAACTGGCCTGTCACAAATATTTTTTTCTACTGTGGATACACACCAGCTTGTTTGTTTTTTTTTAGTGTGTTTTTTTTTTTTTTTTAGAGCTGTTGCCACAAGCAAACCTTATTCTATCCATAGTTAATGTGTGATGAAGTGTTCACTTGAGTGCTTTCATATTGAGGTTCCATTGTTCTGAATTAATGGTATTTTTGCCTATATTTAAAAAAGAAAGCATGAGCAATCAAGCATTTTTTTTCCTTGATGCTGATATTTTTGCAGAATAATTGATTTAATTTTGTTCATGCCTCACTAACAGCAAGACCCAAAGCCTGCTGAAGCCTGTGAGATCATGGTAAAGCTCTGTTCTGTTCCACAACTGATTGATGAATTCTAATGGGTTGTTTTTCTCAATGTAAAAATCAAATAAATTGCTGAGGAGGTAACAGCATTTTTTCCCCAGTACTACTTAATGCGGTGACCGTTAAACAGAATGGAGTGAAACTAATGAGAGATTGGTTTCCTAGGCATTGGAAATGTGGTCTAGCTTCAGAAATGGTAAATAACCTGGCCTGAATACCAAGTGTCTACCTCCTCCTCTACCATTTGACAAAAATGTTGTAACACTGGAGTTTTATTGTGGAACTAAACTCTGAATTTTTTCCTGTCTGTGATTTCCATCCTGGCTATGAGAGCCTCTTCCCTGTGCAGCGGTTTTGGAGCTCATGTTACTCTGAAAAGCGTTGGTATGCTGAATTGCCATTGTTCTTGGCAGGGGGGAAGAATAGCATTGAATTGAAGAATTCCTGACCACCTTTGCTTATATAAAAAAACCCCAATCAAACAACATAATTAATTTTAAAGGTCTTTTGCAATCCCAGTGTAGAAGAGGAATTCCTAGCTGAAACCATTGGGAAGCTCACTAATAAATTCATATAAAGCATTTCACACTTTGAAGGAAGACGTATTAGACTTTGAAAATTGTGTGGTTTTGTTGTCTTTAAATTTAGTCCCAAAGTCTGTAGAAGAAGACTTTTTTTAATAGGTAGATCTTCTGATTGGTGCTTGTTTAAGACTGCTTTGATGGCTGCAGTGCCAGGGGCTGTTCCAGCCATTGAAATCGTACTTGGACCCAACATATGGAGATCTGATTTCTTCTTTCTTGGCACTGCTCATGGCAGGGGACAGGCTTCTGTCCCAAGACATCATGAAAGGAGCTGGTGGTGGGGGATAGTGTCTCAAATCAAACCCCACTGGGATGGTGTTGTGCTGGGACAGCTGGTTGCAGAAAACTTGCTGCAGTCCTGGCACAGCCAAGGAGCGCAGGGTGCCCATTGCAGGGGTGCTCGTGGGGCTGCCTCCAGCTGTGGAGGGGATGCTGGAGCAGTCAGAGACAGCTGTCGGAGGCCCTGTGGAACCCAAGCATCTCCTACAGGTCCTGTTCCTGTGTGGTGGCCCCAGGCAAAGCTGAGGACAGATGAAGCTTCAGGAGTTGGATCCCTAGGAGTAGGATGGCGCAAAGCTATTCCAGGCATGCCCTGGCAGGGGAGAAAGCTCTCTGCAAGTGTCTTGCCTTGTGTGGGACCCCAGTGTCTGCTGGGTGTCCTGCACAGAGGGCAGGTAATTGCATCGCTTTCTGGAGCAGTGTAATATGTTGGTATGGAAACATATCCTAACCACTCTTATTAGAACCACAAATGTGAAATCCCTCAGATTTAATTTTAGTATTTTTAGCCTGGCATCTAAAGGGACTGGTATCCTGACAAACAACATCTCACCCAGATGTTATTATTTTGCACCAAATTTAATTTCTTCCCACTGAAGCTAGAGCAGCATCTCTGCTGATAAAGATCAAGGGAAATCGTCTAGCATTTTCAGAAAATCTCATCCAAGCCTATCTGTTACAATGTTCACTTAGCAAAGTTTATTAGATTATTAGTTTTAAACCCTTGGGCTTTTTCTTTATGGCAGATAAGAAGGAAAAATCCCAACTAAAAAAAAATCCTCTCTTCACTAAATTTAAATGGTACAATTAACTCCTGGTCTTATCTCACAGGCATTTTTTTTTTAAATTATGGAGCAGTAATTTAATCCTTTGGAAACTTGCTGTGTTTGACAGTGTTAAAATGGATTGTAGCTGCCTTGACTGCAGTTAAGTCTTGCTCTAGAGCTTCTTTGGGAGCAAGATTTTTTGCTTTCCTGTGGTATATCTGTGCTGGTGTCTGCCCGTGTGTGCGCCTCCCAGTTCAGGTTCTAAGCCAATGGCCGTTTGGAAGTGGTATGCTGGGAAGCTGGGCTAAACCACATTGCTTCAAAACTTGCTGATATGTCTCTCTGCAAGCAATATCTAGTACTGTTCTAGGGTTGTCACCAAGCTAACTGGTGAGTTAGTATCACTAACCTACTGGGGCAGACGACGAGCCTCGTCTACAGTTTGCTTTCTCTCTTCTCCTGATCTTAGGTCTTAGGTTTTTGGTTGGGGGTGTTCTGGCCCTGCTGCCACCTATTAAAATGACAGAAAGAGTCCTCAAGAAACCCCACTGATTTCCTAAATATTACATCTGAATCTCTCAGCTTTGTGAAAGGTAAACTTGAACAGGAAAATACCAGGGTTGTTGTTTTGTGGGTTTGGTTTTTTTGTTGCTGCTTTTTTTTTTTTTAAAATCCTTCTGTCCACTGAAGAGCTTTGTTCCCCATGGTTGGATTGTGTGCATGTTCATCAGCAGCCTGGTGCCTCCTGTTTCTGAAGTTGTGGAATTAGCTCTTGAGTAATCACTTAATTTCTTGTCCTGCATATTGTCTGTGTTGCGCTGACGGTAACAGAAAATTATAGCTTTAGCAGCTGCTCGGAGACAGTTTTTGTGGTACAATCCTTGTTCATTGTCCAAGGGAAAAGGTACTTTCGAAGTAGTGGAAAGATTGCAACATAATGAAGCAAATTCCTCTAAGGGAAGAGCAGCACCTGCAGCCATTGCTTTGTGTAGGACTTACTGGTGGTCTTCCCCCTCCAGCAGTGTGACACACAGGGATGGGAGAGCTGACTCTGAGGGGCTGCTGCTGCAGCGGTGATACAGCGTGTTCCCGGAGAAAGTTGCGTTCATTATTTTAAGTGATTGCTCAAATAAGCTCTCAGCAGGATCTCATGTTCCCCTTCTGCAGCCTCTGCTGTTGTTATTAGTCAAATCCCAGGGTGGCTCTTTGTGTGGTGTGGTTATGGAGCATGTTTGTGGCCCCTCTGTTACCTCCCTGTGGTGATGGTGAGGCTGTTGGAGCCAACAGGGTAGCGGTGGTGTAAATCTGGAGATGCACCATATGCCTCTGTGATCCTAAACTAATCTGCCTGGACACAGGTCTTGCTTCTGCCTGCCTCCCAAATAGATCCTGTGGGGCTGCAGAGCTGCTGGGATTTGGCTGGAAATATGGGGGACACGATTCTGCCTTCCCAGCAACTACCCTGGCTGGAAAACTGGCTGAATCCCCTTTAGTGAAAGCATGTAGGCTTAAATGATGACCTGATCGTCTCGGAGGCAGTGGGGTGTAACTGTCTGTGAATGGCGGAGGGGAGCTTGATGAGGCTATGGAGATTTGAGGGCCTTTTGGGATGTGTGTTTCAGAGTAGCTTCTAGGAAGACCTTGATAAGTCATTGCAGATAAACCTCCCTGTATGTGTGTGGTATTCTTTTATTTGTGGGACATTTCTTTTCCTTCTCCCCTCTGGAGCTGAGCCCCTGATGGTTCTGGCAGAGTGGCGGTGTGAGGAGAAGGCTAATTCATCTCCCCTCACGTGCCGCAGTAGGGTGAAGGCAGAGCTGTAACTCTCAGTCTTACTGGGTGGCTCTGAAGGCTGTAAATCCTCCGTTAGGCATAAATGCAGCCATTTTGGTTATTTATAGTTATTTATGCTATCCATTCATATCTGTCAGGAATGAAGGCACTTTTGACATTGCAAGCTTCTATCAGGTTATCTTTAATCAGTTTAGAGGCACCTAAGCCACAAAGATATAAAATAGCCAATCCTAATGTTGGAGTCCTCTAAAGTACAACTGAATTATTTATTTTGTTATGATGAAAACGTCTGGGTTTTATTGGGTTTTCTTTGAAGAACTTGATTCTGCTTGAAGTCTGGAAGATAAAAGATCAGCAATTGTCTCTCCAAGTTTCTTATTCCGAATCCTTGAAGGCTTTTCATTTTTTCACGAGCTGCTGTTTCTACTTTAGAGTCAAGGTGATGAAATTGAGATTTCCTTTATTCTATTAAAAAGGTTTAAGTATATAAAAAAACCTGTTATCTGTACTAATTACACCTTGCATAGGTAAATCCAAGATGCTTTAATTACGTGAGAAGAGAGAGGCTGTGTGGTGGAAGCTATTGCATGATAATCACTGAGAAGGGTCCACTGGTACCAGCGCTGCCCAGCAGAGCTCATGTCTTATCATTTGGAGTAGTTTAATACTCCAGTGTCTTTAAACCAATTAAGCCTGATGATGCAGGTCTTTAAGGTGTCAGCAGTAGAAAAGGCCTTGGTGGATGGGTTTAATACCATGCTTTCTGAGGGACTCCAGCTTTGGCTGTGATGCAGCCTGTTGTCACTTACAGGGAAGAAGCAAGCCATTCAGAGCAAGCAGGAGACAACTCCAGCTTGAAAAGTTAATAACTATTTCTGAATGTGTAAAGCAGCAGAAGTGCTGAGAGCCCTGGAGCTGACCCAGCCTTGCAGAGGGAAAGTGCCCTGGGGACCAGCTGGATGCAGTTGTGGTGGCTTGGGATGTCTCACCAGTGAGCAGGCTTGGACTATCCACCAGGCTTCTTCCACAGCTTTTCTATGCAGGAGAAAAGTGACTGTTAACTGTGTAAATATAAATAAATGTAAAGTCTGGACAGGCTTGAGAGGTAGTCTATATGAACCTTGTGAAGTTCAACCAGGCCAAGTGCAAGGTCCTGCATCTGAGTCAGCGCAATCCCAGCCACAAATACAGGTTGGGCAGAGAATGAGTTGAGAACAGTCGTGAGGAGAAGGACTTGGGGATGCTGGTAGATGAGAAGCTCACCAGGAGTCAGCAGTGTGTGCTGGCAGCCCAGAAAGCCCTGCATCCTTGGCCGCATTCCCTGCAGCGTGGCCAGCAGGATGAGGCGGGGGATTCTGCCCCTCTGCTCCACTCTGGGGAGACAAAAATCCCCCTAGTGCTGCCTTCAGCTCTGGGGGGAACCAACATCAGAAGGACAGGGACCTGTTGGAATGGGGCCGGAGGAGTCCATGGAGATGCTCTGGGGGCTGGAGCCCCTCTGATGTGAGGACAGCTGGGAGTTCAGCCTGGAGAAGAGAAGGCTCTGGGGAGACCTAAGAGCCCCTTCCAGTCCTTAAAGGAGTCTCCAGGGAAGCTGGGGAGGGACTTTTGATCAGAGAGGGAAGCCATAGGACAAGGGGGAACAGTTTTACACTAAAAGAGGGGAGATTTAGATGAGATCTCAGGAAGAAATCCTTTGCTGTGAGGGTGGTGAGACACTGGCCCAGGTTGCCTAGAGAAGCTGTGGCTGCCCCATCCCTAGAGGTGTTCAAGGCCAGGCTGGATGGGGCTTTGAGCAACCTGGTCTGGTGGGATGTGTCCCTGCCCATGGCAGGGGGTGGGACTCGATGGTCCTTAAGGTCCCTTCCAACTCAAACCATTCTATGATTCTAATCTTACCAGTAGTCAAGTGTGGTATGAGTGGGGCGGTCAGCTTAATAGCTGCAGGTGTGTTGTAAAAAGTGCATGTGCAAATGTGAACTCCTGATTGTGGGCCTGTGAAATACTAAGCTGACATTTTAGACGGGACTCAAAGAATGAACTAGGTTTTGGAAGAGAACATTAAAACACTAATTAGACTTTACAAGGAAATAAGCGCCACAAATAAATCTCTGTATCGCCTTATTATTCCTGTTCCTTAATTATTCCTCTGCTAACTAAAGTCTTTCTGCATCCTTCTCTGAGGCACCTATCTCCAGAGCAGCAGCTCTCAGCTCTTGAAAGCTCCTTGTTTTGTTGTTGTTTTAATTTTTTTTTTTATTTTATTAATGTGTATTTAAAATAAGAATGGTCCCACTGTGTCAGTTCAGGCTGGTATTTTGCCTTTGGCAATGGTTCCTGCCAGATGCTTTGGATGCACAAAGTTTGCAGTGAAAGACTATGGTGATGTGTTTCCCAAGTTGATAACCATGTTCTAAACTGATGATTACAGGTAGGTGGAAAGAGCTGTCTGCATAATGAGGGATCTTCAGTTGTCAGAATTGGTCTAGGGAGGTAATGTTTCCTTTCGAATAACCACAACTTATTGTTCATAAATCACAGTTAATCTGTTTATTACACTGGCATACGAGGCTGGAATTCTGGAGTGTGCTATAATGCTTAGCTTTAGGAGCAGAGCTGCAATAGTAGCAGCAGTTTCAAATGATTTGAAATTGGGGGATCAGCAAAATGCAGGAGCTTGTGGAAGCTCTGGGCATTAAAAATGACTGCTGAGGATTGATGAGTTTCTTTAACAAATTGTAAAATCCATCATGCAGGAGTTAGGGCATGAAACTGCCCTCCTGAGCCACATAAACCACATGTTTGGAAGCATTGCGTGGCAGTGCACACTACCAGGAAGGGAGATTTTGAACAATGTTTGGTTTTGCTTTTGTTTCTCCCTCTCACTGCCTGGCCTTTCAGTCCCAGCATAGCACTGGCATGTGGCTCACCAGGCTCTGGGCATACTGGTTGGGGGCTGCTCCCTGGAGGAGCCTTTTGGTGTTCTGCTTCCTCTCCCTTATGAGGAAAGTCTGAGAGACCTGGGGCTACTCAGCCTGGAGAAGAGCAGACTGAGAGGGGAATCTCACTGATGCTTATCAGTATCTAAAGGGTGGGTGTCAAGAGGATGGGGCCAGACTCTTTTCAGTGGTGCCCAGCAACAGGACAAGGGGCAATGGGCACAAGCTAGAACTCAGGAAATTCCAGCTGAGCATGAGAAAAAAACTTCTCCATGTGGAGGTGGTCCCTGAGTTGAGTATCCATAGCCTGGCCTCATCCTGCCCAGCAGCGACTCCCTGGCACATCTGTAGAGTGAAGTGTGTGCGGTGGAAGATGTCCCCAGCCCCTGGTTTTGGGGTCTTTGGGACTTGAATGATGCAGCCATGGGGAATTTTGTGTAGTTGAGATCCCTTTTCTGTGTCCTGCCTCTCTTTGTTTTTCCCCTGCAATAAAATACTGCTGATGCCCTTCCCCTCATTGGTGAAATGAGGCTTGGAGGTTAATAAGAGGCTTTTTGAAATGCCCATATGCTGCTTCAGCAGTTTTTAAACATTGTGCTTGATGTCTGGGCTTAATAGTCCCTTATTCAGAGAGTGTGGAGGAATTCCTGGATACCCCCGGGCCTTTCTTCAGCTTCTGGGGTACATCCCTGACAGTTGCTTTTTTTGCTGTGAAAGAGGATGGTGCTCCCCTGCTTCTAAAGGGTCTAGGGAGGCATTGTCCATGGGTACCAGGAGATGCTGCCTGGGCAGAGCTGTGGTAGACACTGGACCTATGACCTGGTGTCTGTGGTTTTCTGTGTCTGTAGGTGGGCCTCTTGGCTGGGAAGGTGTCTGGGATGAGTGTTTGGAGGAGCATCATGGCTGAGATGCCCACGGTGTCTCCTGCAGCTCCTCCATATATGTACCCCCATGTTGGGCAGCATGATGGTGCTGCCTCTGTCTCCTGTGCTCTCAACCCGTGCTGGCAACACACGATCCTCTGCCTGCCTTCCCCATTGGAGTGTGAATTGTGAGACAGCCAGGAATCAAGGGCTCCTGTGCTTCTTTGAGTCTTCTGCTTCTACAAGTGGGCCATTTTCTGTAATTACCTTTTGAGCTGCAACTTAACATCTTTTGATAGTTCAAGTACTAACATTCTTAAAATGCCTCCTAATGCTATAAAGCAATCAAATAACATTTTTCCTAGCTTGTAGTAGTATGATACAAATGTCATGTTCCCGTTGAATGTGGTGTTTATAGAACTGCTTGGTACTGTTGTGCTTTTTTTTTTTTTTGTTATTTCCTTAGTAATTTGAGTACAGAAATGGGCACAGAGGTATCTTCTATCTCTTCGCCTGCAAGGGTAAATAGGGGCATTCTCATTGCACGAAGTGCTTAAATGTGAACAAGAGCTGGTTTGTTCTTGCTGGGGAGGAAAGGAGGAAAAAGCCAGTGTCCAGCAATAAAGGGAGGGGCTGTTTCTGTAAAGCAAACACTTCACTTGATTGTTGTCTACTTTACTTTTAAAGCATCGATAAGATATGGCGATAAAATGGCCAATGGTGCATTTCATCTGAGGGAAATGAACTCTTGCTGAGCCAATTAAACTGTCAATACTCTGTGGTTTCATGTCCCCTCAAGCAGACTGGGTCACCTCAGGTGTGTTACTCACTCTGACTTCACCACTGATGTGAAATCAATGTTAGCAATTTAGAATCTTTCATTTTACTGTGAAAGTATATTAATCTGTGAAACACATCACCCAAATGGTGAGGGCAGATGAGACCTTTCTACATGAGTGTATACAGCTGGCATTGCCCCTTGGGTTATCTGGCATGTAGAAGCCCACGTAACTTCTGGACGTGCTGGAGGCACTGACAATCTGGTTCTTGAGCTTTGGGTTTTATCCTGTAAAATATTATAAAACTGTAGGAGTACATTGTTCTGGGTGACCTTATTGCTTGCTTAGTGGACATTGTTTTTGTGAGGTAGGTTTTGTTTTGTCAGCTTCTTGGATCTTCTGTGGCTTTAGGGGTGGGAACTTGGCACACCTTTGAGTGGTGGTGTCACAGTGGTGGTCCTTTCTGTGCTCTACCAGGCAGAGTGTGCCAAGAGGTTTGCTTGTATTTGAAGAATCTTGGTAGCTTTATGGATTCTGACAGTAAGGATGAGTACCTATGTAGTGTTTCTTCACAAATGCAGTGAACTGAACTGTTTAAAACATGTCAACTTTCTCTTAAATCTCATTTTCAGATGTTCTGTGGGTATTGAAAGATCATTGGGTTGTTGCATGGCAGACGCTTTTCAGAACAGCAGGAGAAGAGATTGTGTCTTGTCTCCCTCTGCAAATGTGCTGAGTTCTGGAGTTGCTGGAAGGCCCTCCAGCCCTGTTTTCACCATGTAGCTGGTTTGATGGGCCCGTGATGCAGTTTATCCACCCAAGTCAGCTGTGACCTGAACAGTGAAGGAAGCCTCCTTGTGTCAATGGCTAACTTGCCTGACATCAGCGGTGTTGGAAAAGGGAGAAAGCCCCAAAGGCATGTGCATGTGGGGGAAGACTTGCCTAATGGAGAAGAAATGCCTTATTTTTAGATTTCTAAAGGCTCACTGCAGGGTTTTTTTCTGTAAACTTGATTACATAATTTGCTGGAAACCTGGAGTATTTTGGCATGGCTGAGTTTGTGGGGGCTCTACTGTGGTCTCTAGGGTGCCTGGTGCTTCCAAAGATTGACCAAAGATCTTACCGTGGCTTCTAGGAGACCCCTTACACCTTCCTGTCCCCACAGCCCACACCAGCGGGGTTGGGTCCCACAGCAAAGCAAAAGGGGGAGTGTGGTGGCAGGAGCAGACTGGTGACCAGCAGTTGGGGCTCATTGAACCTGGCTGCTGGCTAAGGTCTTGCCACAGAGCTGAAGTGATAAAGTCTCTGCTGTCTCCCTTGCATATAGCTGTGGAGTTTGAAAGTTAGGATTCACCCTATGACAGGCTTGGCTAACATAATGTGACATCCTGGCTGTAGCCTCTAGCTGTGCCTCCATGGTATTGCCAAATGGGGCACTTTTGGCATGAAACATCAGTATGGGCTGCAAGGTCCTGAGTCTGGGAGTCCTAAAACCATAGAATCGTCTAGGTTAGAAGGAGGAGACCTTTAAGATCATCAAGTCCAACTGCTAACCTAACACTGCCAAGTTACCACTAAACCTTGTCTGTCAGTACCATGTCTGCATATCTTCTATATACCAGCAGGGATGATGACTCAGCCACTTCCTTGGGCAGCCTGTTCCCATGCTTGACAACCCCTTCCATGAAGAAACTTTTCCTAATGTCCATCCTAAACCTTTCTGGTGCAACTTGAGTCCATTTCCTCTTGTCCTATCACTTGTTTCTTGGGAGAAGAGACTGACCCCTCTCTCTACAACTCCCTACCCTCCTTTCTGGGAGTTGTAGACAGTGAGAAGGTCTCCCCTGTCTGCTTCTCTTCAGGCTAATCATTGGGTGTATGAGAAGCTTTGCTTTTGAAATTAAAGCTCTTGCATGGTGACTGCAGAGGAATGTGACCCAAGAGCGTCTTGGAGACAGATCTCACCAGGAGACTAGAAAGAACCTCAACTCTTAGTAATGTTTGGAAAGGGCTGGCATTCATTTTGCTGGAGCCTTGGGCTAGCTAATGCTCTCCTCAGCTGAAAATAGAAATGTAATAGTTACTGTCTGGTTCTGTTGCCTTCTTTGTGTTGGGCTTTTACTTTTAAAGCCAATAAGAAGATTAAGCTCTTCTGACTTTGTGATAAGCATAGGCCTGACAGGTTTTTCTTCTCACAAAGGGAAAATATTTTTGCTCTTAATCTTGATCCAAAAGTCTCAATGACATGGCAGCTGATCGCTGCTCCTATGCAGCCTGTGTGCTGCCACCAATGGGGTGTGGGTGAAGGGCTTGAATCAAAATTGCTGCCTGTTGGCACACAATGAATTAAGGAGTCCATTGCAGCATTCCTGAGAATGCTTTCATCCCTGCTTTACATTGTAGATTAGCTCAAAACTGCTACAAAATACAAATTGGTGACCAGCATGATGAAATAAGTTATTTTTTTCCACCCTTCCCTCTGCTGTAATGCCTGGAAATGCCATTGACAAGATGGTAACACCTTGGCACACTCGAATCTTCTACTGAAAAGGCACAGGAAAATACATCAGGATGCACTTATGGCATGAGCTAAATAACTTTTGATGCTGAATCTGTAGCTGCTGTCGTGTGTGCGTGGGCTGGCTTTCTTTGTGTGGCTTTGATGTGCTGCTCGATTTGGCCTGTTTGTCCTTTGTCCATGTGTCAGAGTTGGACAACAGGGTCTGCAGCCAGTGCTGCACAGGAGATGAGCGAAAGCTTTCCCAGGTGAAAGTCAATTCATTTCCATGACTAATAGATCTATGAATTAATGCATCTTTTATTGCAGATGAAATCTAGCAAGAGCCTCATATTTAACCTACTAATATTTAAAAAAATCTTAATTGGAAAAAAAAATCATCTGAATATGTGCTTGTGGCAGGGGGAAAAATAATCACATAAAACTGTTGGTTAGAAAGGGAAGATTAAAAAAACAGCCTTCTGAGACAAGAGCAGTGTACAAACAAAGAACAGTGTAGATCAATTGTAAATGAATTCTGTGGCTGATTAGCTCTTCCCAAATTTGTCATCTTCGAGTCAGAAAATCTATGATTGAGTGTCATAAAGAAGCAATTTTAAAAGCAGTAAAGAACAGTAAGGGTGCCTCTAGGATTACAGCTCAGCTTTGGAATTCGTGTTCTTTGAAGGAAATTGCCGAATAACAGATCACAATAATGCAGTGTATTTGTATTGGTCAAATTCCTATATTCCTATTATGATTGCAGTGAAAAATGATGTGTCTTTTTTTTTCTTTTTTTTTTTTTTTCAGGAAAGGTAATTAAATAGGCCTAGTAATGCCTGTAAGGAGATTGGCTTACTCCGAAAGAGGGGGGAAAAGAATGTGAAGGCTAATCAGATCAATGTGTGAATCTATCTCATTAAAAAAATAAAATGAAATTGCTATTGAATTTCCGAGGAATTATATTGAAATTACACACATGCTTTTACTGCCTTTTAATTACAAAATCACTTCAATCTGCTTGTGCTGCCCACGTAAGTGGGCTATCAACTGTTCTTAAATATTGGCTCATAAATTCCAAATACTACTTGAAATGGAAGAAAATAGTATCCTTGGTCCTTCAGCTGGGTATGCCCACCCAGTTTAGTGAGGACTACCATTTGTACTGGAGAAATCTTCACTAGCTAATTTAGGTGCTCAGTTTCCCTCTGGACAAGGCTTTTAAGATTATTTCTGCCACTGTTTGTCAGGGGAGTGCTTGGTCTCTGATGTCCAGCTCCACAGCTGTGATCGACCTTCTTATGAAACTTTTGGGAATTATTATGTACTTAGTGACAGCTAGATGGAGGGCCTGGGAAGGATTTTCACTTATGGTGTAATGCATTGACTCCCTCAGCTGGGTAGAAGCAGGGCTGGGATGCATGGCTGGTGAACAGTCCTGCAGTGAAGTCTCCTCTTGCGTAGAAAAGACATTTAGAAGAAAGAATTAAATATAAAGTATTGTGTAACGAGAAAAATGACCAAGGGAATTCTGAATCTCTTGTGCAGCACTTCTTATGATGGAAATGTTTGCTGTAAGGAGGAGTTAGCTCCTGCTGTTAGTGCATCAGTAAGAAATGTTGAAAAGTAATTCATTTTTTTAATGGTGTAAGGGTTTTTTTGGCTGAGAGAATGACAAGAGCACAGTGCTGGCTGGTGGTCATCTGCTCAGCCTCTGTTGGAGGACAAGATGGTCCTCCCTCTCTTTGCAAAAGAGTTGTATGTGCTGTTTGGAGGAGGATTGACCACTGCTTGACCATCAGGTTGTGGGCAATGCAGTTCTTGGCATGCAGGGCACTGCAGCCAGCTCTGCCAAAGCACTGCCATGGGTGCACGTGAGTGGTACTTGTCAGACCCACAGCTGTCCTGGGATAAGGCAACAAGCTGGTTCTAGGTAAGATTAGTGGAAGGGATGTTTACATTTGCCTGTGGTCCTGCAGGAGGGTGGCATGGCTGCTTGGTGACCTGTGCAGAAACAAGAGGGACAACGGGAGGAGAACAACTGGCCATTGGTTTGTGCTGGTGGGCTGGACACTGGGAGACTTTGCAGGTGTTTTGTGCATATATGAAGAGCCCAGCACTGCTCCTGGTCTGTTCTAGGTTCACATCTGCCCAGGTGTGGTGACTTCCTATGGCAGCTCCCCATTGGGGGTGGGACTCAAGGTAGAGCTGAGCTTCACCCCTTGTCTGTGGGCTGGCATGGAGGGGAAAGCATCCATTGCAGTCACCAAGGTGAGTTGTTGGCTTATTGTGAATTATGTGAGGTAGTATTGTAATAAATGAGGAAAGTTCATGCATTTAAATAGGTAGTTTTGGAAAGGTGGGAAAGGTCTACCTTGAGGTGCACTCATGCTGATGTTGCTTTTGTTGTCTTTGGGAATGAGCTTTGTGATTTCTGAAGAAAGATTAAAGGTGTGTTTCCATATAGAATAGGTCTTCTCATCTGTGTTTGCTGAGAGATGGCACTTGAGTGTTGGAATTTGCAGCAGCTTTAAAGCTAGAGGTGATAAGCTGCTTTTCTCCCTCTTGCTTTGTTCATAGGCTGTTTGTTTAGATAATGTCCTGGAAATATTAGTAGCCCTGTACATCACATTTTGCTACCAGCAAAGAAAAAGCAGTGCATTTGACATTTGGGGAAATAGTTCATTTTCTAAGGGATGTGGTTCAGAATCTACTTCTTGAACTAATGGACAGTATAATGCTATTTTTTTACTAGGTTGCTTAGATTTTTACCTTGAAGATGCACTGTAAAGTGCACTGCATTACTAGCATTAAATAAAAGTAAATGCTTCACATCAAATAAGAAGGCAGTCTTTGAACTGGTGAGAGGTTGGGAACCATTTATTTCTCTGGCTTGTGATGCTTCACTGTGATATAAGCGTGAAAAATAATTAGACTCATTGGTATGTAAATATTTGATCCTGAAATGCATCTTGAAGATACAGACCCAGGAGAAAGTAGACTTTTCAGATGCACATTGATTCGCCTGGATTTGTTTCCCACCAATATCTAGATCGCAAAATTGGGTTCAGAAAGCTACATCAGAGGAATATTTTCAAGGGTGAAAATTTTATGAAGGTTATGAATGAATCAGGCAGTCTCTGCAACCTAAACTTGGATTTTTTTTTTTTGTCCTATGTATCAGAATACAGCCTTTAATCACAGCATCACGTGTATTTTTCCACAAGCTTCTTCCCTTGGGTAAGGGTACTAAATGAATGTCCCTTAATGAGCCATTTTCTTTCTCCTTGTTGTTTGATGCCTGGTTCTTAATACTTTCAAATGACACTTAAGGACATGATTTTTCAAAATTTTCAATTGCATGTGAATACTTTATGTACATGCTGTTTCTTGATGTTCAACACCAAGTAGTAGCATGTTTATTCTAGGGATAAAACAAGTAAAATTCAGAAGGAGCCTAAATCAGACCTTTTTTGGCTGCATACATGGCACTGTTGCAGCATGTGTTCAAGATGTAGGTCTTGAGTTAGGGTAGTGAGTTAGGGTATAGTCTCTTTAGTTACCTCTGCCTTTCTACACTTTCTACCTTTCGACTCATGGAGCTGGCAAAGTAAGGAGCTGAAGAAGCAGCATCTGACTCCTAAGTACTTCAGTTTTGCCTTTTAAGTTAATAAAAAGGAGTAATAATGCACTGAAGCCTGAACTGTCTTTTAAAAAGTAGAAGATTTCAAGGTTGCAAGCCAAAAAATGTCTACTTTTATTCTCCCCTCAAAGCACAAATGAATTGGATCTGGGTGCATTCTTTCATATAGAGCAAATAAATCCCCAAACTCAAACGTACCCCCAAACTGTCACAAAAAAGTTCATGTTTATGCAGACTTTCACCAAATGCTGTCAAAAATGGAATTCTGTTTCAAAGTCTGGGAGACGCTTCAGTTAATTAAAGAAAAGGTCAGAAGGATTTTTTTCTTTTTTTTTACTGTAGGCAAAAAAACAAAAAAAGATAAATCTTTCTCCTCTGCCTTGTTCTCAGAAGCAGTTGAACCATTTTGGCTGAAATTAAAATTTGCCTGAGGCAGACAAAAGGCATGCAAAGTTGCAATCCAGATGGTTAGAGCTTGGCAAATTTATAGGTAAGTAGGAATAGGGTTAAAGATCAGAAGCATTAGGCAACTGTAATATGTAAGGCTACTGGCTCTGCCTATAATCAGTTATAGTATTTAATCTCAATGTCTGCTGCAGAAAGCTGTTGTGCTATTCTGAAGTGTGATCATTCATTTGGAGATTTGGAAGGGCCTCAAAAGCTAAAGTGAGTTTGCTTATGGGATGTGAGAGGACATATATATCCTCTGCATATGTGATGTTAGGAATCTGTCACCTCTGAGCAGCCGCATCTGTGCCAGGAGTCCCTGCTGCGGTCATGCAGAACCTTCTCAAGTGTCTGTGCTGCTGTTTTACTCTCCTTTTAATCACTCCTTGTAATAGATGAACATAAAACTTCTTGTTCATAAACAAATCCATCATAGGTTTGAGCGTGTTACTGGTTTGCCAGTGCGTTCATAATGAAGATTTTTGTTCTGATCCTCTAAACAGCCATGCCCTTTTTTTTCATTCGTTCATAGTGCTGCTGGAGTCAGTGTGAGCATTAAAGCATGGTATATATTCTTGCATGCAAGGCATTTCAATATCATTTTTTAAACTCCTTGGGGGACTAATCCAGCAAGAGGATTTAGTTTATGGCCTGAGAAATGATCACCTGTACAAGGACTTGACTCTGAATGCTGTGAATGTGCCAGAAATTGGTCAGTTCCTTAATGTGCTCAGAGGAGAGGAGGAGAAATGGAACAAGAGAATTAAAAAAAAAAGATGCAGTTTTGTATGTAACAGGGGCTGAGCCTGTTTTAGGTGGTAGGAGCTGCAGAGAAGATGCTGCAGTGGCTCAAGTCAAGCCTGATGTCACCCTTTCAAGACGCTGTGAGTGTGCTTGCTGATTGTGGTCCAAGGGTCAATAAAAGCTGTACCAAAACTACGCTTTTGAGTTACTGTGGGTTGGAGCTAGTCTGGCCTGTTAATAACAGGTTTTGGTACTAAAAACTACCCATAATGATGAAGTCAGCTGGTGACCCTGAACCCTTAGATCTTTAGGGCTGTAAAACCTTTGTGGAAGTGGGGTTGTTGTCTTCCATGGCCAATGGCTGCTGTGTCTGAGCCTTTCTGCCAATTTTGTCTCTGGGAAGTGGAGATAGATCTCCTCTTGTGTTTTTGTGGAGGTCTGAATGTGCACATAACTCACTGTGATACACTTGAAGGCTTCAGGAGGAGTGTTTGTGTGTGTATGGGAACTGAGGTCGCAGTAAAACAGCGACAGCTAAACTCAAGGGTAAAAGGGGACAGAAAAGAGGACTCTGTGTTATTTCTGAAGACAATCCTCCTGCCTTGTCTTGGGTGATGCCCTGCAGGGAGGCTTAGGGGATCTCTCTGAGACAAATAGTGTCAATGTAGCACTTTTCTTCCCAACTGGCTATAAACTGTAATTTTGGGTTGGAGAATTAATTTATGACTGCCTGAATCGAGTCTTGCCTTACCTGCTCTCCTCCAGGCTTTTGCGTGGCCCTTCTCCAAAACAGCATCCAGCTTTTCAGCCCATTGACAAGGCAGAAACGCTTGGTTCCATGCTCCCTGTATATTAAATTTGTTTGTTTTTCTAACCTGCTAGTAACTAAGACTTCATTTAGCTCCTTGCCCCCCCTCCTTTCCTCTGCTGTGGTTGCTGGCTCCTCTGCACCATATAGAGTGCCCCGTCTCCCTCTCCCGGAGTGAGATGGTTGAGGAGGTCATGTGGAATTAATGAGGAAGTAGATCTCTGATTTTGTTTCTGCTTATGTACTCTGACATTTCTGACATTTTCTGAAGTGTAAAATTTGGAGAAAACAACAACTTGGCTTTTACTGAAAAATGAATTATGTTTGCACTCTCCCCTTTGTGGTGGGCTTTTGTCAGAAGACAAAGCCACAGACGTTTGGGGGCAAGGCTGAGATGGTGAAAGGTCAGCAGTGTAATGTTAGAGAGAGAAAATCTACACTAAGGTAAAAAGCTCAAATTAAGTGTTGATTATCGGGTAACAAAGTAAACTCTTCAGAAGGCACTACCTTCTATGTGCTTAGTGTATACAGTTGATTTATAGACCCGAGTTTATCTGCTTCATAAATTAGTCTGTCTTCTAATTACAGCTAATGGAAGATGACTTTCTCTGCTCTTCAGTGGTGTTTTCTGTTCCTCTGCAATGCACAGATATCCCCAGTACAGCAAAGCATGTGTTGCTCTGATAAACAGAATTACAGGTGAGGGAAAAGCAGCTGGGTTTTGTTCATGAGTGCACTTATTAATAGTTTTTGGAGATCTGGTTTAGTAAAATGTACAAGGGGAGGCAAAATACTAAAGGGCTGTCCTGTTTATCCTTCCTGACCTTTTCAGTGTTGGTTTTCTTTTTGTCCTTTGAAAGGAAAGGAACATCAAGTTTAGGAATAAGGAAATGATAATGTAGGTTCTTGCTAAAATCAAGGATTAGGGGCAGCTTGCTCCCTGGAATGACAAATCATTTACCATTACAGATACACAGGCAACTGTTTGTACCCAGCCCTGGTAAGGGACAATGATGCTGTTGTGTCTGATCCCTTCCCTCCAAGGTTTGCAATCCAGGTATAAAACGGGTGACAACAGTTGAGTGTGGACAAAAAGGGGACACAAAGAACAGGTGCAATGATGCATGTGAGAAGCGCTGTGATCTCAGTATCACAGAAAAGAAAAAAAAGGTGGGAAGGAAGAACCTGAATGCACAGAAAGAAGTAGCTTTTCCCATGTTCCTAGTAGCCTTTCAGGTGTAGAGGAGCATGGGAGAAAATTTAAGTAGGGAGCCAGTATATTCAATTTTCTATTTTATTTCTTCAGATTGTCTTTAAGAAAAAATGGAGCTAGAACATGGGCTGATAACAAGAATGGAAAAAGGGAGTCATTAGTCTACTCAGAGTTTGCTTGGCCGTTAGTATTCTATTAAATTTTCCCCTGCTTCTAATGATATGAGGAACACTGGGTACACTTGAGAGGATGCATGTCATTAAAATGATATCTGACAACAGTTCTTTGACTGCCTATGATGCTTTTGATTGTTAATATGATAAAATGTAAATGATCAGAATATAAAAACTCCCTTTTGTCTTTCTAGTGTTTTCAGCTGCCTGTTAAACAAATTATATGGGAAAGTGAGTCACCTGTTATTTGGTACAGTGGTGTCACCCAGATACTTTGAAATGCTTAATGGCATAAAATGAAGTGTCCTTGGTTTATTTTCCTACTGGTAATGACATTTTTGGTGAAGTGAGAGTGGGTCCTTCAAAATGCAGTTGCCTTTTCCTTACTACATAATCGTATTTTTTATGCATTATGGTACTGTCTTGCAAAGTATTATGTCAGGTTCTTAATAAGCTATTAAGCTCCTGTAGCATAGGGGTAGCTGTTCTATTGGGCTCAATTCTCCTTTACTGTAATGCAACAGCGCATAGAAGTGTCCATGTCTTCATTTATTTCCTTGTGTGTGGTGTTGTCTAGCATAAAAGCATGCAGAGGATGCCATGCAGAAATGGTGTCCTGCATGACGCCATTCTGCACATGACCTTATGGCACGTGCATTTATCAGGTCCAGGCGTAAGAAGTAAAAGGGAATAGCTAGGGACAGCATCTGTTTGCAGCCATATGACTTTTTTTTGGTTGTTTTTTTCAGTGCTTGCTGCTGCATGAGTCAATTTGTTGGTTCTGCTTTCTCTGCCTCCTGTAACATTACCATGGTCTCTCCTCACTTGCTCAGAGGAGGAGGTGGCAGCTGTTTGTTGACTATGGTAGGATGTAGTAATAGAGACCATAATAATTGCTGGCCAGCACAATTCATCTTCATGGCACATATAGGTGCAACTGAACACTCCCAACAGCTTTGCAGATGACAACAGTTCTGCTGAAAGGCCCTCTGCAAGGAAGACCTGTAAACTAGTTTGGTTGAGATGTAGTCACTACAGCCGCAAAACCCCACAGAATCACAGACTGGCTTGGGTTAGAAGGGACCTTAAAGATCACCTAGTCCCACCCCCTGCCCTGGGCAGGGACACTTCCTACCAGACCAGGTTGCTCAAGGGCCTGTCCAACCTGGCATTGAACATCTGCAGGGATGCTGCAGCCACAGCTTCTCTGGGCAACCTGGGCCAGTGTCTCACCATGCTCAGAGTGAAGAATTTCTTTCTGAGATCTCATCTAAATCTCCCGTGTTCCAGTTTGAAGCCACTATCCCTCATCTTGTTGCTATATGCCCTTGTAAAAAGTCCCTTCCTACCTTTCTTGTAGGCTACTTCAGGTACTGGAAGGAACTATAAGGTCTCTCCAGAGCCTTCTCTTCTCCAGACTGAACCCTCCCAACTCAGCCTGTCCTCACAGCAGAGGGGCTTCAGTCCTCAGAGCACCATTCTCGCCTCCTCTGGACCCACTCCAACAGGTCGATGTCCTTATGTTGAGATCTCCAGAGCTGGAGACAGCACTGAAGGGGCGGTCTCGCTGGAGTGGAGTAGAGGAATGGAAGTGTACACTTTGTGCTCCTAAACAGGCTGCTTTTGTAGGCAGTTTCCATCCTGTTATAGGGGATGTGTTTTTGTTCCTGCTTGAGTGTTTTCACAGCGAAGGGTCTGTTCCTTCAGCTGCAGAGCTGGAGTGATCACTGTCTGGCAGATGTAGGTGTATAGTGCTGTGTGTGTCACTGGTTTTGTAGGACAGACTTCCCCAGCTGAGGATGTGGTCTGTGGGTCTGTGCACTAAACAGCCCGGTGAGCAAGGAGGAGAAACATCCAGACTCCTGAGCTCTGTGGGATAGCCTTTTGGCAGTGGCTTGCAAGTGTCTTTCTACATTGTCTACTCTTCTGTCAGCTGCACAGTCCTTCTGTGTAACTTCAACGGCAAAGCATCATCTCTCCTTCC
The DNA here is from genome assembly GCA_013398155.1 of Pedionomus torquatus. Taxonomy (NCBI): domain Eukaryota; kingdom Metazoa; phylum Chordata; class Aves; order Charadriiformes; family Pedionomidae; genus Pedionomus; species Pedionomus torquatus. The sequence continues at coordinate 18,792 of VZRU01017029.1, read as the reverse complement.
TGGTGTCAACATGTGCAGCTACGAGGCAGTGCTGCATCCTCCTTCCTGCTGTTTAATGAACTTCATGAACTTGAACACAATGTTATTACTGATGCAGAGGCCAGCTAATTATTTAAAACCAAATGTTAATGAATGATTATGGTAAGGGTTGTGTAATATGATTGCAATAGCTGAATAATTAAAATTTTAAAAAGTTTAATGCATCTTGGATGTGGTGCCTGGGGAGTAAGCAAGTGTCTTGTTTTAATCACTTAATAGCAATTTAACAAGCAAGGCGGTGTAGCAGATTAAGGGATATTAGGCAGTGCAGCATCAGTTGAAAACTCAGTCAGATTAAGCTCAATAAACAGGAGCTGGTTAGCGTTAGTGGGGGCTGGAAACCCGAGGAGGTGGACGCACCTCAACTGGTCCATGTCGCTTGTAGATGGGCTGCAAAACTGGTTATGTGTGATGGAGAGGGGCTGGGCAAAGACGTGGAAACCATGGATTTTCCAGCTGCTTTGTGCAGCCCAGGAATAGAGAGCATCTAGCTGTGTGAGGGCTGCTCCGAGACCCAAGAGGGTGTCACTGGAGAGTAGCATGTGGCCAATTGCATTTCTGGGGGGAGAAGAACAAGCATTGGAGGTGGAGGGTTGAGTCAGGGGCTTGCCAAAAATCTCTGCCTGGCAGCAATTCAGAAAGTATGAAATGCTGCAGTGGGGACTGGGGGTTCCAAAATGGCCTGCAGGGGAGCCTCAGCACCAGGAAGGAGCTGATACGGGGCTGGTGCTCAGTCATGGACCAGGACAGCATTGGTCTTGTTGGCCCCTTTGGGCCAGCTGGAGAGGAGAACCCTGCGTAGATACCTCCCGTGGATGTGATGGGGGAATAAACTGTAGCTGTTTGTTGTTCAGAGCAGTGTGGTAGAACTTGGTCATCCATCTGCTGCTGCTTCACTGCATCAGAATATTTTGTGTATTTGTGGCTTCCCTGGGATGCTACCCAGACCTGTAACACGATGGTTGTGTCGCAGGCCACCAGGATGTGGTGAACAGCATGGTGTAGCGAATAGTAAGGAGGCAAATTTGAGGTTTCCCTGTGCAGAAAAGTGCCGAATTCTTCAGACTTGAAAATGTTGAGTTGAAAGGCAGTTCCCTGTCTCTTATAAGGCTAGATTGGCCTTTTTTGGTGTGGTATTTTTGCATGCAGTTCCTTAAAGCACGCGTATTTTCTTTGTGGAAAGAGAAACCCCATCTGCTGTTGCATGGTGAGCAGAGTGTGGGTAGTTGTAAGGTCAGAGCTTTCTTCTGCCTTCATTTTGATTCCTTTCAGCAAATCTGCAGAGGTATCCCCAGGTGCACAGGACAGCTTTTTGGTATTCCCTTTCCCTTCTAGTAAGGATTGCATCCAAACAAGGTGAGGCACTTGCCAACGACCCTCCTCAGGCATTAACATTTCACACTTTCAGGCTGTAATCTTCCTTTGGGAGTCATAGGCATGCACTGGCCTAGATAAACATTAACTGAAAGGATTATTTTTCTTTTGACAGTAAAGGTGCATGGAGCCTGTGGGACCCTGCTTTGTTTGGACACAAGTCAGTGCATGGTTGCAGGTGCTCAGAGGAGTAGCTGGTGACCAACTGCGGGAACACGCTGATCACTGCTTTGGTGAAAAGTTTGGGGTAGTCTCTGGCTATTTGCTTGGCAGCTCCTAGCTCTTGAGTGCTTATTTGAAGGCTGAAGGGGCATCTTTCCTTGATAGGGCAGCGATGAACACACACTCCTGATTGCTGTGTCAGAAAAAGCAATTTTGCGTAGTATTCTGCACTACAAGTCTTTTTTTTTTTTTCTTTTTTTTTTAAGTGCTTCTTTGCTTTCCTGTAAAATGAGGTAAGCAATTGTTCTATATTGACAGCTGGCTTAAAAATCAGCTACTCACTTGCCAGGCTAGGACAACGTGGAAATGCCATATAAGCACTTTCATGTTTTGTGATCATTTTAATTCAAGAATATTTAGAACCTCTTTGCATTGTTGCAAATTAAAATACAACCTGGTCTCTGACAGGTACCAAGACAGGCACAGAAGGAATTGCTGCTCTGAAAGTCTGAGAAGGGGCTTTGTGGAGAAACTGCTGCAGCCCCCAGGGAAGGGGGAGCACTGGCTTTTGGCTGTTAATTTCATTGTTTAAGGTCAGATTACACTGTAAATTATGCAACTAATTCCATCAACAAGCAAGATTATTTAGATAGCAGATGGAATTTAATTTGGGCGTTGCTTCTCCTGCATCTCTCTCTGGTTTTGTATTTAGGTTATACCTGAAAAAATAAACTAATGTCCATGTTAGGAGGGAGTTTATTATGCTTACCTTGCTGGAGAGATGTTGAGCTGGGTATTTCCCTTATGGCAGCTTACTTTTTATTGGCGTTTTTATAGCCTTTGCTGTAAGTTCCATTCATCCTATTCGACTTCAGAGCTGGTCCTCCAGTTGCTCTCTTTCTTTGACTGCAGTGAAAGGAGACAGCTGCTTCTTTGCATGTAGAATTGCTCTCCTTCAGCCTCCGTTCCCTGCTTGCCCAAGTCCTACCCAGAGTTAATTTTGATGCCTTTGTAAATATTTTCAGTGTATAACACAGCAACAGTGACACTGTGTAAGAATACATGAAAAAAAATCAATTTGAGAGCTGGACAGAAAAATGCCAGTTAGCTAAAAACATCTGTTTCAGCAAAACTCCAAATGTCACAGCTTCTGTTTTTTGTAAGCTTAAGCTGTCGTCTTCCAGCCAATGTGACCAAGGAAGTCTACAGAGCTGTCTGTGCCTGGGTAACCGCTTGATGAACAGAGCTGGGGTTTTCCATAGGTGGTGTGATGGAGGGCTTCCATGGGAAGGGCTCATCCTGGTTCTTGCTTTATTGCATGATACCTTCTGGAAACGAGTGTTTCCTCCATGGTCGGGGAATTGTGCAGAAATGTCATCCCTTCTTTCCTTTGAGAGCCAGAGCTGGTGCCAGGGCATTGAGTTTTAAGGGGAGGTTGTGGCTGTGTACAGAATCAGCGGTGTGTTAGAGGTCTGCACATGGCAAAGATTTGGCTGCCAAAGAGGGGACCTGAGGGGCCCAGGACAGGACTGTGTTGGGTAGGGAGCTGCTGCAGCAGGGGTCAGCAAAGCTGCTGCTTCCTTAATGCAAGAAAGCCAGTAGGTCCTAAGAGTAATGTGTAAATTGTGATTTGAGGTCAATTTTTCTCCCCTCTGGGAGCATCTCCATCCCCAGAGCTCAGTGCTGATCCCGAAAGGGAGACCCTTTTTCCATATTTCTCTGAAATTCACTGTGTGGCTTGCACCCTTGTACTGTCACTCTTACTATACGCAACACAAGCATCTCTCTGCTGCAACTGATGTCTTTCCTAGCAGTGCTGGGTCCCTTCTACAACACAGTGAAGTATCAAGTGAAGAATCTTTTAAGTTTTAAAGCTTGTCAAAAGCTTTGTGCTGTGGTAGGACTAGGATCTGTGACCAGCTCTTCCATAGTCCTCAGATAAGCTTTTATTAAGAGATGAATAGAGACAACCAGTATCTTGATAGGGTCTGATATTTCAGTAATAATTACAATGCAGTAGAGTTCTTTGCATTAATATAAATTTCCTTCGCCTTCCAACTTTTTGTGCTGTATTTAGGACAGCTTGTTTTCTTGGTGCCTGCTCCCCTCTTCCTCCTCCTTACCCTGAAAAGGAGAAGAAAGAAAGAATCCCATAATATTTTTGGAAAGTATTTTGAATCGGTTTCTCAGGTTGAGGCATTCCCAATCCCTTTGAGGTCTGCATTTCAACACTGCCAAAAGAAAGCATCTCCTCTGGACCAGAGACACGTGTCAGGAGAGCTGGCCCCAGGGAATGGGCTTCCCCATGACAAACTGGTCACCTGCCCAAAACCCGCAGATCCGTGTGGGATCGGAGAATCACTGCTCTGCTCCTTGGGGGTGAGGATGACATTTTCTTGCCTGTTTGAGTTTCCAGGTAGATAAGATGTTAAATGGAACTAAACCAGCCTTTGACTGAGACTTTTCTCTCTCTTGAGACTGTTGTCTCTGGTATTGTCTTTCAGCTGGAGCCCCACCAAGCGTTTAATAAGTGCACTGGCTTCTGAGATTACAAGCGCTTGGCTGGAATACCCCATTTTGTATACTGATACACCTGGAGGGAAAGCAATGCTCAAGTGTTAAGAGACTGGGTTCTGTTTCACCCATCTCAGATTATTATTACAAATCATATTATCTTAATGAAACAGGGATCCATGTAATAGAGAATCCGTTGTGTTGGCAAAAATGAAAGATGCATAGGAATTGCGATCATGTTACAATAATTGCCTCAGTGGTAACATTAATGCTTTTTCACTTCAGTTGCTCCTTGTTGATTGAACAACCCTTTTCTGTAGGCTATAAATCTCAACGGCTCTACCAATACAGAACTAAATAGTCTAATAATGTTTCCAAATGTAGCATTGTTTCACTGTTTTAGGAGACAGCACTGTTTTGTCTAAACCCTGGTCCAATCTAGGAAGTGTGACTGCATCTTATCTATACAGTCACTTACAACAGCATCTTTGTTACTTAACTACTTCTATGGGAGACAGGTCCAAAATTTAAAAAGCGGTATAGTTCCCAGTAATAAAGAACTTTTCGTCATTTAAAGTGAGAGACCAGCAACACCAGAGAAATGCATATGGAGATGGTGCCCTTCTTGCCTTGCATCCAGTGCAAATGATGAAGTGCTGCAATATATATGTGGCAAGTGCTTGAAACCTGTGTTTTACGGTATGAAGAACTGTTTTGCCTCCCCAGTAGAGCCCTGCTCATAGGTCTGTTGGCACAGATGATGCTGTAGGCAGAAGTGCCTGGTTTGGATGCTGAAAAAACAGGTGGTGGGAGCTCTGGTCATGCAGAGAACAGCTTTTCTCAGTCCCTCTGCCTTTCCTCAGTGCAGAGAAAACAAAAGCTGTCTCTAGTGCAGACTTGCCATCTGCCTGAGTGCTCGCTGGAGAGCCTGTAGATTTTCTTCTTAAAATGTTCCTTATTCAAATTTTTGAGGAAAAACACTTGAAAGTGCCTCTTTTTTTATTTTTTTTCTTTTTCTTCATAGATGCAGTTAAAGATCTTATGAATGTGGGTGTGTGGGTTTTTTGGTGGTGGGGTTTTTTTTTTGGTTTTTTTTTCAGCTATACCCGAAGTAAAGTCCCAAAGTGGTAGAGGCTGCTCTTTAGCAGTTGCTTGAAGGGATCAAAAAGTGTTTAGTCACTTGGAATTGCTGGGTTTATCAGATTGCTAAAGGACAGCTTCTTGGGGAATTGGAGAAATAAGACACTTGTACACATATTTACTACTAGTAGTTACTTTCAAATCCAATTGACATTAGTGTCTACCAGCACTAAATGTGGCAATATCTACGGGGCGTGGGTGTGTGGTTTAAGTGGTGGTGTTTAAGTTTTGAGCTTAAGTGTTTACTGGTCCAGCCCCTTTCCCAATAATAAAACAGTAGTTCAGTCTCTCAGGAAATCAGCAGCAAGTTGCAGTGCTGCCGTTAGAGCCTGGTATGTGTGGTCTGCCAATCCTATGTTTGGTGAGACATTTCAGGTGATGACTTTGCTGTCTGTGAGTTTAGACTACTGTAAATTATTGTTGCTGAATAGAGAGAGTGTGTTGACCCTAAAGCTCCCATAGAAAGCACTCTGAGCTTTATAAAAAGTGTCTCTTCTTATGAGCTGCTGTAGCTTCATTTTGCAGCTTTTCTTTTGCATCCACTGCTACCTGGGCTCAAGACTGTGCTCTGTGCAAGTGTCCTTGCTCCAACAGCATTGGTGCTGTACCTGCTGTGGAGCAGAAATCCTAACTGGTTTCCAAAAATCCGTTGTATGCAGGGACTCAGGTAAACTGAAGTACTTTCATATTTTTTTCTTTCCACGTGGGATGAAGAGTCAGTTGGGAGCCTGGTAAGGAGACAATTTTGGGACCTGCTGAGATTTGGGACTAAGCTAAAAGTGGCAGATGTGGAAGAACGTTGTAAAAATCATAATATCTGACAGCATGGTATGCTTTCCTTGTGGCAAACAACACTGCAGCTAGTTAATGCTGCTCCGTTCTCTGTGGAGATGGGCCCCAGCTGTGTTTTCTTGAACTCTGGCTAATCTGTGAGGTTCCCAGCTCGTTAATGGACTGTGAAACCTGGCTCCTTAAATTCTTCAAAATTCTGAGTATGACCTTTTGAAGCTTTTTCTTTGTGCAGCTTGCACATAGCAGCTTGCCATGCTGTGGCAGAGTAGAAGAGAGAGCATGTTTCTTCAGGAAGCTTATCTGAGGGTTTGTAAGGTGCAGAGCATAAGCAGAGGTGAGATTTTCAGCTGGACCGGCATCTTTGGTGTGCTCAGTGCAATTTTCCATGGTTCAAAACATGTTTGTATTGCAAAGACAAAACTCTGGCAAGGGACTTATCACACCACCATGAGTCCCCCCTTTCCCCCCCGCCTCCCCCAAGGGTGGAAAAGCAGGAGAGAGACCAACTGCTGTAAAAACCTCCCTTTGGAATGTTTTCTTTGCCAACCTAGTTGCTATTCTGGCAATATATGATAAATGAATGGGGCTTAAGTTTTAGGAGATAATATTAAGCTTCCACAACCGGGTTTTGTGTTGCAAGCAGCTAAGCACAGTGAGCTGTTGCGCCTGTATAACAAGTTTTTTGCTCCGACAAGTTTTATTGCAACTTCAGTGCAGGTTGGCAGGAGTGGAGAGGTCCAGAGCAAGCAGGATTTGGCGAAGTCTCTGCAGAAGAGTGCAAGGAGGCTGCCTGCAAGCAGCAGAAGCGCTGCAGGGGACTCAGAAGATGCTCACAAAAATGAGCATTTCTGCGCCTGGTGACTTTATAATAATAAACTATTTTTTTTTCATAGCTAAGTAAGCTTCTGCTGTGGTATCCTTGAAGGAATCTATATGCCTTTCCTGGCTTGCAGGTGAAGAGTACCTGTATATATGTGAGTGAGTGTATATATATTTATATTTAGATGGTAGAGATACTACATGTATCCCCTCGCACTCCTCCTTCCCAGACTGCCAGCAGAAAAAAAGTTAAAGCTTTGTAGGTCTATCCTGGTGTGTTTTGGGGATTTTGGGAGGGCTTATTTTTGTGGGGGGAGGTGGTGGTGGTTGATAAAATGTATAGGGAAATAAACTTCACGTATGCACTTGAAAAATCCTTATTTCGTCTGCATTCCACTTACCTCTTAGACTTTTGTCAATTTATGTGCTTTCTGATAAATGCCACCTTTTGGTGTAAAACAACCTGAATATTTAAAACATGGCATTTTTATTAGCTAAACTATAGATTTTCTTTGACATGTCATTTCTTTTGTTCTAAAATGCCCTGACAATTCATATCTGCGGCAGCCAAACAAGCAAATTTATGTATGAAGCCATTGTTCATTCCAAACGTGTCACTGCTAAATGAGGCAAAGTGTAAGCGTTTGATTTCCCCCTTTGTTTGCATGATGGGAGGTCCATTTCTCAATAATGAAAATACTTTTATTGCAAAATTCAATTAAATGAAATATCAAACATAAATCAGAACTGAGCTCTCGAGTTTCCATATGTGCCTATTGCTGCAGGGGTAACACTGGAAAAAGCATTCATTCTTCAAACTCTTCTTTTTTGTGTCAATAGTTGTTTTGTTTTTTTTCTTTTTTCTGGTGGACACCCCCCACGCCCCCCCTATATATAACAGCAATGAAAACCAGTTAGAGAAGTTTAGTGGGCTGCAAAGCCCCTCCGGATGATGCTGGGTTTCCCTGGCTAACAGATGCAATGTAGTAGGGTGGAGGTATCTGGAGGGACTTTCTGGTCCCCACTGCTACCTAACAGCAATTTTAAATTTGGCTGTGTTGTCTCTGCTGGGCACTTGTCTCCTTTGGCTTTCAAACTGGGAGGTGTGGCAGTCTCTCCCAGGACAAACTGGGACTCCTCAAAGCAGAAAGATTTTTGGAAAAAGTCTGTTTCCTGTCCACAGGGCTGACCCTGCAGTTGTCCTCCAAGCACTGGAGACTCCCATTGCAATGTCATGTCTGTACCTTACTGTGATCTCCAAAATCCCACATTTTGTGTTGAGACATAATTTCAAGGAAGTGTTAATGTCTTTGCTTGAGAGACTGATCCATTTGAGTGAAATAGGAAAATGTTTGGGCCGTAACTCCCTTCCTCAAGTCCTGACTTCTGAAAATCATAGAATCATAGAATGGTTAGAGTTGGAAGGGACCTTGAAGATCATAGAGTTCCAAACCCCCTGACATGGGCAGGGACACCTCCCACTAGAGCAGGTTGATCAAAGCCCCATCCAGCCTGGCCTTTAAACACCTCCAGGGATGGGGCAGCCACAACTTCTCTGGGCAACCTGTTCCAGTGCCTCACCACCCTCACAGGAAAGAATTTTTTTCTAATATCCAATCTAAATCTCCCCTCTTCCAGTTTATAACCATTACCCCTTGTCCTGTTACTACACTTGCTGACAAAGAGTTCCTCTCCTGNAAAAAAAAAAAAAAAAAAAAAGTTTAAAAAGCTACTGGTGAAGCTTTTAGTGTGAAAATACTTTTCCCTACGTTAGAATAGATAATATAAATGGCTAACAAGGAAAGGTAGGTTAAAATAATCCAGTTGTATCTTGGAAAATCTATTTCACTTATGTTCTGTGTGCTTTTAGTGGAGACTATAAATTCTAAAGAATTAAGAGAGCTATAAAGATAAGTGTTATAGGAGAGTACGTCTCACATTTCACCTTCAGAAATTAAAATATTTGCTGTGAAACCAGACATTATAAGGGTCGCTGCATTGCTTGTGGTCATTAATAGCAGAAAGTGACTGCTGGAAAAACTAAGGGAAACCAGTTCCCATAACACGGAAATTAAATGTGCAATTTACTGAAAATTCCCTTTCTATGAAATGGCTTGCTGATGCCAGACTGCACTAAAGAGGACTATGCTTTATATTTCGAATTTGTATATGGACAGACCATCTAAATTAGTATCTGACTTGCATCAAATATTGATTAAATTGGCATAACATGAGGTCATTGGTTTGTTTGTCCAGTGTCATTGGGCAGTAAGGAAGACAAATGAGTGTTAACCGAGATGTCAGCATTTGTAAGTGAGAGCACGTGGTAGCTTAGATAACAGGTACCGCTGTACTGTACCCTGTACTCCTGCGTTGTGTGTCTCCAGGGGTGTATGTCTCTGGTAAATGCTAGTCTGCTGCTGTTTAGATAAAATTTGTATGACAAGTAATAATTACTTTAGACGGCAACTGGCATTGTTCTCAAAACCACCCCCAGACTTTCACGTAACAACGTTTTCCACCAAGACAGACAGTAAAACCAATGAGGCAGAGCATGCCACCACCTGCCTATGGGGGCAGGAGTGATGGTTGCATTATAATAAATTGCATAATATTTCCAATTATGAGAGTTAGCACTAGCTGACTTTGTTGGGCTTTGTGATGTTCCCTTTGACGTTCATCTGACTTGCTTGCTAATGGGTGTCTGTGGCTTCAGATGGGTGGGTGACCTTGTGCTGTCCCACAGCTATGGGCGCTCCTATGGTGTTGGTTTGATGTGGGTTTTATTTAATTTTTTTTTTGCATAAGGCTGGTGGTATCCTAGTTCACACTCCACACCTTCATTTGTTCCCAGTCCCTCCCAGTGGAGCAGGTGGTTCCTAGAGGCAGGGAGCAGAGGGGGCACTTGCTGTGGGGTCTGTGTGCAACCATTTAGCACCAGGACTGGTTCCTCAGGTCACACAGGGTTAGCCATTTGTGTTTGGAGAACCTATATAGAATTTATCTCCAGAATTGTTTATTTTCCTTTTCTATCCTATGAGTTAAAAAAAAATAAAAATCCTAGAAAGCAACCTTCAGTGTGTAAAGCCAGTGCAAACATTTCATTGTCATGACCTGCCTGAGAGCTTTCCAATAACAAGCTTTTATTTTGGAGACCCTAATGGTGTTGGCTGTATTGAGGTGGATTTCTATGTCTTGATATTTCTGCCTTGTTTTGCGCTAGGAGTGGTATCCAGGAACGCAGCCAGGATGCTCTAGTGACTTTCTTGCAGTGAATGATGTGGTCCCTGGGGACTGCCTGGCAACAGTTGGGTTGATGGATGAGCATCTTGGCCCCAGGAGTCACATGCTACCATGGGCTGGGCAGCAAATAAAACTGTTAAGCATCATGCTGGCAGTTCCCGGGAGGTGGAAGCTCAGCCTGTTCTTTGCTGTGCTTTTCCAGGAAGGGGAGGAAGGAAGGGATGCAGGAAGTATCAACTTTTTCGCCTGAATTGTCCTTCGCTTTTCCATCAAGTCTTGTCTTCGTTTAAATACTAGAATTATTTTTTGTAGGTCACATGGATGACTTGCAGGCTGGTTTGCAAATACATGCTGATTATTTATTTTTTTGTCTGGTGGCCTCGGGAGTGATCCTTTGGAGATGTTAGCCTCTGGATTCCACATCTCTTACCCCATGAGACTCATCATGTAGCTTTTAGCTTAAGGAGTGAGGCTTGAGAACTGTTTCCAGTGTCTCCNGCCCCCGGTTCCAGCGTCTCCTTTTTTCCCCGCCCCGGTTCCAGCGTCTCCTTTTTTCCCCTTTTTTTTCTCCCTAGTGGCTATTAAAGGCAAAGCTGCTAGGGATGAGTTGTTTAAAGAAGGAAAAAGCATGTGTTGCTGAACTGGAGCAAATAAACATCTGTTTAACTTCGTTTAAAACTCTATCTTGATGGAAAGCTGTACAAAGAACAGGATGAACATTTATCAGTAGACTTCATACCAGCTTTATTTTAGCCAGACTGCAGTCTACTAGGAACCCTACAGTTTGTTTCCTAAACCAGCTCCTATTCTTGCAGCTTTCTTCTGGATTTCTGGTAATTCTTTTGCATCTTCCTTAACATCTGGCACACCAGAGTGGGCTTGGCATTCAGTTAATATTTCATCCTTTGACGATGCAGAGCAGAACCACTTTCTCCTGTCTTACACATGGTGCTCAGCATCACCATGTATGCCTGTGTGTTGTTTCCCCATGAGCAGCCTCGGGTGCTTTGTGTGCTATGCTCCTGCCCATCCTGGTGTGAAAGGAGAGTGTAGCCAGGTGGGGGGTTGGCATCTTCTCCTAGGGAACCGGCAATAGGACAAGAGAAAATGGCCTCAAGGGGAGGTTTATGAAAAATTTCGTCATCAAAAGGGTTGCCAAGCATTGGAACAGGCTGTCCAGGGAAGTGGTGGAATTGCCATCCCTGGAGGTATTTAAAATACCAGACCACCACCAGACAGAGTGGTGCTGAAGGACATGGTTTAGTGGTGGTTTTGGCAGTGTTAGTTTGATGGTTGGACTCCTAGAAGTGCCTTCCAACCATAGCAATTCTATGGTTCTACTGTAGCTCCTGCTGTCCTGGTGGAGGACATCCCTGGGCTCTTAGCTGAGCTAATTGAATCATCTCTCAAAATTATCAAGGTGATTTTGAATTCTGGTCTTGTCTTCCAGAAATTTGAGAGTGTTTTTTTTTTTTTTTTTTTTTTTTAAAACTTCCCCCTCCCCAGTGAGGCAGACTTCAGGCCTGCTCCCTCTTCAGCAGAGAAGGGAGTGTTAAATGTCCCAGGACAGCCTGGGGTGCTGTGCTGTACCCCAGCTCCTGGCTGCAGGTGGTGGAGTGATGGCCTCTGATGGCCTCCCTCTTTGGCAGTTCTGGTGTTTGCTGTTTTTCTGAATTTTTAAAGTGTAGAAAACTGTGTGGTGTTGGGAAGCAGTGGGGTGCTGAGAAGAGTTGTGCCAGTGAAGGAAGAGGAGGCAGAGGGCTGTGCCTGGTGCTGTGCTTGGTCTCAGGAGTGACTGAGACTTTCGTATTTGTGCATACAAATAAAAACTGTGATTCAAACTGGCCCAGCTTGGACTGGTCTTTGTGATTCAGTGGTGGGAGAGGCTGTTAAAAATTCATACTGTGAATGTACAATGTGAAGTGTGGGAGACAGTGCAAGAAATTCAGTGTGCTGAATTGCTGGAGGAGTACAGAATTACTGAGTCCTCTGATTCTCACTGGGTATTAAACAGAGGCATAAGAGGGGAAAAAAAAAATACTAAATCTGCCCCTGAGGAGCTGCCTGTCTGGGTATGACCTCTCCAGTCTGTTCACTGAATAATTTAAGCTGGAAAGGATGTCTGGAACTCATTTGGTCTGGCTGCTTTCTCAGGGCAGGGTTGCAGTTTCCAAGTTACCTGTGCTGCCCCAGCACACCTCCGTGAGGCTAATGCTGCTTTCTCCCCTTCTGCTGAGCTTTGCTTCATGCTGTGTGTGCCTCCTGTGTTTGGCTTCCTTTCCCCTGTCCTGGTCTCTCCCATTATCCCCGTTGCTGTTTTTCCGCCTTGGCATGCTGCTTTTCAAAGATATCTTCCCCCTGAATTCTGTTCCATGCACAGAGTTGCAGGGTTTATATGAAGAGGCAATTTGCTGTATTTAACAGGTGCCGTGCACAGGAATGAATTTTTCTGTTCAACTTACTGAATCAACTTGGGTCAGTGGGTTTATAGGGGACACTGGTTATACTAATAGAACCAGGTTGAAACGATTACCAGATGCCACGTACAAAATGCGTGACTTAACAAAAATGATTTAGGGCATATAGGGCTCATGGGGTATTGTTATGTCTAACTGCACACAAGTGAAATATTAAACTTCATTCTGACACCATAAAATGCAATGAATCTCTGCCTCTGGCACTATCCTTCAGTGAACAACGCCTTGAACATGCATGACTCTAATATGAAGGTGTTTGATATCAGGAGTGACGTATGAACATTTCAAGTGTTGACTGCTTTGTGGAGTGCATTTTCCTACCTTAGGACTGTCCAGAGTTTCCTCAAATGCAGCCTCCTCCTGCTCGTTCTCAGCATTGGGATGTTAGTGTTTTCAATTTCTCGTTCTTCATTAATGATGTACACGAGTGTCAGTAGAGCCTTCTTCTCGTGTTTGTTATTTCTTACAGTCATTGACGCAGAGGCATGTGTGATAAAGACTCATCAAAGTCGTCATTACTCTACACTTATCTGCAGTGAACCGTCTAGTTTGTCTGTAAACCTCTGTTTGATCTAAGCCTGTTTCTAGCTATGTGACTCATTATTTACTTTCCTGTAGCACTCCCTTCAGAAGAAGAGCACACTTCTCTCCTCTTCTGTTTAATTCATGATCAAAATATATTAGTGTTCATATTTGTCTCACTTCTCAGTGGAATATGCATAACAACTTAAGTACCACCTGACTGCTCAGTACTGCTGCTTGTCTTGTTCTCAAACTCAGATACCTTGCAGCTTGTTTCTGCTCACACCCCTGGGTCAGCTGCTGTGGTACTGTTTTGGCTCATCACTGGACAGGCTTTGATCACAGCCAAGAGTGAACCCAGATTTGTGGTTGCCTCCTGGCACAGCAGAGAACTGTAGTGTTTTGCTGGGGAAAATCGACAAAGAAGCCAATAGCAACTGATTTGTCTCATTCCAGGTTGGACAGGGCTTTGAGCAGCTTGGTTTAGTGGGAAGTGCCCCTGCCCAGGGCAGTGGCTGGGACTGAATGATGTTTAAGGTTCCTTCCAATCCAAACCGTTCTGTGATTTGCTTGTATTGCAAGGCATAAGTTAAAAATATATATGCACCTTTTGAAGGAAAGGAAGTGATACAGTGGAAGGAAAGCATGTCTGATCCATCGCCTTCTTTGGGCAGATGTGCCATATCTATCCTCTGGTGAGACCCTGGGTGGCCCATAGCAAGGACTAAAAAGCTGGCACACAGCCCTTTCTGTGAGCCTAGAATGGCTCTCCCACCAGTCTCTGGTGGGCTCGAGGAAGTGACTTCCAAAATGCCTGCCCGTAAATATCACATCTAATTACATGCAACAGTCGCTTAGTGCTGGATGGAGTTGTCTGCCCAAAGGTGTGGCTCCGAGCTCCCAAAAATCTGTGATGCCCACTGTTGTGTCTCCTTGCCCCACTGTTGTGGCTGCAATTGGCACTTAGGGTTTTCTGTGTTTTTTTTGTCAGGAGGAAGGAGGTGCCGCAGAGAGTCTGGGGGAGGCAGAAGAAGATAATGTTGGTCATCACTGTGTAGGGACCTGAACACTATGTTTTCAGTAGCAATTTGACACATTGGAGTGAGCTGGCTATGCAAGATCATGAGGTTTTGTTACAGTTTTCTGCAATGAAAATAAAGGTTTTTAGGTTGAGGGATGCAGGCAAGTGTATGACAAGTTCTATTAATGTTTTTGGTGGTCTGAGGCCATGGTTGCTGGTATTCCCATCCCCTCCCCTTTTATCCTGGTTTGCAGGTAGATGGAAGTGTGGTGGTTCTCTATCTCTTCTGAATGATTAAAAAACTAAAACAAACCTTATGTTCTATAATTACCTAGGCTGCAAATAAACATAGCAACTAGTTGTGTGCTGTTGAATGTTATGATAATTGCAGAGTATTAAATGACATTGAGATAAAATGCAGCACAACTGCTGTCAAGGTCAGGGTTTAGCACAGCTCATCATTCCCATGGCTTAAAATGCAGATTGCATACCAAGTCCCAGTTGGCCTCCGAACTGCGCTGAAGGTTTTTCCAATTTGCAGTGGTACCGAAGTTTGAGCACTTGTTAAAGGGAAGTTCTTGCTCCCCATTTTATATAATCAGTGAAGGAAGAGGTGGGGTCTTTTTTCCAAACAAAAGCTTAGCCTGGGTTGCTGAAGGGAGCATCTTGAAAACCCAGCCCAGTCTTGCCCAAACAGCCTAAGATGTCAGGAAACAAACAAAACAAATGCCTTGTTTTTATTAGTCTTAATTTCTAGCCTAATGCTTTTTGTGGGGGCTTTTTGTTTGGTTGTTTTTTACTGCTTTGGGTGAGCAAGCACAGCCTTTGGTGATCATAAACCCTCTGCTACAGGACAATCTGTCCATCTGTCCCAAACTCAGCTCTCCTCTCTGTTTGTGATGATCATGTCACTGCTGGGCTTTGCTTGTGTCTTCACTGCCCTGGGGAACACCCCCGGTGCTTGCTGTTGGTGAGGGGCATGCTGGTGTGGAGCTCAGCTTCGAGGAGCATCCCAGATCCTCCCCTGCCTCTCCATCATAGCTTCCTGAGCCTGTTGCTAAATTCCCTCATGCCATGGAACATGATGGCATTGGACGAGTGGAGGTATGCCCAGATGTGTACCACCACATGCCCTTTTAAGTGCTCTCACCATCCCTGGGCAGCATGGCAGCATTGCTGGCTCCAGCCTCTGGCTCTGGCGATCTGCATTGGAGCTGGCAGCAGCCAGGAGGCACATGCTTTATAACTCGGTTTATCCACACCGAAGGGGATTATTCTGCTTCTGCTGTCACTTTGACAGATGTTTGCACTTCATGTGCTGAAGGGGCTTGCTGTGGTTACATTTTAACTGAGGTATCACGTAAAAAAAAAATTTAAAATAATAAAATATCCCAATAGCGCAGCCTGTCAGGGATCCTGGGGCTGGTGGAGGTGAGGGAAGGAATCAACAGTCCCAGGCAGCATTTGCTCTTCAGATATTTTAGCAGGGACTGCAGGCTCACTTTGTAGCCTGTGCTAGCAAAGTGATACTTCCTGAGAAAGCCGCTTAATTACAGCAGTTTTGCTTAAGTCTGTTTGAAATTTTTTTGACTATGAAATGGAATTGGATCCCTCTGGAATATTGAGGTTGGCCAGGGTAGACAGTGTAAGAGAAGAAAGTTACTTCAAAGTGGAATAATTCTCGGGGAAACTTGCTTCAAACTTTGCCTGAATTTATACCCAAGATACCACTTTGACGTTCCTGTGGCTGGTATAAGGGAGCAAAATGTAGCCTGTAATTCGGGCTTTAGCTATTCACAGCACAAGGCAGCTGTGGCATGCTGGCCCACTAGCCAGATGTCAGCTAAATCAGCATCCTTCTCTTCTTCCCCTTATTTTTTTTGCATCACAGAATTGCCTGTATTCTGTGTGTTTGAGTAATAATTATTGAGAAGAGAGAACTTGCCCCACTAGTCATAAACTTATAATAGAATATTTGTCTAAGAGTTGTGCCTTATTCTTTGTTTCACATATTCTGTCCTATGCTGCTCAGTGGTTATGGGGCTGTGCTGCTGTGCAGGTCCAAAATAGCAGCTCTCCTTTAACAAAAGCTTGATTTCAGTAACATAAGAGGAAGAAAGGATTTGAAAACAAAGCATGTGTAGTCTGCCATGGAACTGTTAGTAAAAAATTGATGTAAGAGACCAAAATTAGAGAAGGGAAATTGTAAAATGGCCTCTTTTTTTTTTTTTTTTTTTTTTTTTTCTCCTACTTCCCTTTTCTGAGTGAAATTAAAATATTCCCTTCCTGCAGATGGCTGGCTGTGCTGGAATGCCCCATATGTGGCATCATGTGTGCGCAATTACACATTTCATCTTGCTAAGTTTGATGCATTTATGTAGCTGGCTGTTTGTCAGTCATCAACTTCAGCCCCCCTCCAAAGAGCTGGGGTTCATCATCCTTAATAATGTTTTAGATCCGCTTCCTTCTTGGCTGAGTGACAGATATTAGCATATTCCTTCAGAGGGTGACTTTGGGTGTTTATACACAGTGAAGAGTGGTTGATGGGGTATTGGCAATCACAGATAGTCTGTTTGTCATTAAACTCTGTAAGAACAAATGTGTCTGAATCTGATAATGGAGGACACAGAGGCAATACTGGCAGCCAAACTTTAGCCCTAAATCCTTTGTTTCCTAATAGGAAAACAAATCTGCAGTGGGGAAATACCTCGGAGAGGATCTCTCAGTGGGAGCTTGCAGGTACTGCTGTAACTCGGTTTTACTGGACTGGACAGAGTGATACTCCTGTTTTGTGTGTCTTTTTTTTTTTAAGTTAAGAAAACCCATGTTTTATTAATAACTCTTCCCTGTGGATGTCTGGGACAGCTCTTCTGTCTTGCATTGCTTGCCTCTCAGTATTGGCAGTGGACCCTGAGGGTGTTGTTCAAAGAAGCCTTGTAAAGGATGGGGTAGATTTTGGGGCTGGATTATGGTTCCTGCTGCTTCTAATGTGGCAGATTCGGGTGACTAACCATCTAGCAAACCCATCTGTTTGGTATTTAGAGGAAATATAGGAAAAGCTGGAAAATGCCTGCTCTGTCAGTAGTTACAGCATTAGAGCACACAGTGGGAACAGTTCTAGTCCATCAGCTGCAAAAATGATCTCCATAAGTAAAGACCAGTTTTCTGCACCCAGGATCTGTTTTGCTTTTCACATATGTGCCTGAATTAAGAATTATGCTATTAAACTGTGGGCAGGGTGGTGTGTGCAAATAGGAATAAAGGCTGTTAATGCCTTGTTCTGTACAGGAAAGAAAGTCTCCTTTTCCCAGAAGGGACTCAGCAGAGCACATGCTTTTTGCTTTGCTGGGCTTTTTTGGATTATCAGTTGGGATGACAAGCCAGAAATTAATAACCCTTATATAAAAGTTCCTAGTGCCCATCCTGTTCAAAGCAGAGGAAACAGTTACCAGTTGCAATTACAGGTCACAGTGCTGTACATAGCGTGGTGCAGCATTACAGATGAAGGTAGCTGTGGGAATATTACTAATTTCCTTGAAGAGGCAGAGGGTGAGCAAAAGCACAGAGCTCCTGCTGCTGGTCTTTGTCTTGACTCTCCCCTGCCCTGTCTCCAGCCATATGCATTGCTCTCTTCCTCCGCTTTTGCTCTCATCTCTCTGTTGAAGACATCTTAACCTGTCTTGGTTGCTATTCTTCCTGGTCCTTTGCGAACTTGAAGGTGTTGCAGGTCTGGGATCAGAATGTGGGAACTATAGGGGATAGATGTGCTCTAGAGCACAAGTTTCTTCATGACTTTCAGGCAGGAAGAACCGTAGGAGCTTTAATTCAGGACTGTTAATTTGGTTCGTTCAGTGTCTCCTTGGGCATCTTTCAAGCAATAGAGCTCAGAAATTGCTTTTTAAAAAAGATTTAAAAAATGTGTTGCCCCATTGAGAACAATAACTGGCCGATGATTGCTGGTATGCTGCTTTTATCCTGCTCTGCTCAGCCTCTGGGCTGCTCTGCTGTCCTCTTACAGCTGCAGGACCAGAGCTCAGCAGAGGGATGGAGCCCTTCAAGGACAGCCTCTGTCTCTCCAGTGGGATGGCTGTCTTGGTGCTGAGTGGGAAGGTATTAGCTTATCTGCTTGGGGGCTGGCTTTGCAGCCAGAAGCGTATTAGATCTCTGCATACAGCACTGCTGGGCTACCATCTGATCCATGGGGCCCTTTGTCGAGAGATGAGGAAAGAGGTTCCTGCTGAGGCAAACTTCCAGCATTTCTCTTAGCAGCTTAATTAGCCCTGGGCAGTCTTTGGTGTGAAGGTGATGAAAACTCCCCTGGCATCCCTGCAAGGCTGCAAAACCTTTATTTTTAAATGTGACAGATCTGCAGTTGCCGTTCTGCAGTTCACCATCCCAATCTGAAAGTACTGTCAAGGATGAGGTTGAAACAACCTGGGAGAGTGAGGCCTCAGACCTGTAACAACACAGGAGCCAGACTTTTTGTCCTTTTTTTTTTTTTTTTTTTGACAGAGCATAAAAGAGACACTGCCTTTCTATTCCCTATGACAGGGTGAATTGTTTCTGAACTGAATCCTCATGAGAGCAGTGCAGAAACAGCAAGGGGCAGGGGATGGTTCAAAGGTGGGGTGATCTTGGGCATGGATTGAGTAGACATTTGGCAACAGATGGAGTGCACCTGTCTCAGAG
>VZRU01017028.1:70718-84738 GCA_013398155.1 Pedionomus torquatus | reverse complement strand
GAGGAGGAGGTGGGGGGGGAGATGCGGTCGCCGCCGCGCCCCATCGCGGCCTTAGATCAGCCCCTCTGGAGGCTGGAAGCGGCGCAGGAGGCTGAGAGCTCCGGCGACAGCAGCGACAGCGACAGTCCCCTGGCGGTGGGAGCTGGTGGGAGAGGTAAGGGTAAGGCCTCGGGCTGGGGACCGTCGCCTTTTCCCGGCGGGCGCTGTTGTGGGACTAGCAGTAGATCAGCAGAGAGGTGGAAAGAAAGGGAAACAGTCCGCAAAATAACGGAGGAAGGGGAAAAACTCGCCGGAGGGACGGTGAAATGGGCTGTAGAGACGACACAGAAATGATAATTCATATTCTGAGAGCGGGCAAGAATGGGAAAAAAGTGGGAAACTAAAGAGTCAAGAAAGAATGCAAGAAGCAAGGAAAATAAGCTATTCCTGTCTTCTAATACATATCGTGGTGGAGAACTCATCAGCACAGATTTTAAGAATTGTGAGCTCTCCTCGTGCAGAGGCTGTCGGCAAGACCAGCACTTTCAAGCAGGAAGCCAGTAACCTTTCCACACATGCAGTTGCCAGATCTGCTGCTCCAAAGTGAATGCCTCCTGGGACCATGCATTTCTGCCTCCAAACAATTTTGTGGGATTTTTTGTGCTGATGTCAAGAGAGGCTTTTATCAATGTGAGTGGCTATTTCAGCCTCCTAGAAAGAGATAGTCAAATATATTTAATGGGTTGATACTACTGTGTAGAAAACACTTTCCCCAGTAGGTTTTGGGTAGTCAAATCTGATCTAGTATGCCTTACCAGTAGTGAAATATTTTATCAGTGGAAGGCCTGCATGCCTTCTCTGTCTGGTTTATACTAAATCTCTTTTCTACTCCTTAATGCTTTATCTTTTTAAATATGGTGTCATTATCTCATTTTCATTAATATCTTATAAGTCCTTGCTATTTTAACAGTGTTGCTTTGGGATTGCAGCCAAATGAAGTATTGTAATGCAAATGATGGTGTCTTCGTGAAATATTAGAGTGGCTTCCACATCATTCTTCCTTTCCTCTAATGCTTTTGTTGCCCTTTTTATTGTCCTCGCTCAGAATCTTTTGTTTGCCTGCCTAGTGATGCTTTGAGCATTCGTACTAAAATATCGCCCTATATAGTGATTAATTGCTCTATAGCCCAGTAACTTGTCTAATTAGCAGAGATTTTTTTTCTACAGTGCAGCAGTCTAAAGCAATCTGCACTAAATTTCCACAGTGATGGTGAAAGGTGCTCTTGTTTAAGTCCTAGCATGTATTTGCTTTCTTAAGTCCCTGTGAACCCAACAGTGTGATTACTTTAGGTTGCTGAGCTGCTTACTTGTTAGTTACAAGTTTGTAAGTAAGCTGCAGTCGGCTCTTACCTGAACGCAGGCACAGTTCTTTGGCCCAAAGGCCAAAGATTTCATGTTTTGGGCAGGCAATCGGTGCAGTAAGTGATTGCATGAGGGTGATGTGGGGAAAGATGGACAACCTAAGGGAAATCAGAAAGTACAACAGGGCTGTCATTCCTAAGAAGACGGGGTAAGGATGTTTGCGAGAGCCCATACAAGAGAAGATATCGAACTGCAGTACAATAAGTGGGGTGTTCTGGCAAAGCAGTGTAACAGAATAGTGTTGTACTCGCATTTCCTTTTTCCCTTGTGCAGCAAACTGGATATATGGTATTCCCTTAATCCTTCTCAGAGAACTAATGACTTGTCAGAGCAGCTTTCCTCGGCGTTCAGAACAAGCAAAAAGTATTTCTTGAGGCGGTGCTTGGATGCACTTATTATATTTTTCTGGATAATGTGAGTGGATTCTGCAGCAGCAAGTCTTGGTTATTGCCAAGATGAAAGTGACTGAGATGAGTCCATGCTCTGAGCCAATGTGACTGACCTCATGTTGCTTCCTGAATTTGGCAGCAAGTTTGGGCAGAGCATCCAGAAATGTTGTGTTGTGGGGCAGCATGTTGGGTTTGCGTGGCAAGGCTTTGGTAGCAGGGGGTCTGCAGGGATCGCTTCTGTAAGAAAATGCCAGAAGCTTGCCCCAAGTCTCATTATCTCAGCCTTGGCTGGGGGCTCTATCAGTAATGGTGGTAGTACCTCTGTGATAACATTTTTTAAGAAGGGGGAGTGGTGGGGGGTGGGAACTGCTGCAGAAGAGAGGAGTGAGAATGTGAGAGAAACAACTCTGCAGGTACCAAAGTCAGTGAAGAAGGTGGGGGAGGAGGTGCTCCAGGCACTGGAGCAGGAAATTCTCCCGCAGCCCATGGTGAAGACCGTGCTGAGGCAAGCTGTCCATCTGCAGCCTGTGAAGGACCACACGCTGAAGCAGGCGGATGTACCCTTGGACCAGGCTCCTGGCGGCACCGGTGGCCCCATGGAGAGAGGAGCCTGTGGTGGAGCAGTTTTGCTGGCAGGACCTGTGACCCTGGGGGAAACCACACTGGAGTAGTCTGTTCCTGAAGGACTGTATCCTGTGGAAGGGACCCATGCTGGAGCAGTTCTTGAAGAACAGTAGCCTGTGGGAAGGACACACACTGGAGGAGTTTGGGAAGGGCTGTCTGCTGTGTGAGGGACCTCACACTTGGAGTAGGGGAAGAGACAAGCTGCCATGAAGTGACCACAACTCCCATTCTCTGTCCCCCTGCACTGTTCAGGCACCCAGGGCAGGGGGAGGTAGAGAAATCAGGAGTCAAGTTGAGCCTGGGAAGAAGGCAGGGGAAGGTGTTTATAAGATTTGGGGTTTATTTCTCATTACCCTACTGTGATTTGATTATTAATAAATTAATTTTCCCCAAGTCAGACCTGTTTTGTCCATGACAGTAACAGGTGATTGATCTTTCCTTGTCCTTATCTCAACCCATGAGCCTTGTGTTATGTTTTGTCTCCCTCTCTCCGGCCGAGGAGGGGGCTGATAGAGAGGTTTTGGTGGGCACCTGGTGTCCAGCCAGGGTCAACCCGATGCGGATGGGATGTGATTGGTTTTGCTATGCCACAGTTGGGTGTTTTGTGCTAACACACAGTTCTGTGTTTTGCGTATCGCAAAGCCTTAGGAAGACTGTGTGCCTGTCACTGCTTGGGATGTTGAGCAGGCAAATACCACCCAGGTGGTGTTTGTCAAGGCTCTCCTTTAGAAGGGAGCCAATGCAAACCCTTCTGTTCCTTCTTTCCCCTACCATTATCCAGAGAATGGAATGAGCATATGTAAGTGCTGCCTTAAGAAATCAGAAAACGTCTGATTGCTAGGCCTGAAGGCCCGGAGGTGTAAAGCCAGAAAGCGTCGTTGATAATATTTTTACATTGTGGTTATAAGAAGTTTTAAAGATTATTGTCACTGGGAAATATTAAAGAAACATAGCAACAGAAAATTCCAGAAGAATATCTTGTGCATTCATCAGCTCTTCGGGTAGAATTGATTTTGCTATTTCTTTTGGTTTTGTGTTGGTCTTCTAGTCTGCATCCAGAGGACAAAAGGAGTATTTGATGAAACGCAAGATATAAATAACACTGTGGAGAGCTTGCATCGGGGCTAGAATATGAAACTGCTTTGTGATGGTGTGGAGTTTTGTTCTTCCCCCAGTTAATCAGGCTACAAGCTTTTCCTATAGCTATTCTTACAGCTGTAGTGAGATGGTGAAGGTTGGATGTCTGGGTTTCAGTAGTTCACAGGTCTCGGGTGCTGAGGAGGTTCTGCCCTGGGAATTGCTTTGTTCCAGACTGAGCAGAGCGATGGCAGATGTGCAGTGGGAAGAGACTGCCTCTGAGTCTTAATGTACAGACTGAACAAGTCATGTGGTTTTTGCGGACCTCCTGGCTGGTCTCATGGTGTGAGGGATGTGATGATTGAAAGGCAATAGGACAAGAACAGTCTGTTAAAGAGTCGGGACTGAGATACGACCTCTCAGAATTTGCAGTGAAGCCAAACCACAGCCCAGTGCAGAGCTCATGCTGCTCTTTGTACCAGATAAAAGCTTTGAACTGGTTTTGTGTGTTGCTACTGAGTTGGGAGAGAAGCAAAGACAGGTTGGGGAAAGGGGACAACTATTGTAGTGCTAAATGCCGCAGTGATTAATGAGAGGAAAAATCAAAGGCTGAGAAGTGCAGTGGCTTCTTTTTGCCATATAGTTATATAGGGATGGCACCACTGTGCTTGTGGTGTTGTCTCAGGCTCTGAGGTGTCTCTTGGTGAAATCTGAAGCTGGGAAGTGCCTTGAGAATCTGTTCAGTTCGGGTGTGTCCTGCACTCTCTTCCAGATCAATCGGACATGTCTTTTGAGGAACTACTGCGGTTGCAGAGTGATACGAGAACGAGAGTGAACAAGAGGGTGACCAGTGGGAAGAAAACTGCAAAACCTACCAAAGCCACGGTGAAGCAGCAACAAGGCAAAAAGGGGTAAAGAGGTTCTTTTGTGATCAGAAAAATGTGCGTGTGTGCTTTCTGTGCTCCAGAAGTTATGCTGGGAGCTCCTCACAGTGTTGCTCTTGTCCTGGAACTGCTATAGATCTCCTTTAATGTGCTACACAATAATGCCTTTCACTATAGTGTTTCATTTAGGAATGGTCTGTTGCTGTTTTAAAGCTCTTAATATCCTATCCTGTTCAAATCCCCAGCAGCCACCTGTTACTTGATAGTTAAATCCGCACTCAATTCCTTTATACCTCCTGTGTTAAGACACTTTTAACCCATGGCATACTACTGTTCTCCTTTTAAGCTGTAGGACAGTGCTTTATGTGTGTCCCCTGGGCCCTGAAATAATTGCCCTGCAGTTTTCTAAACCCCTTCCAGCTGATCATCATCTTCTGCCTGGCTCCCACTGTCTGGGCTTGCAGTAACAGCTGGTTGTTCTGGAATTTCATTCATCGGTCTGCTTGTTCTCTCATCTGTGGCTTGTCTGTGCTAATTTTCCTTTTTCCCTCCTTCTACAGTACTTAGGGACTTTTTGATGTCCTCAGTGGTCTTTACCTCTCCTATTTGCATACTCTGTGCTAACTATAAAATATGTTCAACACAACAAAAGCTACCGGGTCTTTTTACAGTCCTCCACAGGCCCCAACTGGTAACAGCTATTTTACCATTACCCTTTATTTGCAGCAGTTAGCTGTTTTTCAGTCCTCAAGAGTCGTATTGAAGTGATTTGAACAGGTTTCCTTTGTTACCTCTGTTTCCTTTGTTTCCTCTGTTACCCTGGCATCCCTAACCTGTTCCTGAATCTCCACTGTTTTTCTGCTGTAAACAGTTTATTAGAATAATGTTTCTTCTTGACCTTTTACTCCCCGAGAGTCTGGGGGATTTTGTGTAGTGCAACATCTTCACATAGTGTCTCTATTTCTGCCACACAGTTTGCATAATTCTGTTATTTAATTCCCCTAATCCTTTGAGTGATGCATCACTGTAAATCCCACATGCTGTTTCTCTCATGCTTTTGTTATGGAAGAGAGTTTCTTAAAAGAATGACTTCAGGGAAATCCCTCAGAACTGAGCTGGCATCAGCAATGCTGTATAAAGCTGCCTCAAGAGCATTGTCAAGGGGTGCAGACGCATCAGGGGACGTGAAACACACTGAACGCTGCCCTGAGTGGGATTTGGAAAACTTGCTGTTGCCTTCTCAACTTGAGAAGTAACCTGATGCCTGTGGGGCTGTTTATGTTCCTGCCCTGGTGTCATTGTGTTGCTGAATGTAGGTGTAATCTTTACATGGTGGGTACTCTGAGTGGATGGTTCACAGCTCTTCATGTTTCTAATAATTTAGCTGATGTACTGACGAATTGCAGGACCCAGCGTCCAAGTAATGTGGGGAGAGTAAAAACCCATTCTCCCACCTCATTCTCTCCTCTTCTTACATCTAAAGCATCAAGCTCTAAAGGCCTGTGTTGCAAGAACTTGTTCACTTAATTGGTTGTCGCTGTGGTCCTCATGAGACTTCACAGCGAATCAGGACCTTCTGGGATACATACAATAATCTGTATGGCCCTTATTACTGGGGGTGACCTCTTCTTTACTTGTGTTACAATCTACTTTCTCACAGAGCCTGGCCACAGCAGAATTGGCCTGTCTTTGTAACTACTGGCTCGGTGCAGAAATTCCTGACTTTGGTCTCACCTTTCCAAGTATTAGCCAAGAGTAGATGAGTTGGTGAGCCAGGAATAGAAGAGGCTTGTTGTGTGAATGAAAACATGGAGAGGAATAACCGAGTGTGGTGCATTTACTGATGTATGTGTTGAGTTTCCACTTGATACCGTGGGGCTGTAGCAAGTTTTGTGTAAGATAGTTTTAACCACACGTTTAGATTATTTGGTTGTAGTAGCCTTGTCTGGCTCTTGACTGAGTCACGTCTTTGATCTTTGTGGGTATGATGGTGAGGATTGAGTGGGAGAGTCTGCTGCTTCAGCACCGTGCCGTGTTGTTCTCCTGAGGGTCTGGTTAACCTCCTGACATGTTAACCTGGGTCTCGTTCTGTCCTCTGCTCCTCTTAAGTACGTTGTTTCTCTTTTTCAGGCCATTGGAGATGTCTGCCAAAAAGCCTGTACCTTTTCTGAGACAAGTGGTCTCTGTTAGAAAGAAGGTGGGTGCTCCCCTTCCCCAGTTCAGGACCCAACTGCCATTAGCAAAGCTGATCGGGCACAGATATGGGAATGGGGAGGCTGTTTCCAGAGGATGGGGCTTGGGCCACTGTCTGGTGAGCGCAGGTACTCTAGCTAGCTTGTCTCTGCAGAGAACAGGAGATGGGGTGCAGGAGCAGCTGCTCTTTGCATAAGCTGCTGCCCTGCTTAATGCTCAACTTGAGAATGTTTGAGAATCAAACAATCAAACAACTTGAATGTTTGAGACCCAAGTGTTTCTAGAAGATATAACAGCTGCCACCAATGACAACGTTGCTGCAAACTATGGTCATTGTTCCATGCTAATCAAATTGGAAGTTCAAGTGTCCATCTAGTTTCTAATCTGAATATAACTTTGACTTAATCATTGCTGAATCATCTTAATATGTTAATTTCCACAGTCAGAGATACCTTTTCGTCTCTCTCATTTTGTATGACCTGACCCAGGTTATCTGAAAATCTAGATAGGCTTGAGTTCCCAAATCCGTCACCATGACAACACGTGCAACACATGTTCAGCCAGCTTGTGGTCTGAGAGTTGCAGGTGTTTGGAGGCAGCGTTCATGCTGCTCCTCCTTGAATTGGCTTCTCCTGGGTGGTAGACTTGCAGATGGAAGCTTGGTGCTTGGTAGGCAGGATGCGGGCATGATGCATTTTTGAGGGACCTTGATTAGTGGCCTCAGTCTTTGCCAGCTGCGGGTGTTTTCCACAGTGGATGTGTATTATGGCTAGTTAAAAAAAGCAAGGTCTGATCCATCTGAGTCAGTAGGCTATCAATGGGGCAACCCTGGCCGCAGCTCATACCTTTGCCTTCGCTGCCTTCAGGTCCACAGAGACCCTCGGTTTGATGACCTGTCTGGAGAGTATAATCCTGATATATTTATGAAGACATACAGCTTCCTGGACACCATTAAGAAGCAGGAGAAGGAGGTGATGTTGTGTGCCTGTCCTTGGTCGGAAGAACCTTGCTTGGCAGGGGCAGCTTCCACAAAGGCCTTTCACAGCGAAGGTGGCCAGCAGGCAGTCATGCAGCTTTCTGCTGTCTTTTTCAGATGGTTCAGAAGCAGCTGAAAAAATGCCGGAATGTGGAGCAAAAGGAGAAACTCCAGCAGCTCTTGAACCGCATGGTGAGTTCAACGCAGCATCTCCTCTCCTGTGAGGCAATGTGCTAGAAGAGAGGATGTGTGAACTGATGTCTGCCTAGACACTTGCTGACACAGGACCTCCTTTCTGTACAGACACAGCAAGAACAGGCACAGAAAAAACAGCAGCAAGTGAGGGAGAGGGAGCTGGCTTTGAAGAGACAACAGAGGGAATTGGCCAAGCAGGGAAAGAAACCCTTCTTCCTAAAGAAGTGTAAGTCCTTGGTGTGAACGTGCTGCAGGATGATCTAGAGGGGAGTATTGCTGACAGGACTCCAAGCACAGGAAGCGAGTTGTCCATACCAATCCCCAGAGCTGTGGAGGGATTGTCCTGGCACTAGTACTAGAGGGACAAGCCAGGCCTGTAGCCGGGGTGGGGGGAGAGAAGAGGCTGGCCTGTAGAGATGATTTGGGCTTCAGTTTAAAACCTCTCTCGCCTCTCCCCTAAAGCTGAGAAGCGGAAGTTGGAGCTAGCCGAGAAGTATGCAGAGCTGAAGAGAAGTGGAAAGCTTGAGAGCTTCCTGAGCAAGAAGAGGAAGAGAAATGCCATCAAAGACAAGCGCCGTCTGCCGTCACAGAAGGACTTGTGACTACTGGACAGACATTCTGCTTGGCACTGGGACTTCTGTGTTCTGGCCAGGCCTGGAAGGTAGCCATCCCTCTTCCCAGTATCTGCCTTTCACTGTACAGTGATGTGGGTTAGGCAGCAGAGCAGAGGCTGAACTGAAGGAAACAGTGCTTCCTGTAGCTGAAATGTCCTCTTCGCTTGTGGTTTACATGGTTTACACCATGCCCTGGCTGGTGACAAGTCTGTCATGCAGATGCACATGCTGTTGACAGCTGTCTCTGTCCTTGCACCTGCTCAATTCTTCCTCTAGCGAGGAGACCAGGAGCCCTGCTCTGCATCACTGGCTCTCTTCCAGGTCTTATCAGACATCAACTGAGGTGGGAAAAGGACCTCAGGTGGGAGGGCTCCAGTACAATGCCTGCTCTGAGCAGGGCTAGCACTGACTTCAGACCAGGTTGTCCAAGGCTTCTTCAGTTGGGTCTGGGAATGTCCAAAGACAAATGTCAGCCCCTGTCTTGGTCTCTCCTCCCCTGCTTTAAGTTCTCAAGAGGATTTTTTTTTCTCCTCCAGGAAACCTGCCTGGTTTTAGTCCATAATCACTGTCTTGTTCTTAGTTGAAGTGCTTTGCTCTGTCTTCTCAATAGCCTTGTCATAGGTCTGGGTGGTGGGTGGGAAGGGGTACTGTGATGTTTCCCCTAAGACTTCCCTTCCTGAGGGTGAATAAACCCTGTTCCAGTGCTTCTGCCTCTGACAGCTGTCACATCCTCAACTGGAGTCAGCCCAGAGGCCCAGCATCTGTCTTCTGGAAGCCCAGCCCATATGTGGTACCTGGATGTAGTCTCTCAGGTGCTGAGTAATGGAGAGGATCACACTCCTCTGTGGGCTGTGCCCTGGTGGGGCTGCCTCTCTTTCTGGCTTCTCAAGGTGGTCTCTGCAACCACCTTGGTTAGTGCTTCTAGGAAACTGATTCTGTGTGAAATAAAATACCTCAGTTTTCCTTTATTCCCTGTGTCAGTGCTGTTATAGTCAAAAGTGTCTGTACTTACAGGAGTTAGTGCCTTTCTCCACCATCACATTTGACCACCAGCTCTCGTTTTCCTCACTCCTGATTGCCCATCTCCCGTGGCTGTGCTGACAAGGTGACGTGGATGTGACCCAGAAAATCAGACAGACCAGAGCATGTGCTGGGGGGGTGCCTTGGCTCCCCAGGGCAGAGTGCTCCCTGGGCGCAGCCGCGCTGTGGGCAGCTGTTGTGTGGGACCTTGCAATGAGAAAGAAACAGAATGATGAGCAACTCCATCACGCCCACCTGAGGGTGTTGCTGAAGTGTCTGCCTCCTCTGCATTTCCTGTGGGTGAAGTGAATTCTGCTCTGCTGACAGGTTGTCGTGTAACTGGGGGGACGCAGTAGAAATGGGATGTGCCAGCTTGGCTAGAGACCAGATGGAGATCCTCAGCTGCCTTTAACCTGCCTGTGGCTCGTTGCTTTGCACTGTGCCTGGCAGCTCCTTCCTCTTCTTGCCTCGTGATGTGGGATGCAGAGCCTGCTGCATCCTTGTGGTGCCTTCAGAGGAATTGCCTTGGGAGCAGTGTGGTAGCGCCAAAGACCAAGGCTATCCTGACCCCTCTGTGGCATTGATTTGCTGGTTTATGCTCTTGGTTTTTAACCCAGAGCTGAACAAACCTCCATCTGTACTTTAATGTAAAGAAGGGAAGGAGGCTGGGGCTGGGACAGGCCTACCCCTTTGTCACTGCTGCCAGGGCCTTGCTGAGGGCACATATGGGAGCCACGTTCTGCAGTCCAGGTGTCCCTAGCCCCAGCTGCTGGTAGGCCCTGACTAGCAGGGGGCAACAGGGTGTACCCCTTGAGTGTTCCTGATTTCCCCTTCTGCTCCTCTGGAGCCAAATGGCTGAGGCCTGTGTGCCTGCCTGCAAGGAGGACATCCTTGCTGGGGTCTCACCTGCTTCTGTTCAGCATATGAGCGGTGAGGAACGACTATGGGCTCAAGGAGGCTTAGTCAAGGGGAAGTCATGGGTTCTTGCCCAGCTCAGCCAGTGTTGTGGTGACACTGGACATTGAAGCAGGTGGCAGCATGGCAATGCCAGCTTCAACAGAAGGAGGTGCTTCTAACATCTCCAGAACTTTCTACTGCCAGGGGAGCTGCACTTCCCAGTGGCCTCCCAGCCTTAAGAAGTCAGTTGGGTTACTTTCCTTCCATTTCTAATGCTGTCTCAGCAATGTGACTCTGCCAGACCTACTCTGGTGTCTCTGCAGGTGGAGCACGGGGGTGTCCTCAGGGAGGGCAGCCTTTGGGCACAGCTGGCACCAGTTGATGTAACTCCAGCTGTTTGCACAGGCAGTGACGGCTGACAAAGCTTCCACTTGTACCCCCTCAGTGATGCTCTCGGAACCCACCAGACTCTTGCAAGGTCCTTCCTCTCCCAGTCATTGGCCAGGAGAATCGGGTTCAGACCCAGGTGCCTGGGATGCTCTCTCCAGGCCTGGGCTGTTACTGAGCAAGGCCCCCATCCTGGATGTGTTCCAGGCACTCAGCGGAGCTGGGGGGACCTGCCTGCTGGCAGGGACACAGACAGGAGGAGGCTGCAGGGCTCAGGTCTTTTATTGCAAAGAGGGAGATACGAAACAGGACAGTCACCCCCTCTTGTCCCCTCCGGGGCTTGCAGCTGGCTGAGGGGTGACAGGCAGGGGGAAGTCCAGACCTTGCTCCCCCAGCACAGTTACCCCAGCTCAGGCAGCAGGGAGCAGGCTGCTGCCAAGCACCGAGCAAGGCCCAGGCCCAACCAAAGCTGCAGAGCGGGTGACCTGCAGTGTCCCCGTGCTGCCACCATTGCCTGAGCCCTGGCTGGCCAGAGGGCAGTGCTGCGGGGGGGAGCACTGACGGGGGGAGCCTGGCACAGAGTAGAGCTGCCCGGCCCCAGCCAGACACGGTGCATGGCATGGCCCACTCCTCTGCTCTGCCGCCCGTCTCGCTCGGTGGAGTGCTGATGTCCCAAACTGCTCTGTGGCCTTACGGAGGCTGCAATGGGGGACCCCTGCCATGCGACCCCTGGGGACCAGAGCAGCTTTGCCCAGGGAGGGAGGGAGCAGGGTCATTGCCCTCTGTCCAGGTGGGGAGCTCAGCAGCCCACCTCAGGTTTGCAGGTACAGCCAGGTGTGGTGGTGTCCAGGCTGTGGCTCGTGGTGGCTTGTCACGTGTTGTCCTGGACCAGCTCCTCAGGGCAGGCAGGCTGGTCCCGGGTTTTGTGCAGCCCCGGGGAGGGCTGGGCCTGGGAGCTGTGCGGTAGGGCCAGGTCTGGCCCTGAGGGCGTGTGGTGCCGGTGCCGCTGGTACTGCACAAACGTACAGACCTTCAGCCCAATGGCCAGCATGTTCTTGCCCATGAAGATACTGGAGACCCGGGCGTCCCTGAAGAAGATCATGTTGCTGCCTCGGATGAAGATGGTGGTGATGTTGACCGTGAGCATGCTCAGCATAGGGTACAGCATCATCCGGTGCGGCATGATGCTGATCCCTTGCATGCTGATCTCACACAGGGACACGCAAGGGAGGACCAGGAGCAAGATGTAGCAGTAGAAGAACATGATGCCCTCAGCCCAGAGCGGCAGCCCCTTCTTCTGGGGCTCCCAGAGGTTGGCCTGGATGTCCAGCACATCCAGCATGTCCACAATGACCCAGAAGAGGCGGTTTCGGAGATCTTCTTTCTTCTTGAATGTCCTGACATACTCCATGTGCTCCGTGGCCACCAACAACACGTAGAGGGCTGGGATGCAGATGGAGAGCAGCAAGGTCAGCGCTTTGCGAGCTATGAGATCCAGACTTTTCCGGTCAGCTTTGTAATTCTGGTACACAAAGTAGACTTTGATCTCCAGAACGAAGACATACAGGAACCAGAGGATCATGGCGTAGCCCCGCTTAGCTGTCTTTACCTCTGCCCCGACCCAGATGGCCACGTAGCGGAGCACCAGCAGGAAGCACACGTCACCCACTGCCACCATGACACAGATGCCCAGCTTCCTGGAGCCCTGGCTCTGCTCCACCAGGTAGGCATCCATGAGGACGAGGCTAGTCATGATGAGCACAGTGGAGAGGCACACGTGGGGCTTGCTGACAGGTGGTGGGGGAACCATCCTGCACGGAGGAACAGGCAGGGTCATCAGGGAGTTGCTGGGATTCCCCATCCCTACCTTTGGGGATCCCTACCCCTTTTACCCCCCCACAACTACAGATGGTTGAAAGAAGGTGGTGGTGGTGGGGGGTTCATAGACTCCTCTCTCATCCTGTGTTCCTGGTTTGTTCCAAACCTTCAGACTCCTAGCTGAAGCGCTGCCGAGACTCCTGGCCAGACCATCCTGGTAGCACATGCTGGATGAAACCCAGAAGCTAGGCTGCACATGAGGACACGGTGGGGCAGGCTAGAGGGCCTTCAACCACTCGGGATGCCTTTTCCAGTAGCTCATCACAGATGCCTTATTCTCCATGGGATTTCCCAGCCAGTGGGACTGGTTGTATTCTTCACCCCATGGCACACAAGACCGTATCTACGCTTTTAACCCAAGCAGGTCCTTAACTGCTATGATAAAGGACCGCTCTCTTTTTAGTCTCCTTGATTTTCATGCACAGCATGAGGCAAAGGATTATTTTTAGCCTCGCTGTCCTGGGGGGTGGGAGGGAAGAAATCAGCCCAACATCTTCAGCTTCCTCCAGCCTCACGGTCCTCATGAGCTGTGCCTACAGCTGCTTGCCCATGCACACCCAGCCCCAGAAAGATGAACCGAAAGCAAGGAAAAGCAGCACCAGCCCACAGCTCCAAGGAGCAAGCAGCTCTGCAGCAGGCCCTCAATTTCAGCTGGATGCTCAGCTTTCCCAGGCTGGGGCAGAGCAAAGCACAGACCCCAGAAGCAACCTGCCTGCCTTGGATGGCACTGGGGCTGTCAGGTTCCCTCCCTCTGGCCAAGCACAGCTGCAGGCAGCTGCTGCCAGAGAGGGAGGAAGGACGGAGCTGGGGCCTCACCAGGCAGGGCTCAGCAGCTGCTCTGGAGGGGAGCCAGCCCCCCAGCTGAAATGGAGGATGAAGCTGGCCTGCTAACTGTGTGGCACAGCACTGCACGATGGCTGCCTGTGCAGAGTCCGCTCAGCCACACCTGGACCGTGCAGGAGTCCTGGGATGCCATTCTGGTCACCCAGTGGGCAGTGTGTGGGTGGCACTTGGCCATACAGCACGATGGCGGTTAATGGTCACCCCTGCACACTGATGCTCCCTCCTGCTGACACCGACGGTGCAGGGCCCTGGCCACAAGCTACCTGGGCTCCTGCTTTTTGGACAGGGGAGCAGGTGTCCTGTGCAATCCTGCTTTCCCGGGCCCAGAAGCATCCTGGCATGTTGAGGGAGGCAGTGAAGCCTAAGCCTGCCAGACCCAGGTGCCTCTAAGGGGGAGAGATCAGAGACTGGCAGGCTCAGGGGAACCGCTGGATGTGGCACATCTGGAGTGTGCTAAACAGCTGGGGTCCCTCCTGCGATTCACCCCTCGGCCTCACCAAGCCTTTGGAGTAGCCGGGGACAGCCCCAGCCGCTGCCCCACCTGACGAACGGGGCTTGCCGGTCCCCACGCCCGCCCCGGGCTCGGAGCGGCGCCACCCTCCCGTCACGGCAAAGCGCATCCCGCCACCGGCTGCGCCCCCT
>VZRU01017028.1:0-63726 GCA_013398155.1 Pedionomus torquatus | reverse complement strand
GGAGGCGGTCCCCGACTTCCGCGCCTCCGGGATCGGCGGCCCCTGCAGCATCCCTGCTCCGCCGGGCCCCGTCTGGGGCCGCGCCCCCGCGGTGGCAGCTGGGCCTTGCCCCATCCAGGAGCTGGGTGCGCGGCTATCCTGGCCGCCGTTTCCCCTCCGTGCCGCCCAGTGTGCTTCCAGTGGGAGCGGCGGCAGCACCGGCAACCGGCGGGGATGGGTGTGCCAGCACCGGACCACGGCTGCGTTGACTCCATGTTGCGGCCTCTGGCTAGTGTCTACCATGATGGCCAGGGAAGATCTCGGAGTGGGGTATATCGCCACAGCCATGCTGCTTCTCAAAGCTGTCTCTTCATCCCTGAAGAGACATCCTTAGGGCCAGTCTCCTGAAGCCAGGTAGTGGACACCTGGCATCCGTGGGGTTACCTGTGTCACCTGCACTCCAGACTGCCAGTAACAGCAAAAAGGATTCACTGTGCTGGCAGCTGAACTCACAGTTGTATTTGTGGCAGAGCCAGAAGACAAGCTGAATAGTTTAAAGGTTATTGCTGACTGTATGGTTAGGGGTATGCCTAAGCTAGATGTGCTTAAGGCAGGAATGCAAAGGTCTGTCTTGGAGACGGGAGGTACTGGATGTCTTTTGGCCCACTTACCAGGCATTGATCAGGAGATTTTCTCAAGTAAGTTAAGGGACAGATTCAGGAAGTCACTCTGAATCCGTGTTTCTTTGGGCTGTGATATGTTGTGATATCACTTGCAAGTGATGTGTTTGAGTGCCGCACAAAAACTAGAGGTGTAAAATTCAAGAGGGGAAAAAATAATTGTTCCTGTAGGGCAGGAGAACACCAGCCTTTGTGAAGGGTCTTTAGAAGGTTGATGTGTTTGTAGGGAGAAAATTGATGATTGAGTAGCCAGATGAGTTGGAGTAGAAATGTTCCAACACATTCTGAGCTAGTAGAGAAAGCCTGTGTGATTTTGGTGCCCAAGGAGGTCCTGGGCTAAGCAAGAAGCAAATGGGAAGGAGTTCACAACATGTGCCTGTGAAAAGCCGGTGGACCTTTTGATGACACATGCTGAGACTGTTTTGTGGAGAAGGAAGCAGTAATCATTCCATAGCTTTAAAGTGACTTGAGGTATTGTTTATTTGTGGACAGGTTACTCCCAAGCTGGAATTTGGAGAGCAGGACAGAATTACCAGGTTAACTTCCGGCAGAAAGAATAGAAGTTGCAGATACAAAGCACTGAACTTAGTGATGGTTAAGTATGTGTATGTACATAGTCTTTGCAAATGAAAATGCTGCAAGAGCTAGAGAGAGGACACACTACTTTGGAGGAAACGTCTGTAAAATTAATGTGAAATGTCATATCTAAAATGTCTTCAAATGCCATGTTTGTTAGGATGGGAAGAAGCTGATGGAAGCTGATGCTTCCTTCAAAGGCCGTGGCTCTAATGGGGTGTGTTGCTATGCCTGTAGAGTCAGCAGGTGTCTGGAAAAGCCCAATCAGGCCACAGTGACCAGTGTAGGACTGGTGCTTCTGTCTTTTCTAATTTTCGGCTAGCCCAGGCTTTGCTGAATGAGCAGGTCACAGAGGGGCACCTATCAGGCATGTATTTGTGTTCACTGAAACTAAGGGGAGATCAAGCCTCAAATCTGAGCTGGGTTAATGGTGTATCTGTGCATGGTGTGTACTTACTCCTTGTCCATTTTCTTCCTCTACTGGTCTGCTTGTGTAGTATTTTAGTCTTGACATTATGTTCTTCAAGGTAGAAACTCTGATGTACTGTCCCAGTGGTCAGGCCCGGGTGGTCTCGGGTCTTATTGTGCTTTGAGGTGGTAGTGGTAGTAAAACAATATCCGTTCAAGGGCAATAATCCTTCTCCCTTGGGCTTCTCTGTCTCTTACGCATGTATAGTGTCAATTCTTCCAGCCCTATTTATATCTAGGGAAAGGAGAGCATTGCATGGAATTTTAATGCTACAGAATGTGCTTTCTTTTTCTAAACTGTATCATAAGTCTTTGCTCTCCCTGTGCTCCTTCTTAGGTGCCCCTTCTCCGGCTGCTGCAGGAGTGGGGCCGGACTAGAACAGCTTCTGTGGGGTTGCTTCTGTGGCTGTTAATGCAGGACTTTGACAGGTTGTGTCCAGGCCTTCAGAATTTCAGAGAGGCAGTCTGGGACAGTGAAAATAGGTACTGTGAAATATAAGCCCCAATGTGCTGAACAGTTGAGTGGTGTGACTGTAAGACTTCTGATGCCCCGTAGGACAGTCTTGGCTTTCTAAGATGAACTGCTGCCCATAATGGAAGTCTTTTCTGCTGAATCAGGAACGTGCCACTGAGCTAAGTCCATGTTTTGTTTCAGAAGTTGCCTTTTTCTCAGAATGGTGGTATCGTCTCTCCTGCTGGGGTCTTTCTGTTTTCAGGGCCAAATTGAGAGAGATCTGTGAACTCTTAACGCCCTTCCTATGAACTGAGTAAGCACAGCCTAGACCCAGCTGCCTTTGGCTCAAGTGGCTCTCAGGGGAGGCAGAGCTGATTTTTCTGGGCAGTGGGCTATTATGCAGAGAGGCAGAAAGAAGTAAGCACCTGGAAACCAAGCAAAATGCTTTTTGCATCTTCAGTTAGACTTCCCACTGGGATAGGGATTATGGGCTTCCCATCACATAGCCTTAGAAGGAAAGCAGTCCTGGTTGATTCATGCTGCAGGGTGTGAAGCATGCTTTTGCTAGAATAATCAATCAATCAATCAGCCTTACCTTCCACTCAAAGTTATCTTAGTAAAAGTCTCCCTTCTGATGTGGGAATGCCGTCATTGTCTGTCCAGATCAAGGTAATGTCTTACTGCATTTTCATTGTTTTGTACGCTAATCAGGCAGTACATTTGGAAAAATGTGTGAAAGAACTTTGTGCAAACATGCCTGGGGTCTTGTTCTTTCCAAGGAGTGGTATTTTTCAACCTCCGTTAATAGGACAGCTATTCCTTTTTTCTCCTTTAATATCTGAGAGACCTTAAATGCAAGTTCTTAATTAGGAAACAAGATAAGATTGTGTGATTGTATTCACTCTTACTCTTTTTCCATGACACAGCTCTTGTGTTCACTGTTGTGTGGATATTGTTTCAGTGATAAGTCATCGCACTTCTAGTTAGAGGTGAGAGATACGAGTTGTATTTTGGCTAATGTGTCAGTATCGTTGAGCTCAAATTGCAAACACAGATTCTACCTGTACAAATTATGCTGTGAATGGTGCTGCAAGGATTCAAATACATTGCACTGTGTCCAGAGTACCTTGTATCTCAGTACGATGCATTAGCTCAAAAATAGTCCAAGTGTTGCTGCCACCCACACAGTGTGCTCAAGCACAGTGTCTCCTCCTTGTGATAGAAAAGCATTGACTTAAGGAAATGCATGTGGTTTGGGCTGACTTTGTGAGACTGCTTATGTGCACCTCCAGGACATTATGTTTCAGAAGATGCTCTGAATTCTCTGTCATTAAAACTTCCAAATGTGTGTTTTGGAAAGTTACAGCCTAATGAATGCCTTCTTGGAAGAAGAGCAGTTATTGCAAGTACAGCTGGAAATATCCCATAACTGCCAACTGCAGTGATCCTTTGAAGTGCCGTAAGGTGAACGTTCTCATCTCTGCAACTCTGTTGTCCTGTTTGGGCAGACAGTACCTATTACGACACCTCATGGGGGGTAGGCTAAGACTTCCTTTGTGCAACTGGTTGCATGCTTTCCTTTGCCTGAGGTCCGGAAAGCCTTGCAGTGGGCAGTACATGTTGTCCGATGTGGAGGAACTTGCCCTCCTCTGGCACAGCTGTATTCGACTATGTTGGCAGCATTTTGCAGCCTCATGAAGCGGGCTGCACTGTGAGATGTGGTAGACTCCGGGCTCTGTTTCGTCTCTTCAAGGAGTATTGCCTGTCTGCCTCTCTGCAAGGAGTATGCAACCCCTAAGAGTTTCCATGTCTGAAGCTGATTTGGTGATGAAGAGTCTCTTAACCGTGTGTTCCTTACTCCATCTGGAATAACATGTATTTATCTGCTTGAGATGTTCTTGAGTGGTTTCCTGGGTAAATCAGGCATTTTCATGGTAAACTCCCAACCTCAGCAAAATCTGCTCTGTTTGGGTAAGCTACAGAGTTGCACCTCTGGGAATGTTAAATGATTCCAGATTGTTTCTTCAAGGATACTATAATGCTGTGACAAACCTGAGTAACTCCAGGCAGGGACTGCTTGGAAGAGGCCACAGTTTCTTGTAAGGAAACAGTCTCTTATAGCTAGTGATTTTTGCCGTGTTTGAATTACGATTTCCTTTTAGACCTGTAAACAAAACAAAATTTTCTAAACAACCATTGGATTGCTTATTATTCTTAATATTGTAGTTCTGGCTACAAGCCTGCAGTATAACATGTCTGATGTGTTGTCCACTGTCTGCCACTCTCTGTGGCTTGCTTGTCACAGAGGAGCACATTTGGGATTTCTCTTCTAGCAGTGTTACATTTCCCTTCTGAGCATACAATAATTGACGTGGTGTCTGTTATTCCTTCTTCCTGCTCATTAGTGAAACTTGGGACAAGTGTCCCCTGTCAGTATGATTGATGGGGGTGTATGCTTCTTTCAGAATATTAATGATGACTTTCCCGAAGGCTTAATTTTATTTGAAGTACCTGCCGCACTGCCTCCTAGCCTTGCTCTCCAGTGTTTCACTCATTAGTGAGGCTGTGTTAGCTCAGTTGTCTGATGGCTTATCAAAAATCTTGCATTGTTCTTACTGTGCTAGTATGCCGTGAGTGCTCATTCCATTTCCTGTGGCGTATTCTGTTACTTGTGATTGATTACTAACAACCATATAGTATGTGTATATAGCACACCTTCCTCTGGGATGGGGATGCCCTGACTTTTATCCTGTCAAAAGAATAAATTGCTGAGCACCAGTGTCTTATGGGGTTCCCGTAGCAGATCCATTCTTTGATGAAATCTCTGCTGATGCTTGTGTGTAATTGTTTGCAACATGGGATGATACTAGATGGAATGCATGTCTCCAGTCAACTTCAGAAGTTAGTTACAAACAAAAGCCAGAGGTGAGAACATACTGCATTTTATAGCATGCCAGATGAGCATCTGGGCAAGACTATTTTCTGAATACCTTAAGTTCTTATCTGGTCCAAGCTTTCAGCATCCCAGCTGATGGGGAAGCTGTGCTTCCGTTTTGTTTTGTTTTGCTTTTAACTACATGAAAGCTGTTTTGGGAAAAAAGAAGTGAGAGTGTCTTACTCTTCTGTGTGGGATGTGGTAGCAGGAACCTGTCTCTGCCTCCAGGGAAGCAGCCTAAGTGATATTGCTCTTGTAGTTAGAAGTCCATTAGATAAATGAGGCTTTGTTTGGCTACTTCAGTATACTCATTGCAGTGGTCCCGAAGGAGACATGCAGTATTTCAGGTACCTTAAGACATTGGAAGTGTGGTTACAGAGACCACTCCCAGCTCTGCAGTGTGATTCAGCCTCTGTGCACACAGCCCCAGATTACACTGACTTTTTCTGCAGGCCTGTTGCAATGCCATCTCCTTTATAATTTACTGCCCACTGTCATCCCTCATGCTCTTTCTGTCTCTCCTGTCTCATGTGGTCTAACACAGTGAGAGATTCTGTTTAGTAATAAAAACTCCTGTTGTATTTTGGCTGCTATTCTAGTTTTTCTAGGTTCTCCTTATTTTTCTTCACATGCTGATTTTTGCACTTCTACTGTAAATCCTTCTTATCAAGCTTCTTATTCGTCAGTGCAAGCATATCTTAACTATCATGAGATTCAACGTCAGGGCATGTGGGACCAGCTCCTGGACAAAAACATCCAGGTTCTGTGCCTAGCTGCATATTTTTAGCTGTTTTTCTAAGCATATGATAACTAAATTCTCATTGGTATAGGCAGTTTGGGATGATGGCAGAACTCATGTCTTTGGTTCCATTTTCCATAATGGAAAAACACTATAACTTAGGTGTTGTGCTGTTACAATGATAGCAGGGTTAGAATAAGAGTAACTCCTTTGTAAGGGGTTCTGCTGCTCTTTTCCTATTCTTTAATACCTTTTCTTTACCAGGGGAGATCACGTTTGTTCAAAGCCTCTCACTGATTCTTCTCCTATCTGTTTTTCAGTTCAAGTACTGTCTCTGAATCCATATTATTTAGATGAGGTTTTATTTTTTGAGATTTACGTTATTTATATATTTTTTTGAAAAACTCCCTTGTATTTTTTCTACATTTG
This sequence comes from Pedionomus torquatus, assembly GCA_013398155.1. Lineage (NCBI taxonomy): Eukaryota > Metazoa > Chordata > Aves > Charadriiformes > Pedionomidae > Pedionomus > Pedionomus torquatus. Next base: position 57,466 of record VZRU01017028.1, on the reverse strand, counting down.
CCTTTGTGTTCCTTCAGTTATCTTCTGGTAGTCTGTTTATTTTCTACCATGTCAATACATCCACTTTGTTTTCATCACTCCTTTCCCTTGGAAGCCCTGCACACACCTGCTGATAGTTTTGGCACTGTTCTTGCCAGTGTTCTTGGCTTCTGTCTTGCCTTGCACACCTGTAATTGGGTAATCTTTAGTTCTGAATTTTATTTTTTCTCATTTCAAGGTAGCTTGCTTTTTTCCACAGAATTCAGATTATTCCTTGTGAAGCTGCAGTGGCCACATCTTGGTTTTGTATGGCTTGCGTTTTTTTCAGCTGGACTATGTTCTTGATGTGCTTGGGTTGCTTTTTAATGGCTTTTAGGTTTTTTCACTGTTAATGAATATCAGCTTTTTTCTTTTGTTAGACTTTCTGAATTTTCTTGTATGTGCATCCCTGCAATACAACCACATATACAGACATTCTTTCAGTCCTCTCATACCTTATGCTTGAGGCTGCTTGCTCCAAGTATTCCTTCCTTTCTTGTGTGCTCCATTGTCAGAAGCAGACTCAGGATGTCCATTTGTATTTCACAGCTTACTGTATATATGAATAATTTACTCAATTTTTTTTTTCCTTGATGTTTGTCAAATCCCTTGAGTTCTCAAGCTTTTCCTCTGCCTACTATGTTCTTTAATCTCCAGTCAGATGAAAGAACAACATTCCCATTACTCTGCATTTATTACACTTTGTTCATCTCACCTCTATATTGGTGAAATGTTCATACCTAGTTGGGGATAAGTTTATCTGTTGCAACACTGATTTGTGGAGTTGTGGACAAGTCACCTTTATTTCAGGGACCTGCTTCACCCATAAGGGTGTGAGCAGAGAACTGCATTGTACAGGCCCTGGTTACTAACACCTTGTGTTGCAAGTGGATGAAAAGTCTGTGCACAAATTTACCAGTTTTGGTGAGAATCATTCTTTTGAGTGAAAAATCTTATCTGTGCAACTTCTTAGAATGAAAATTTTTGTTTTTTAAATGTATTTTTTTTTTCTTACAGTTATGAAGAAGCCTCAAAAATGGATGCCTACGCTGGTTTCAAACTCTTTTTTCCATGGACCTGTATCACTGCTATTGTATCACTTCAGTCTCTCCCCTGTTCTTTTTCCAGATGTATCTTAGCATGGTACCATGTTCCTGAGCCTGCGGGTAGTCAGATGCTTGCCAGCTCAAGATAACAGCAAAGGAAACAGATGGGATGTTTGGTGGGTTTGCTACTTTAGAAGATGCAAACTGTCATGAAACCTTAACCCTGCATTCATTGTAGGTAGGAAAGTTATCAGACTATGCAATGTAGAAGCTGCTGTGTGGCACATGTTCCCTTTTTGTTGCTGTGCATGGAGATCTCTACCAGGACAGTCTGGATGTATTTTAAGTCACTATAGCCAGGGTTTGCCAGAGAGATGTCTGGTGGCACTTGAACAAATGCCTGCAGCAGAGAACTGGAGGAAGTTGGTTTGGATCAGTGAACTAACCTTGACCTCATTTCACTGCTTTTCCCAGCTCTTCTGCACTGGCACATCTCCAGGGGACTTGGAAGTGTACCCCAGCAAGCTCTGCCAGGTGATGAGTGTTAGGATGTAGCCTGTCCTGCCATTCCCATTAGCACTTTCAAACTTGGTTGAAAGGTACTTGTCACTGTGTCTTAAGCACTTGTTCTTTTCTTCCTGTAGACAAGGCTGCAAGTGGTGATTTTGTAATCACTCACTGCTTTGTGGTGGTTAATTCATTAACACATTTTATTTTAGCCTGAAGACACAGTGAGTAAACTGGTTAGAAACAGGTACCGTAGCAGACTACTAGTGCTATGGCTCCATGGAAGTGTTGTGCATGTGCACCTTGCCACGCCATTTGGCATGCTCACAGCTAAACTGGCAGCGCAGCATCTTTGATTAAAGCAGTCTTGGATTTGGGGACAGATGGTGCAGCAATTCTGCTGCGTATATAGTCAGAAAAGTTCAAAATCTGTTACGTTTGTGAAAAAGGTTCTGTGACATTAGCTATACTAACACTGATGCCTAATTTCAGCATGGCTAAAATGAGAGAAGATCAATGTGCTACTGCAGACATCCTTTCTTTTTTTTTTTGTGTGTGTGTGTGTGTGTCTGTCTGCCCCGAGGTTGCTTTTGGGCAGACCCCAGGTAAACAGCTGGAAGTTCAAACACGGTGAAAGCAATGACCAGTTAAAGATGTGATGTTTCCCAAGTAATGTACCCTTTCTCTTGCCTATAAAAAATCCCCAACCTTCTAAAAGTTTGCTGCAGCGTGTAGCCTTACTATTGACCTGTTTAGTGTCATTGTTTAATAAGCTTGTTTAGTAAGCTCTTTCTAATGTTTCTAGGGAGGCTGCTACACAGCAGCAATTAATTTGGTCACATGCTTTTTGTTAACTTGTATGAAAACAGAGCAGATAGATGACCTTGTGGTTTGGACGCTGAAGTGACGCTTAAGTTCAGATCCAGGATCTGAAGTTGCTTGCTCTTCTCCAAGTTCAAATAACCCTTTCTCTGCCTAAAGCCATAGCTATGACTCATGTTCTGTTCTTCTCATTTTGTTCCCAGCTCCTTGCTTCCATGCTGCAGTATTGCTGTTTCCTTGTGTGTGCTAGGGAGAATGTGGAGTTACATTGTAAAGCAGAAGTCATCTTGAGGTGTGCCAGGGTTTCTCCCAAAGCCGTTGTCCTGCTACGTGGTGCCAATACTCATGAAGGAAGACATTTGTTCTTCTTGGGAAAAGTAGAGCTTTGCAAGTCTGTCCATACACTCTGGTGTATTTCACTGAGTTGGCAAGAGGAGACTGAAGCTAGAGGAAATGGCTGGGGCTTCTTCCCTGGCTTTCACAGACTGGGGAGCTGAGCTAGGAGGCCTGAGGGTGCTCATAATGGGGCAACTGGAGAGAAACCATCTGAGAGCTGGATCACCAGCAGAGTTTTTCCCTGCTGTCCAATCTAGATTCTTCCGGTTGGGAATCCCCTGAACCAATTTAGAGGACCATAGGAACTGGTAGAGTCCAGAAGAAGGTTTGGGGAGCAGAATGTGCAAATTAGTTAGGATTTTTTTTTACTTTCTGCTGAGGTTTTAAGGGCTCTTTGTGCTGAGGAAAGATGTTGCTCCTGGTAGGGCCAATTAATTGCTGCATAGCTTGCAGTGGAGCATAAGAGAGGCTAATGGCTGTGTGACTGAGTAGCATGCTGTGCATGCTGGGACAGGCTGTCTGGGCAGATCTTAATGCTTCCTCAGGAGATGCTTCTTGACAATGTGCTTATTATCTGGAAATCAGCTTGTGTGACAGGAGGCGCCAGGAGGCTATGACAGAGTCTCGTGTCCTGTTGTGGTAGATGCTGCATGATGTGCTATAATGAAACGTTGACTATTCTGTGGGGGTTTGACTCCATGCTTTGGATACACATGGCTGAGGGGGGAGCAGAGGTGAAGTGATTCATCCAACAGTTAAAAACTAGCAGGGATGGATTAAATCTCCCTTCTCTGCCTGGAACCAGATCTTAACTCTAAATTGCTTCCTTCTGTAACAGCAGTGAAGTCTTGCTGTAGCAGAGCCTGGGGGATGTGGTTATATCACAGCAACTCTCCTGTTCACATGGTGAGGCAGTAGTTGTTTGGTATGGTTTGTCCCCAGCTAATTATTTTATTTTGTCCCCCCTTCTCACCCCCACCTTCCCTGAATGAGTAACACAGCAAAGGAGTTGTAGCCTCACACAGCAAACTACTAAGAAAATACCCAGTGTCTGTCCAGCTCTCTCAACTTCTGATCTATTGCCCAGTTTTGTCCTGGCTTGTCAAGGGCAGCTGCCTCAAAGGAAGATGTGTCATAGAAATCAGTGGTTAGAGGAAGGTTAGAGGTCCTCTGTGATGGAGAAGTTGGCTCTCTTCCAACACCACTTGCAGGATAATGTGCCTGGGTGCATTGTGGAGGTAACTCTCCAGGTTTGCTGTCCCTTCCCAATGGGGTGGTATTGAGAGTCAGGAGGGGGAAAGGAGGAAAGAAGACAGCCAATATAAGTGTGGGAGAGAATAGTGCATTTTCAGGCTAAGCTGTTTCATGACTAGCACTGGTTGTTTAAGCCAAATTTGAGCGGTGATCTTTCCAGTGATGAATCTGTGTGGGTACTTAATGTGAAAGGATGCAGAGTGACAGGAGAATAGTTTCAAGGAGCTTACTTCATTCATTGTTTTTGTGGCAATGTGCACTTGCTCACTACATAAGTAGATAAATGTGCCTTTAAACCAATGAGGTGAGAAGTGTCAGCCATGAGTAGGAGGCAAAATTAACAACCCTAAACACCTCTCTTAAATAATTGGAGGAGGAAAGGTTTAACAGCCACCCTCCTGACTTTTAACTTCTGCCTACTCAGAGCCTAGCCAAGAGGAGGGAAAGGAAATCTCTTAACCTTATTATTGTTTGTGACTACAGAAGGCAATCCAGTTACTGCCATCCTTTAATCCTGACTCAGTTGGACCCCAATTAGAACAGAGAAATCTTGGTTTCATACCCTTGCAGGCAGGGATATGGTATCTATGAAGGAAATCACTGAACCTCTCTGTGCCTTTACCATCGCTTGAAAAAAATGTGACGAGCCTTCACACTGACCACTTGGGGTTAGTCCAAGGAGCATAAGAACAGTTGTCCCCAAACTTTGGGTCCTGTCTATCTGTCCAGGTAAGGAATGACTGCCTGGCTGCCACTGGGTTCTCCAGCCTCTCGTTTTCACTGACCTGGACGCTTCCTTCATAGACCCAAGTGCCTTTGGGGGGAATTTTAAAGCTTTTAGCAGATCATGATAGTTCCTTCCTCTTGAGAAGAGGAATCTTGAAAAGCATGTTCCAAAGGCCACTTATGCAATGCATCCATGACTGTTTCTTCTCTGAGTAGCTAGAAGAGCTGTAAGAAACTGGACCATAGATCGGTAGCTTGTGCCTGTGCTAGGGCAATGGTGTTCTTTGGGTGTGAGGCAGAAAAGCAAAAATGGTTGGTGATGAGATAGCAGAAGTGGGTAACGTCACAGCTAAATGCTGCTGTGAACAGAAGGCAGAGCAGTTAGTTATTGACTCCCAGAAGATCTTACATTCTCTGCTGAAAAATTCTGAGGCACTTGTGTTGTGTCCAGTCCTGACTGTAGTGGCAAACGCTCCTGTTGACATGAATACGCATAGGTTTCAGGTCCCAAGTGACAAAAGATTAATAACTGCGAAAATAAAACTAAGTAGATCAAAGTTTGAAATCCAGGGTACCTTTGTGTGAGAGAAGCTCCATGGTGTCTACCTTCAGAGTAGATGTGATTTCAAGCTAAATCAACTTTCTGTTTAGGTTAGAAATGTTCAGTGTAGATCTCTTCCAGGGTGGTTGCAGCCTCAGCTGTCCAGATGGAGGCAGTTCTACAGAGTATCTTCCTTGTGATATCCAACAACACAGCACTCTGAAAGAGGTTATGAAAAGGAAGAATAGAGTTATGTGTTGTTTTGCCAGCACTAGTTCTGTTTGATGGTTAAGTAAAGCATGTGAGGTTTCAGAATTCAATTCCTATAATCCAGAACAAACATTTGCTGCTGACAGCGCTTTAGAAGGATCCCTGAGTTGTCAACAATGCAGATGAAATGATATCTGATGCGATTTCTCTGTCTAAACAGTAGGGCAGAGAGCAAGATGAGGGACTTTCTCAGAAGCAGCAGCAGCAGGTAGAACAACAAATGCTAAAAAATGGCAATCTCCTTTTTTAAAAAAGGAAAAGAAAAAAAAGGTTGGTGACATAGTGAGAATTTCTAGAAGTATCTTTTGGGTGTCCTGGGTCTTGGTTCTTGACTAACTATGGGAAACAAAGCCAGTGAAGGGAAAACAACTTCCTTCTTCCTGGGGTTGAGAGAGAGAATCTCAGCCTGCCTGAAAGGAGACTTTTGAACAACTTCTTCTTCCCTTATTTTGCAATAGCAAATCTTTTCTTCCCACAAAATATGTGTCGTGTTCTGTAGAGCATCTATTGTTCTTTGGGTACATAACTGAAACATGCACATGAGTGTGTGCACACACACACCCTACCCACCTGAAAGACAAAAAATGGACCTCACTGTCAAGTTACCACCCTTGTCAAGGACACTTTGGAAATGCATTTACAGCAAAACACGTTTGAATTTGAGCTGTGGCGACATGGCTCTTAGTCCTCCCTGCTTCTGCCTGCAGTCTGCTGTGTGGACTCTTGGAAGGTCAGCTCTGCATGCTAGATTCCATACTTGTAGGAAGCTCGTGGGGTTGCAAGTGATGGTGGCTGCATCTCATTAATACTTGGTGGTGAGAGGTGGTGATGGAAAGTATTTTAAATGCTACCTTTGAAGCATATATCTGTATAGAGTGTTTGGCTCCACCATCATGCTTGTCCCGGACATCACATGTACTCTGCCTCTCATCTTTCATCCTCCTTCTTCTGGGAGAGAGGTGCTCAGCCTTTTAGAAAAGCAATAAATCCATTTAAAGCAAACGGGTTGTAGGCTGGTACTGACCATGTCTGGTGCAGGTCTAGCGAGGGGAGGCAAAAATGGAGGAGAGTCTGTGTTCTTTCCTGCTGAATCCAAAGCCATTTTGCAACTATATCACTAAAGCACAGTTGGAACACAAGCCTGTGGTGTCTGCGTAGGATCTACAGTTCTCTGCTTTTCTCTGTTTCCTACGGCAGGCAGATATACAAAGGCCAGGTGAGGTTGGGTGAGAGCCAGCCATGCTTCCCACTTGCTAATTTTCTTCCCTTTATATTTTCAGGCTCTCTACTACTCTGAAATTTCCCATGTTTCATCTATAATACAAATATTTTGAAGGATGAAGCCTTAATGTTTAGGATTAGATAAAAGGGATGTGGAGAGAAGGAGTCTGTTTTATGCTTGGTGACCTTGTTCTTGTGTGTGGACAGCCTGCAATGTTTGGGTGGACAAGTGGCTCCTGAACAAACTGTTCATTGAGTAGGTCTACTAATGACAGATGGTGGGAGGTGCCAGCTGTTAGTGACTTGGTAGTAAAATGACTGGGCCAGTGAAACAGGGTAGCAGAGAGATTTTTCAGACTTGGGAATTTGTAAGAGGTTGTGTATGGCTGGTTCAAAAGAGCTTTTCAGTGTTGCACTGTTGGACTTAAAGCTGTGAAAGTGCAGCCGTTGCCAATCTTGGGTCTCCTGACTTTGGTTTTGACATGATGTCTTAAGGTTTACAGCTTAAAACACAAGGATTTATTGCTTGTGCTGAGTTTCACCACTCTTTAACTAACTTTAAATTGCCCTGGTGGAGGATAAACTTAGAGCAAATTCACTTAAGCTAAATGCTTCCTTTCCTCTGATTTACACCTGCAGTGCTTTGGGGAATAAACCTCAGAAACTCTCCTACAGTATGCATACAGGCCCACAACAAGTACCCCCTAAATATGTCTTTTTTTTTTTTTTTTTTTTTTTTCCTTCTTTAATGGAATGCCTTGAGATGTTAGGGACTAGGAAAAAAAAATCTTCCTCTTTCATGTGGACACACCTGAGAACAAAAGTGCTTAGAATTGCTCAGGACCCTCAGGGCTGTTTCTTTCTTGACCATCTTTCTTCCCTTCCTCAAAAAAATTTGACGTGTGGTTTCTGTTGCGTTGATAGTATAAGGTTTTCTGTAAAGTTTTGCAATTCTGAAGGCAGCCTTCAGTTTCTTTTTACTTTCGCTGCTGAGGTTATGCTTTTGGGGAATTTCATCCTCTGAATATCAAGGCTAGCTGCTTTCTTTTTCTTAAGAGTAAAGACCTGGTTTGAAGTTGTGTGCAGATTCTGCTTAGAAGAAAGGTGTCTAATAAAACAAGGAATTTTCCATCAGGACAAGCTGTGTGCTTCTTAGTGGTTGCCCCTTCTAGACGAAATGGGTGAGATGCTCCTAAAGCATATGTTTTAGAATCAGTTCTGTCTCAATGCTGTGAATTACTGGGCTACATCCTGTTACAAACCAGGATGTAAAACCCTGCTTCTGACTGCAGACAGCTCCTGGGGCCACAGCTCCAGAGAGTAACAAGCATGTTGAGTGTTAGGGTGTTCTTCAGGCACCTACTTTTTTGCAGATCTGAGAAAACTGAGCTGTGTGATGTGTGGTTGAGCTTTTTTCCCCTGTCCTTGGGGATGCATTTCAAGCTGTTTCTCAATGGCTGTTGGCAGACTTCCAGCCTCTTGCTGCCTTACTAAATCACCTGTAGTGTGAGTAGTTTAGTAACACATGAGAATTACAGCAAGCATAAGGTGGTATGACTGCAGCGTATGAAGCACACTGTTGTGCCCTGGGAGTGCAGATGGAAAAGCCTGCCTGAAAGTGGTGTTTGGGGTGACCGGTTAGCATGAATTTGAGTGCAATCCAGAACTAACTCCCAGCAGCTGACTTCCCTAGCAGGGGATAAGCTGGTAGGGGTTGTTTTGTCTCTTCTGAGTTAGTTTTCTCACCAACCCAGAGGAGGAGAATGGAGTAATATGGCAAGGATGCTGAGAAGCTGCCTCTTCATAGAAGAGTGTTGCCTGATGGGACTCTCTAGAGCTAGCAGCAGTTCTGCTGGGAGGCAGAAAGAGGGTTTGATGAAAATCTAATCTGAAACATGGCTGCTAGAAGGATACTGTGTTTTTGATTTCTTCATTCCTGGTAGCTGACTTCCATCTTCTCTTATATGGACCTGGGTGGGATTAGTCAGCTGTTCGGGATGGGAATCAGAGTTCTTCAATTAACTGTAACTTTGCTTCTAAGTGTAAAGATTTTGGTGTTGTTTAAGGCAACAATGACTTAGCAGCTGTTGAGTTTCAACTTTGCAAATCCTGTGAATGAGTATCTGACATAGTGTTGCTGGAAGAATTACTCCTGGAATCAGACTGCTTCTTTGTCTATTTGTTGAAAAGAGTTGCATCCAACATCTGATGGGGAGGCACTTTTTCAGCTATGCAGCCTTTTATTCTCTTGATATACCTTACAAAAAGGGCAATAAATTTCAGGGATGGCTCAACACCAGCTCAAGTTATTTTGTTACTTACTGATAAATGACGGACCATTTTTCTGCGGGTTTTTGGTGTGTTGCCACTTTGTTTGCCTGAGCAATATGGTGTTTGTGTATGCCCTACAGGATGTCAGGTCAGACAGACCTTTAAGGCCAGTGTCCCTCCTAATTGCAAAAAATATGGAAAAAAAACCCAATGGGAAGTCTTACATGCTGAGCCTTAGGACGTGACAAGAATACGTGTTGTTTGGCATCTTTCATCTTCTGCAATGCAAGTAGCTGGGACATGTGACCCAAAGCTGTTGTGAGAGCTCTCACAGCACAGCTAGCGTTGTCAATAGAAATCTGTGTAACAGATTGCAGGACTCGGCACAGGACAAAAGAGGTGAAATAAAAGTATTCAAAAAAAGCCATCAGCACTTCTGTGATGAAGCTACGTTAGCACTACGGTGTGCTGAGGGAGCAAAAGGTGAGGGGCACCCCAGATTGACTAATTGCTGTTGCCTCACCTTAACCGGAAGCCTCAATCAGTTGCATGCCTTTCTGCTGGGGTGCTGGGTGATTTGTTGTTGGCATTAAGAGGGCTTCCTGTAAGTGACTCATACACTGGGTTGTTTCAAAAGAAGGTAGGAGAGCTTTATTCCTTTTGCAGGGCGAATTCCAAACCCACTGTACCTCCACTCTGCATGACACCTTGGATGGCTGTCTTAGCCTTGGGACTAGCATCACTTCTCTGGCACTGGTTCCAGTGCATGCCTGTCTATGTGGCAAGCCTGGAAGGAAACAACTCATTATTTTTTAGGTTTGTTCTTTACTGGATTAGCAGGTTGAGTCAGTTCATCATGTGCTCAAACACACGGTGGTGGTGAGAAATCACAGGAGTGGATAACAAGGCATTGGCTTCTGGTGGCAGAGGCTGCTGGCTTGGCTTACCAGCTTCTCTGTCTGTACCCTCTGAAAGGGTTCCCAAAGAACTGGGGTGATACTTGATTTCTGTGAATATCTCTTACAAGGGCCTGGAAATGAACCGTCTGGACCCTTGGGGGCTTCATGGAGGAACCTGGCTATAAGTGTGTTACCCCAGAAATCAGTCTCCTAGATGTTGCCCATTGTGTGCTCTCTAATGGGCACAACATGCAGCATGAGGTCCACAAAATGAAGCCATGCTTTTTTGTCTGTAGGGGGGCAGCTGTATAAGGAAAGGTCTTTCTGATTTTGCCCTAGTGTAAGCAGATTAAGCCCTCCTTTTTATTATTTCTTCACAAACGTCTTTTTATTCCTTTGATTAATGAGGATAATTTTGTTTTAGGCTGGCTTCAGTTAACAGTGGTTTGGAAGATAACTGGGTAGATAGAGTAAAGTATTTCTCACTGAATGCCAGTTCTAATGGGTATGTTATCAAGCATCCTCTTCCCTGGCACCTTCTCCCGGTGACTTCCTGAAGAAAATTCTCTGCAGAGATGGAAATATGTATCTAACTGGAAGAAAGGCTCTTCCAAAAGCATAGCAGAGTTGCACTGAAGCACAGAGATTTCCAAGGAGATCGCAGCAGTGTGTGCATGTGTAAGAACTCATCCTTTCTTGTTATGTTGAAGCTGTTACAGAATTTCCTGGGCACAGAGGTGTTTCAAGCCCAAATTGCCATGATGTACCTGGGCATGCAAGCAAACATCATTCAGGAAGTGAATGGCAGGCATATTCATGGGGCTCTGAAATCTTACGCCAGAGACAGTTCAATCAGGAGTGCAGGTCTCAGTCAGAGGTGTGCACTGGACAGATTGTCAGTAGTTCTCAGATACCAGCTTTATCAAAAGCAGTGCAAAATCAAGAAAAAACTGCCAAAAAACAGCTAACAAGGCTCAAAGCTCTATGTTCTATGACTGATGAGTCTTTCCTTCTCAGCCTTTCTTTTTCCAGGGGGGAAAATCCACCTTGAGTCTGAAACTGGGTGTCTGTGAGCAGCTTTTCTCAAATGCTCAAATAAAACTAGCTTGTGGGAAACTGTCTCAGCCTGCCTTTTGAGGAGTGAGCAGCATTACTCTGGAGAGATGTGGAGCTGGTTCATACACATGGGGTACGTACAGAGCTGCTTCATGGAGAGCCAGGAGAAGGTACTGTGTATTTTATTTAGCAACCAAACCTGGAAGCAGAGGTGGCTGTAACCGATGCAGAGGCTTTTTGTAGTCATATGCATGATCTCTGTCCTAGACCTTGGTTGTCACTTGTACCTTCTGAATTTTTTCTTCATAGTACATAATTGTTCACGCTGCTGGGTTAAATCACTTTTCTTGCCAAAAGTAGGGCTGGACTTGCTGTCAAACTGTGATATTGCAGAGGGAGGCAAAAGCAGTGCTGACAGAAAAGCAAATGGTAGATGTGTCTCTTGTTTCAGGTTATCTCTAGAACTGCTGGAATAATTTGTACCTTCTACGTGGCAGTTACAAGCAGTCGGAGGGGCTGACAGGAGCAATTGTATTAAGCCTACTAACTCTTGCTAATACTGTGAGCCAGAGGGATTGTAGTGTTGTCTGACTTGAGGCTTAAGCCAGGTGTTTAATATCAGGTACTTAAGTTACAGCTTTGAGAGATGATGTAAACAAGAAGGAAGGGAAAATGCCCAGTTTTATTTTTGGGATTTTGGAAAATACTGGAAGACTGCTGTGCTCTGAATTATTGTCAGCCCTTATAAAGTGGTTCTGAGGACTACTCACTCCAGTAGATCTAGTTTTATGCTTTTATTGCCTGTTATGCTGAAGCAGCCCAGGCTACTTCTTAACAGAGAACAAGCTGTCTGTCCTGTACACATTATGCACGCTGCTCTGAAACCCATGTGTGGTAGTTTTAGATCTCCAACATGTCATTCTGTCAAGTGGAAAAAGCTGGGAAATCAGTTGTGGTGGTGGTGGTGGTTCAAGGATCTGCCTTACCATGCCTTTGTAGCCTGGCTTTGCTGGATGCCGAGCCTGAGCTGGATGTCCCAGCTGCTCTGGAGATCTTCCATTCATAAGACTGAGCAGGGTTGATCTTACTTAGGCTTGCAATCCTGCAAGGATAAATGGCTGTCATCCAGGTGCTAGAAGGGCTTTGCTGTCTGAATTTGCTGAGTATGGTGGTCTCTGGTGACATGGATTTGCGGAGTTGCTGTGGCAACCCGCGTAGGTTCCCTCAAGCCCCAGCCTGGTTCCCAGCTTCCCAATTAGCTTTGTTATTCATCCCGCTTTTGAGAGGGGGAGTGGGGGCTGGGCCTGGGGACAGTTTGACTGTTAGACCAGCAAAGCAGCCTCTGAAGGGGTAGGGACAGAGTGCACCATCTTCCCAGCGTGCCTAGCTCTGCCTGCCTTCCCTCCCTCCAGCTGAGCAAATTAGCAAGAGCCGCTGCCCCTCTGCAACCTCCCTGTTGCCTTTGCTTGCTTATTCCTGCTGTAATTAAAGGGTTTTGTTGTCTCCCGGGCCTAATGCATTTAGGTCAGAGTGAGCTAAGCCACAATTTAAATCAAGCTTTTTGGAAGTAATTTGAAAACTTGTGCTGTTTTCATTTTAGGTGAAAAAATATTGGTAACTTAAGCAGAAACATGCCTCTTGAAACATTGCTTGCTGCAAGGGAGCTCATTCCTCTGAAGTTTGCTTAAGTGGAGTGTGTAGTTTCAACAGGGCCTTGAGCTAAGCCCTTGAAGGCAGAACTTTTAAAGTTCCCAAGATAACTTAGGACCTGATGCTTCCTAGCTGAAGTCCTCCTTGGAACATGCAGCCTGTGCAGGACTCTTCAGTCCTGTGAGTTCAGCATGCAGCGATGTTGTCTCCATGTACTCGCAAATTCTTCTGAAGCTCCAACGCCTTCTTGTGAGGATGCTCACAAGCCCCTGGGTGGATATCTCTTTGAGCGTGACAGTGTGAATCAGCAGAGAGAAAATGAAACTTCCCATTTTATGTGAGTGTTTTCTACCAGATAAGAAACTGATTAATAATGGTAGACACAGCTGTAATATAGGGAAATTAAGGGTTGGTGAGAGATAAGTCTCTTTTTGTTTCTTTTTAATCGAATTTTAAACACATCTTTGTATTTATGCATTGTGGGTAATTATATGCATATCTGGATTGAAATTTTCTCATCTTTTCTTCAGGATGTGACCACCATCCCAGTGTAATACTTTGTTTTCATGTTTCTGGTGAAGTGCCCAGTACGGCTGTGTACTTAATGTTCAGGGCAAGCTAAACACACAGTGTTCATCAAAAGCTATTCTAGTTTTATTTTTCAGTCCAACAGGTTCTGCAAAACTAAATGTCTTTTTGTGAATCTTGATTCAAGTACAAAGCACATATTTTCCTCCCATTTCTGAGAAGTTTAACAGCAAATGTGGATAAAAATCTAAGCGTAGTGACATGCAGCTTGGAGTTTCTTACATTTTGGGCTTTATATGCAGTTGAATGTGCACTTGGGTCATGATCGTGACAGTTGAGAGCTAAAGGTGCTGGACTGTGAAGTATCTAAGTATCAGCTCCTCTTGGTGGCTTGGGGAAGCTGGAAACATCCAAGCGTTTGGACCTGACCTGTTAGTTCCCATCACAGCTCTCAGTGATGCTGTTTGGGGGCCGGAAGAGGTAGAACTGATGGAGCATTAATCAGCTGGGTGTAGTGCCTACTGGGATGCACAGGGTTAGTTTTTCCTGCATACCCAGCAGATGAAGATGGTAGAGTCAAATGTGGTCATAGACATTGCAAAGCCTTTCTGAAGCTTCTGAGGATTCAACAGCCTCAACATAATGGCAGCAAGTCCATCTTTGTCGAGGAGGAAGGTTGATCTCAACATCCCTAATCTCAGCTACCTTACTTGTGCCAGATGACCTCAATATCCTGCATGTTTAAAGTGTGCTGTTAAATGTTGATTTCTTATAATACAGGTATTTTTCTGAGACTAGGTTGTTGCCAGATGGACATGTGTGCCTGCTCATTTTGAGATGTGTGGTCAACTGCCGTAGTTGTTCCCATTATGCTACCCAAGTCACACAGTTCACTTAAAGTAACTTTTGACTTAGCTTTACACAGCTTTGGGCCCAGAGACATTCTGGGTATTGTATGTGTGTGATAAAAATTACAGAGAAGCAAATATGTGATCAGGACTTGAATTCTGCAGAGCTGTTAGTGATCTCAGAAACCACAGGAGTGTCATGTTACTCAGTTCCCAGATGGAGATGCCTTGCAATGCCTGTGTGAAATGTTCCGGCATGCTATCAACATGGAGTCTGGATGCTGCAGAGGCCATACATGGATAGAGAAGAGCTGTTTATTGAATGGTAGCTTGAGTTCTGATCTTCAGTCCGGGCACAAGACTGTGGATGCTGGTGTCTGTACAGTTAACTCACTGTGTGAAGAAGGGATGTGCAGGGGGAGCTCTTGCACATTTGAGTTGGGTTTGCAATCTACCTTGTGTCTCCTGGGTGTATCACAAACATACCTGAGTGTCCATTCCCAAACTCCTTTGGGGGTGATGAAAAATGCAATAGGCCAGGGGACAGAGGACACAGATTTGCTGTTATTTGTTTCTGCTTTTGCTGTTTCAGAGTCAACTTAAATATTTCTGTTACATCTCATTGCATTCTGCCTCTTACTTGCCAAGGCTGGTTGCCTTAGTCACCAGGACTTTGGTAACTAGGACAACAAGACTAAGCAGGCAAAGGTAGAAATAATGGTAATAACTTTCTCAACTCTTTCTGAAATTGGCTTGTATGCACCAATACCATGCATGTGGGCGACTTGTGTCAGCAGTCTGTTCTCCCATTCTGCCTGACACATCCTGAAATCCTACTGGCAGCACCACCCTTGACAGAGCTTTGTGCTGTGTCCTCCTGCCACTGGAAACAAACCCATCAGGGACATGTGAATGTTGCTGGCCACCTCTGTCCTGGACCATGGCAGTGTATGCTGGGACTGGAGCACAGTCCAAGGGGCACCTAAGGCATGCCCTTTGGGGGCCAGCACTGTGTGTCTGCCAACTTGGAATTTTTGGGGCAATGTGCCTGCTGGGATGGAGAGTTTGGTTCACCCTGCTGGGAGCAGCTGGGAGATGTGCTAAAGTCAATTTCTTCCATAGACATTGTCTTCTACAGGAATAATTTATTTGCCGGTTTGTTCAGCTGAGGAGGGTCTGGGAAATAGTAATTGGTGTCCTGTCTCTTATTCCTCAGGCTTTTAGATACTGTTTACACTGCAGGTGTAGTTGGAGGTCAGCTTTTGATGCAGTTCTGCTTTGCTTTGAGAGCAGGCTGTTTCTGTCCTACCAGATAATCCTGACCTAGGACAATGAAATTATGTCTCCCAACTCACCTTTAAAACATATTATTCCTGGAAGTTTCTGTGGAGCTGCATCTTGTTGTGTCTGTGCCTTGTTACTAATGCCTTTTCTACAGCGATAAACCAATGCTGTGTTCTTTCTTCTGGAAAGCCTCCAGCACCATGAATTTATGCTAACAAGGTACTCACTACTCTGTGCAATGGTTTCCTTCTCCCTTCTCATTTTCTTTCAGCTGAAGTCTGTTCTTTGTGGGCATCCAGTGCAAGTTTAATAGACCCTCTTGAACACTTTAAGATGAAATCAGCCACCATCTCCAAGAAACCTAAACCTCCAAACAAACTCAGGTCAAGGAGCTTGGCATGATCTGAAGGTTTCAGCAGCATTTGGAGGAAGGGTCATGACCTATTAGGCCTCCATGAAGACTGTCCTGGAAGTGGCAGGGGAATTACGTGTATAGGACAGGAACTGGTAATAGCTGCGGAAGGTGCCACTGCTGTATGCTTGCAAACATCAGTCCATGCTCTAGTAATAAATACTGCAGCTTGCAGGGAACAGAGCAGCCTAGGCTGGTATCTTGCTCCAAAATGACCTTTGTTCTCACTCTGCCTTTGGTTTGGATTTCATTTAAATTTTGAGCCAAATAATGGAATGTAAATGTTGCTTTTCATATTCAGATGCCCTACCCAATCTTTAAGATCTGTGCCAGCTTTTCTCCTAATGCCCCAGCCAAAACTCTGTAGTCAGACACCCATGACCAAGGCTCCCTTCTTCTGTGTCAAAGTACAAATTTGTTATTGTCCAGCGGCACACAGAGAGAAGGGCTGGAGGAACTGCCCTTCAGGAGCAGTGAGCTTTGGAGACTGCAGCATGCCCATCTTTTGCTCGGTGACATAAAAAGGGAGTAGTTTGGGTTGCTTTGTTCACCTGATAAGGATTAAAAGAAATTCCACTGCCAACTGGTTAGTCAAAACTGTCTGCAAGAAATCTGCTCCTGATTTCTCAGCGGGCTGTGACCATGTTTGCTCCTTGATCAGGGACATATGATCTCTGAGCGTGAACACCAGGATTTTCTGTGGCCTCGGCCTGGCTCACAGAGAGGGTGTCCCATGCTGTTGAGCCTTCCCAGTAACTCTTCTCAGAGAGGTTCCCAACCATGCAGGAGAGGAAGTGGAGGGTTTATGCTAATGTGATGGGAACAGTGTTGGCTTCTTGCTTGCTAGAGGAGTGTATGTGTGTAGTGGGGCACAGAAAATCACAGCTCAGAAATGGTGGTGGTAGGATAACTCCAAGCTGTTTCGGTACTGGTTATAGGGTTCAGTGAATGCCTGATGCATGCACCCTATGCCCCTAAGATATCCATGCAGCCTGATAAAGAGCTTAAGTTAAAGTTTTGAGTGTTAAAAACAACTGTTCTAATGCAATCCATTTGACAAACAGCATCTAGACTATGGCTCTTACAGAGAATGCTTCTGCTGTGGATGTAGTGTTCCAGATCAGGCAAGTATCCCACTAAACCTCCCCTGCCACAACTTCAGACCATTTCCTCTGGTCATGTCATTATTCACTTGGGAGAAGAGGCCAACACCTCTCTACAGCCTCCTTTCAGGTAGCTGTAGAGGGCAAGGAGGTGTCTCCTCAGCCTCTTCTCCGAACTAAGCATGCCCAGTTCCCTTAGACTCTCCTCATATGACTTGTTCTCTGGGCAACCTGTTCCAGTGTCTCACCACCCTTAGAGTAAATGAGTATCTAATCTAAATCTCCCCTCCTTCAGTTTAAAACCTTTACCCCTCATTTTATCACTACACAACCTCATAGAGTCCCTCCCTATCTCTCCTGTTGGCCCACTTCAGGTACTGGAAGGGGCTATAAGGTCTCCCTGGAGCCTTCTCTTCTCCAGGCTGAACAGCCCCAACTCTCTCAGCCTGTCCTCATAGGAGAGGTGCTCCAATCCTCTGATAATCCCTGTGCTTCTCCTCTGGACTTGTTCCAACAGGTCCATGTCCTTCCTGTGTTGAGGACTCCAGAGCTAGACAGAGTTGTGGATGCCCCATCCCTGTAGGTGTTCACGGCCAGGTTGGATGGGGCTTTGAGCAATCTCGTCTGGTGGAAGGTGTCCCTACCCAGGGCAGGAGCGATGAAACTGAATTGTCTTTAAGGTCTGTTCCAACTCTAACCGTTCTATAATTCTGTGATTTGGATAATGTGTCTTTTAAAATTCTGCAGTCTTATCTACTGTTTTTATTTATCACCGCTCGCTCTTTGGATGTAGACTGTGAGAGTCTTCTGTAGGCCAGGAACATGTTGAAACCTTGACGGTGTTCTTGAGCTTCAGGCAGTACCCAGACATGTAGCTGTTTGGTGCTCTGCAAGTCCAGTGGCTATATGCCATTCATCTGCTGTGAAAGTAGTTGATTGCCAGCAGCAGGATGCCAGGCTGAAGGTGGATGCTGTGGTTGCCCTCTGAGGTGTGACTGTAGATCCAAAGTGCCCTTAGCACATTGTCTTGGTTGTGGCTCTCCCAGGAGGACTCTGGAGAGGAAAGGTGCTGAGATGTCCTGACATCTCTGTTACCAAGGAAACAGTGGCTGCATTTCACAGCTGCTAAAGGTTTTTTATGCCAGAGCAAAATAGTGACTTCCAAGCTGGAGCTGCATCAAGGTTTTTGGGCATGAGCCTGGTTGTGCCCGACATGTTGGCTGAATTGCAGCTAGGTCTCAAGTGTAAGTTTTCTGATGCTTTGGATCTCTGTCCAGCAGCTTTTTAGGTATCTGATGATGCTGACATTTTGAGCTGGCTGCAGGACTTTGAAACGGGTCTTGGAAGTTCATTCCTTTCTGGTGAGTTCAGTTGACTGTCTGTGCTCTGCCTCTCTGCCCATTTTCCAAGAGCCCATTCATTGGCTGTGCACGCTGTGGTGCACACAGAGGTCCACAACATATTACTCTTGTGAGGAGTAGCAGCACTGGTCCTTGGTAACAGCTGAAAATGCCCTTCAACAGAAACACGGTTGGGCAGTATCTCACAGTAATACTTGCTGTGGCCCTGTGCTCATCCAGTTGTCCTCACAAAGCTTGGTGTGCTGTGGAAGTTTCTTCACACATCAGCAACCGAATATGCCTGTGCGAACTCTGGAGGCCTTCTTGGAGAAATGAAGGAGAGGTTGTCTGGTATAGCTGTGCATGTTCTGGGGAAGCTCTCTGGTGAAGAGTCTCTGTGTTAGTGTTACTTCCTCCCACGGTTCTGAGAGCTGTATAGGTTCAGTAGTGCGTCTGACACTTTTCAGAGGCTGCCAAGCACTATTTGCTCTTTCTCTCTCTTTAAGGCTAGAGGCTTGAGACAAATAACTTCAGTTTATTTAGCATCAATGTGCCTTTGTCTGTACCTTCGGATGTGATGTCCTAGTTCATAGACTGAAGTTGTTTCCAAGGAAGGATTTTCAATCTGAGGATGAATAACCTTGAGAATTGCTGTCACAAATCAAAATTGGTTTGTAATCCTTTCTCATCCCTTGGTTGTAAGGCATGATGGCTTTGCTGTGTTTGTTCTGGTGGACAAGGTGGTACTAACAACTCAGCCTCACACAGAGGTGTGGGACACTGCGTGGGCAGTGTCATAACGATTGAAGCTGGGATGCAAGTCCTTTACAAAGAAACTCATCCAAGAATGGAGGATTCTTTTATTTGAATAGTTTTGCTGTTCTTGATGTTCCTCTTGCACAAGGGGTTAGGGTCTTTCAATACAAGAAGAATAGATATACATAACCACCATTGCAGAAACTTGAAAGAAGATTAAAGAAATCTGGATTAAAGGTACTCATGTAGCCTTCCTGTAATTTTGCTGTTTTCTTAGCCTTAACAGTTTGAATCAATGAACTTCCTTTAAGTGCAGTTTGAGACTGCAGAGTCTTTAACAAAATGGGGAAAAAAATCCAAGTAAGTATTCTGCTTTAGATTTAGATTAGATATTAGGAAGAAATTCTTTAGTGTGAGGGTGGTGAGACACCAGAACAAGTTGCTCAGAGAAGTTGTGAATGCACCATCCCTGGAGGTGTTCAAGACCAGGCTGGATGGGGCTTTGAGCAACCTGCTCTAGTGGGAGGTGTCCCTGCCCATGGCAGGG
Source organism: Pedionomus torquatus (assembly GCA_013398155.1). Classification (NCBI taxonomy): domain Eukaryota; kingdom Metazoa; phylum Chordata; class Aves; order Charadriiformes; family Pedionomidae; genus Pedionomus; species Pedionomus torquatus. The sequence continues at coordinate 38,031 of VZRU01017028.1, read as the reverse complement.
GGGTTGGAACTTTGTGAACTTTAAGGTCCCTTCCAACTCTAACCATTCTATGATTCTATGAAATACTGCTTGGATTTCAAAAGGCGTTTAGCAGGGTTTCTCAGAGGAGCTTCTTAACAAGTAAGGCTGCTGTGGAACAAAGGGGAAAGTCCTCATACGGATAAATACTTGTTTAAATAAATAGCAGGAATACATAGTCAGTTGTCATGGCAAAAGCTCACAAGTGAAGATCTGGAGGGATCTACACTCAGGTACCTGTTTAGCATAATCATAAATAGAAATATTCTTTCTTGGAGAAGACTGCTGCTGCACTGAAGAACTCCAGCCCAGGGTTCATTTGTTAAGGGACCATTTTTCACAAACAGACATACTTAGTCTCTGCAGAGCTTTAGCTGCCTAATTTTTTAGTACTGCCAAGTGCTGTGCTGAGCACTCGGATGTAGCTTAGATTTGATTTTCAGGAATGCAAGTTGAACTGTTCAGGCTCAATCTTACTTTTTGTTTTTGATTTGAGAATCTGACATGCCCCTTCCTGGGAAAATATTGGTTTGGAGCCCTTGAAGCTTTCCAGAGATCAGCACAGGTATTTAAAGTAGGTATATTCCTTCATCCAGTTTGTTTTTGTGAAGTGCTGGATGATATCAGACTTCTTCCCTTTCTTTCGAAAGAGGAATGAAGATGCTGAATCCTGGGAAAACATCAAGCGTGGTTTAAGGAGTTTTTGGATCACACTGACAGAAGCCATTGTGTGAGGTGTTCAGGCAGCTGCAGACAGGTGATTGAGCTTACTGTGGCAACGGTCTGAACCAGCTGCAAAATTTGATGAGCTCTGTTTTGGGGTTTTTTGTTGTTGTTGTTTGTTTGTTTTTTAATCATGTCATATACAGTAGTGCAGTAGCAAGCATTTTGTTCTATACCTCTGCTCATGTCTCCACTGCCTTGGCTGTTCAGGCATGTTTATCTGTAAGTTCTGCCAGGCAGACCTTCCACTCTCCCATTTTAAGAAGCTGGCAGTCTTAATTCATAGTGTGGTGGAAAGTGAGGAGGAAATAACTGGGAACAGAAAACATGTATTGTTCCAGGCACTGGGAAGACAGAGCTCACTCATTAGCACTCTGCAGTTCAGCTCTAATCCATGAAACGTGCAGTGCCTGCTCAGGCACCCAGGGCTGAACTGAAACAGTGTGTGATGCACAGGAGCTCTGGAGGCGTGCAAATCCGCATGCTGAAATGGGTCACATTTAAGGCTCTGCTCTCATAGTTACTGTGGCAGCCAGACCCTCTTGCGCTACAAATGATCACCTTTGCTCTCAGAAATGAGAAAATGAAGACTGAAAGGGTGGGCTGGTGAACCTACAGTTTACCTTGGTGACGTCTTCTCCAAGGTGGTTGCTGTGGCCTCTTGGCAGTCCTCTCATCTGAATTTTGCCTGTGCAAGGATCCAGCCTGTTATTGGAGAGTCTCTGAGCATTTGGAGAGGGACAACAACATCATAACGTCTGCTAGAAGGCTTGTGGAGACAGGAGAGTGAATGCTGGTGTGCCTCTCCTTCTCTGATCCCTCTGTATGGAGATGTGCATGAACAGAATATATTTAAACTTTCCATGGGGAAACATAGATACCTGTTCATATACATAGCCTGGCTTTGCATCAAGCATTTCTAGTTCCTGTCTTTGTGTGCTGCAGTATATATGGGTGTCTGGGTAGGCTTGCATTGGTGGCAGGGCTCAGGGGCTTCTAGTTTTCTCATGATGTGACTGCTCCTCTTGGGAAGTGCTGGCTCTCACTCCCCTGCTCTCAAGGAGTGCTTGCTGGCATGTGGAAGCTCATTGCAATTCAGGGGAAGTAGCTGAAACTTCTCTTCTTCTAGAAAAGTAGGTCGGGGAAATCTGCCTGTCAGGAATGTCTGGAGGGAGAAAAGGGGATTTGATGAAGGCGATAAGAGCCCGACACAATCCACTTCCATCTGTTTTTATTGAAGAGATTTGTGGCATGAATGTAAATCATAAAGGCTTCTATAAAAATACCAGTTTCTGCTAGAGTGGCATCTGGTGGCCTGAAGCATTAAGTCTGGAGTGGAACCTTTAAGTCTGACTTCTCTGTTGTCTTGGGCATCTCACTTTCCCTTTCTGCACGCTGTCTTCTCATCTGAAATAGGGAGCATTTCTGGGGCTGTTGAGGAGGTGTGACTGAGAGACCAGCAGCTTTGCTAAGTTGTTCAGTGGGATGGGAGGATGAGGTGAATCATCCAAGGTCTAGTGATCCGTTGTAGTAGCAAAACGGAAGTGATGAGTAAAAACAGCTGTGTTTTGGCTACTTGCTTTTTTTCCTGGAGGGTAAGAACCAGGAGGGTGGGGTGTGTGTATGGAGTGGTTGCTGTTGCTTGTCTTCCACTACAGCAGTGGAAGGGAAATTTGGTCAGTCAAAGAAACGCTGGGTCTGATTCAGACCAGGCTTAATGGGAGGTAAGCATTACTGTCCAACTTCTGGCAACCTGGCTGGCTTCAGTAGCTCCTGTTGGCACCCCTCATTCAACAGGAGTGTTTTGAGCCTGTTCCAAATGGGTCTCTCTGCTCTTACCAGAGAGGTCTTCCAAGATGTAGAATTGCTGCTGCAGGACTCCTGTCATGATGAGTGCTCTGGTAGGAAGAACTTTTGCCACCACATCCTGAACTGCCTTCCCTCAGCAAAGGTACATCCCAGACCACCTGTGGTGGGGGTGGTTTGCAGCAAGTTAGTCTTCCTTCCCATATCCGTCTTATTTCCATGGCTGTGTGTCATGTGCTGGAGACAGAGCAGTTTGCTAAAAGGTCTTTGGACATACGGTGCTCACAGTCTGGTGAAGACAGGCAAAGAGCACGCTTGGATGTGAGCATGCTTGTGTTTGGATTTATTTGTGCATTGCTACACAGAGCCGCAGCTCGCAGGATGGACTTGCCTGAGCTTGCCACAGGAGGAAGTGAAGTGTGGACATAGATGAGGAGGGGGCTTATCCCGTGCCACTGATTGGCACAGTGACTTGCAGCCTGCAGAAGACATTGGGAAGGAAGAGTGGCATGGTAGCTCTTGGGTGGATTTGTTACCTTGGAGATCAGCTTTTTAAAAGCCTTCTGAACTTGAAGGGTATAGACTGACAAGACGTGGACAGCAGCAGCAGTGTGTCCTCCTACAAGCTTATACTGTACCCAGGGTTCCTGTTTGACCATGGTACCACAGGATGAAAAATGCTTTTCTTTTAAAAATGACTGTACTTATGAAGCATTGTGAACAGCAGCAGCCCCTTCTGTTGTAGTAAGTAGACCTGTCCTTGCATTGCGGAGGTTCAGGTAGGTCTAACATGTCTCTTCCTCTTTGCAAATGTGTGTAACGGGTAGCCAAGTGGGTGCTGAGTTCTCTAGCTGCCTCAAATATGCAAGAAATGTATTCATTGTTGGTGCTTCCTTTAAGTACTGGTTCACTTCCAAAATGGGAAAAGCCAGTTTGCTTTATGATAGTGAGACAGGTCAGGTTTTCACGAACATTGATGGCTTTATGCCATCTCTGTGTATAGAATTGATTTTAGGTGGTGTGAGCAACCGTTTCTCATGCTCCTAGTTCTTAGCCCAGTAACTAGTCTTTGAATATGGGAATAGTATCTGCCAAGAAGACAACCTCAGTTCTCCTGGTCTGCCAATGCTTTGGGACTGAAGTCCAAATCTAGACCAAAAGCACTAAATGTTGGTGTCTTAAAATGCCAGACTCAGCTGGGGGCATACATTTCCAGACGGAAGTGCATCACCAATTCGTATAATTTAGAGCTTTTTCCAGGAAGAAAGGTTTGCTTTAGAAAACTCACTAGGACTTATGCTAAAAAAAATTTGGGCTAATGAAGAGAATATTTAGGCATAACAAGATCAATGCATCTTCATGTTAATTATTTTTGTCAACATGCAATCATATGTGAATTCTGCCAGTGCAAATGCAATGATCTTCAAGCGTCTTTGACAGAGTTCAAGATCTGTATGCTGCTATAAGGAGTCCTCAGAGGATTGGATGATGGTTGGGTCCCTTGTCCCTTTTGGTGATGGGAAGAGAAACATGCAAGGCTGTCAGACAACATAAACTTCCTTTCTTTAAAACGGGTCAGAGCTGGAGGACCAGTTGCTAATAGTAATGTTGCTGCTGCTGCTAGCAGACTCCCTGGGGCTCTGCTGCAGCCTTGCTTCTGGTTTCTTACCTTCTGGAGCATCTCAGCCATATGAAAAAAATCTTTATGTGCCTTCTTGCAGAAGCAGATTGAAGTCTGTTATCCATCTCTGGAAAGTTCTTTACCACTTACCTATAGCACGGGTGTTGACAACAGTATAGGCTCAGGATGATCACCAAGGTAAAGCGTACCAAATTACATGTGAACTCCCTGCAGTCTTTCCTCCTGAAGCCTATAAAAATTATCAGGTTATTTAGCATATTCACTTCTCGCTTCCTTTTTTAAAAGTGAGAGAGTGACTCACTTCATGTTTACTAGATTGAAAATTCACAAATAATTAATCTGCTTTTGCATGGAAATGAAAGTTCAGTTAAAATCTCCAAAGTTTTTCCCTTAAAATTGCATCACTAAAACTACTTTAGATATGCTGGATTGTAAGAACATTGATCTAAACATGTTCTGTATAGAAAGCCCAGTTAATTGGATGAAGAATTATTATTCCTGAGTTGTCAGAAACCAATGGATTCAGTTCAATGCCCACTAAGAGTCTGGAGCTAGCAGATTTTATTGTATACACTCTCCTCTTTTACTTGGAGGTTCAAAGAGGAAAATCAGCTTTCTGGTTTTTCAAGCTTCCAGTTGGGTTTCTCAACTCTGCAGTTTGCCAGTGAGCCAGAGTGTTTCATTTCTGGTCACAGAGGTATTCTCTCTGTGCACCCAGGGCAGGAAACGGCTGTCGAGGCTGGGGTTAGCACTTGGCTAACTCTGGTTCCAGATGTCCGTCTGCAGAGTTCCCTGTGCTCGCTTTGAGTTCTTTAAAGCTATGAAGCATGTTTACAGCAAAAACAGTTTTAAGTTCACAGAAAATAGTTTTTATTAGCTGTATCACTGGATGATTGTTAAAATTTCAATAGACTTTTTAGGTGTATTTTTCTAAAAGATTTGAATAGAGTATCTCAACTTTCATGTCTGCTCTAAGAAGTGCTGGCCTGGCTTTTATCTGCACATCTGCTTTGAAGGAAGGCCGTTACAGAGGAGACTAAATAGAAGAGATTTTTGTAAATATTCTTGCTGCACTAAAACTCAAGTGTAATGACATCTGAAGGGAGACACAGGATTACTGAAGGATGGAGGTTCTCAGCCCAGATGAATCACCACTATTGTGTGGTCCCCAGAAAGCACACCCACCTGCGAAGTGTCAGTTGTGCATCTGTGAGTGACGAATCAGGCCTGGGGTTTGGGCAGGACTATTATGTACTTTATTAGCAGGGTCCAGTTTTAAATTCCTGGCCCAGAGGACTGTGCCCTGTGAACTTGCAGGTCGTGGGAAGGTGACTTTCAAAGGCCGGTGCTGTGATTGCAGGACTTGCCATCTGACTGCATTTGTTCTTGGCTTTCCCAGAAGTGGCGTTTTTTTCCTACAGTGGTCTTGCTCTTGCAAGATGCTCTTGCCTCTTCTTGTGATCTGAACTTTCTTCCTTCCTTTGATTGTGCTGTTTGTTTATTCCTATCCTGTCCCTGCTATCACCTCTGATCTCTGATGACATTTGGCCATGGATGGATGCTGTCTAGAAGCCTGTTTGACACTGATGGTCCATTAGATCACTTGGGGTATGTGGGATAATTAGGTACGCTCATGTGCCTAACAAAACAAGTTTCAGAAGAAGAAAAGAAAAAGAAAAAAAAAAAACACCAACAAAAAACCATGCCAAACAAAGCTGATCTGCATGTGCTTTTGACCACGGTATGACCAGATCAGGTCAGTTTGTGCCTTGTGACAGTGCTGGAGAGTTAGGTGCTTTTAAGCAGGTAAATTTTGTCCCATAGTTAAGACATGCCTTGGCCCTGTGCTGTAAATGCTTTGGCTGTTGCAATGTAGAAGATGGCAGGGTTGTATATGTTCTTGATGAGGGCAAGAGTAACTTCAGTGAGGTCCAATTTTAACTGTCCATGCTTCTCTAACTACGTGCTAATTTTAAGCAGGTATTATTACTGTAAAACTGTCTTTACATTTGCCAGTGCACTTTTGGTGCATATTAAAAAAACTAAACAAGTGCAGGCTTGGCATATACCCCTCATCAGGTGGACGCCAGTTGTAGGTACCATGCAATGGGTGCAGCTGAACCTACTGTGGCAGTTTGAAATGGCACTGTTCAGCCTTACCTGGGTATTGACAGAGAAGTTCTAGAAAGCAGTGCAGTAGTTACTTGTGGACTCCAGTAAGGGCTTCTGCCTTTCCACTTGAAAGCTTTGCAGAGATTTCTTCTCTGGTGGTATGGTGATGCTCTTTAGCCTTCCTAAAGCAAAAGCCTCCTCCATCAAGGAGACCTCCAAAACTTCTTTCAGGGTACAAACCTATTTTAATTCTCCCTGTTGCTAGTTTAGTTTCCGGGCTGTCTTTCCCCTTTGTACAAAGCAGAGTTGGCTGCATTCCGGGACTGTAAAGAACCACATTGTTCTGTGTGGTTTTGCTCACCGCAACTGGTTATTTCATTTATACAAGAATTTTTAGGTGCAGGTGACATCAGAGTCTTCAGTGATATTTGCTGCTGTGGACAGACCAAATTGTATTCCTGTTCCCTCGGTGTGTCAGTGTACTCAGTGGAACTTCCCTGTATCATGACGTGGATCTGGTGTTGGCTATGAGTGCTTGTTGGTGGGGACCCGATGGGACCTAGCTTTCTTATTCTACTGTAGGACACTCTGGGCTGAATACAGGAATGCTGGAGATGCAGGGCTGCTGCTGTAGTGCAGGGTTTGGCAGGAAGCATGCTCTGTCTGCAGTGACAGTGGTGGAATTGCTTCTCCAGTGTCAGGTTGGTCCAGAGAGAAGCTCTGAGCATCTCCCAGCTAGCAGCAAGCCAGGCTGACCCTGACATCCCTGGCCCTGCCACTGGTGGATATGGAGCTTGTGTTTGTGAGGCTACATACTCTGAGCATGTCAGATGGTCTATGCATCTTCCAGGATTCTGGAGAGTTGCTGAGTCGCTAGGTATTGTGGACCTATTGTGTCCTACTCCTGCTATTGTAGAGCCTCTGTGCCTCCATCCCCTCCACCACATCTGGGCTGATCCTGCCACCTGTCACTTAATATAAGGAATGGTGATGCTCTGATGTAGAATCTCTGATTGATCTTTTCTGTCTTACATGAGGGAAGAGTAGGGTGATTGCAGAGTAGGGTGAATTGTGCTAACAAAAGACCCTGTGCTTTTGTACCCAGATAACAGTGCTCTTCAGTCTTCCTAGGGGACCAGCTTACTCTGCCTCTTCTCCATTTGTGATTATCCTGAGAAAGGGATTTATTTCTCCTTTGCATTGGCAGACAGTTTATAGCTGCAAACTGAGCGCTGGTGAATATATCATGCTACTAACAAGCTGATGAACACCTGAAGTCTTGGCTTCTCTGGGTTTGAGTTTTGTTCTTGTTTCTACATATTCCTGTTTGTGCCCTTGGTAATTTGACTTGACTTCATCTTTTAGTTGCTTGCTTCTTGGCCCTGGGAACTGAAGATAGCATGATCTAGCCAGGCTGCTGTGCTGCCCCCTCCTTCGGGCATTAGGGTGGGTTGTCTAATGCCTTCGCAGCATGGCTGTCAAGGAACTGACAGATATTTCTGAACTAGGTTTTTCCTTTGAATGGTGCTCTATGTCCTGGGCTTTTAGTTAAGTTTGTTCCCTTGATATTGTTGTCCCTCGACTTTTGTTCTTTTCCTAAAAATTGTAACTGGCTAGAATTTCAGTCACTTGCAGTCTTACTGCTTGCCCTTAACCACTTCCTCCATGTTAGGTAATCGAATTCAGAGGTATCCCCTCATGGCTCTTTTCAAAACTTTTCAGTATTATTCTGGGCTTGAGTTAGCTTTTATTTCTTTCATAGGCTTCTTTTACAGTTTGAGCAGTGAACCAAAAAAGCCACATTTTAGTCTCTTCTGCTTCAGTTGGCTGGTGCAGAGCTGCCTGTGAGCCAGTCTCAAGGCATGTGCACTGGCATACATTTTTCTAACAGATCATGTAGAAGAGCTAAGGATGACTTATTTCAGAAATGTTTAACAGCTTCCTGTATAAAATTCACAGTACTTAGAAAGAAAATCAGGACACTGCATCTGAAGACATGTTTGACTTGACCAACACGCGCCCAGATAACAGGCATAAAGAAGCACTTCTGTTGCACCAGGTAGCTTTGTGTGCACCTGTCCTGCAGGAAATCCTTCACTCCAGCCACAGATTCCCACGGGTTGGCTGGAAGGATTGTGTGATAAACCACCTGTCCCTCCATTTCCCGAGTTCTCCAGTAGGCATACTGGTGCTCTGGCGAGCACTACAAAAATGGAGTAAGTGACTGAGTAGGGTGTTGGGTTTTTTTCACATATGTTATGAATTCAAATAGCCTTAGCCAGGGTGTCTTTGGATGGCTGCAATGTGCCTGTTGTGGCTGGAGTGTGGATCCACCTGGATGTGGTGACAAAGCACAAGTTGTTCACAGACCCTTTTGTTAAGTAAAATATCTGTCACGATAGCTCTTGGCTCTGCTTGCAGCTCGCTGAGATGCTGGGTGGGCACAGTGATCCTTGGTAAGAATGCCCTGTTCCACTGGGACAGCAGCTGGAAGTGAGCAGCTCCAGGTGCATGGCATGTCATCTGCTTGGTCTGTGTGCTGTTTGCTGGAGTCCCCCAGGGCCCTGTCAGTCTGCAAGTATAATTGTCTGACGCTGCTGAGCCCAAGCTCAAGTGCTTTTAGAGCAGGGGCTGTGCCTGCTGGGAAGCCTGGCAGCCTACTGGGAAATCTTGTGGTACATGAGCATGAATGACTGCAAGCAGCAGCTGCCCGCATGCTTCACCCGGAGAGGTCCTCAAGGGGAAACTGCCTTTGCTCTGGCCTGCTGGAGGTGAGGTTGCTCCCTGGACAGAGCGCCTGGAAAGTAGTTCATGGAGACCCAGAGTTCTGGGATTGTGGGTGAAAAGCAGTGCTTTCAGCAGTGCTATGCTAAGAAGGCACAGGTGGGTACCAGATTACAAACCTGTTAAAAGGAAAAGATATAAAGCAAAACTAGTGAGGAAAGCTGTGAACAGAGGCTGAATACATCTGGGAAGACAACACAGTAACTTTAATAATACAGCAGTATTCTAGCCTATCCAGATCCTGGAGATGATAATACTAGGCCATGATGCTTCAGTAGACCATTTTTCTGTTGCTGGCTTTTTCTAGAACAGAGCAGCATGACCAGACTGTAAAATGACATTGAGGTGCCAGGTTTGTATCTGACTTGAATCAGATTAAATGTTAGCAGGAAAATAATTTTGTTGGGAAACATGCAGTTCCAGTTCCAGGGTATTTTGGTCCTTCCTCTTAGCTTTTGAACCTGCCAGGCAACTTCATTTAGTATTTATGGAAGAGTAGAAGGGTAGAAGTTTAAAAACGATACCACTCAGTATTAAGGAAGATGCAGGGAAGAGCAGCAAAATACGTCAGTTCAAAGTTCGAAGCTGCAGCCCCTTCAGAGCAGAGAGCTGGGCGTTCTCTGCCTTGTCATTGGCACCCACTCCTTGCATTTTGCCTTAACATGCTTATAAACGGCCTACTTGGGCAGGCTGGAGGCTTGGGGAGCAGAGCTGTGCTGTGTGAAGAGGGCATTTCCTCCACAGTGGAACTAGCCACACTGGCAGGAGTGACTCCTGAAATCAGGATCAGAAGGATGCATGTCTTGTGGGTGATTTGCTCTCCAGGTTGGCAAAGCTTATGTGAGCTCTCAGTCCACAGGAAGGATGGGTCAGGAGGTGTCATTTCCCGTGAGGAAACAGACTTCAGGTCAGGAGGTAGCATTCAGGTTATATATGGACTTTTCTGTCTCTTTTCTGCTGTGTGCAATGTCCACACTGAGTGATCCTGGAAACCAGCATTAGTGGCAAGCACTTGTGTCCTAGATGCAAATCCATGAGACAAATAGCTAGTAGGCCAGAATGGGCCACTTCTTTTCAAGGCTGCCTGTATTGCTGATTCCAAAACTGTGGATCTATCTGTGGCTACGGAGGCTGCAAAGGACAGTTGTGCTTAGAGAAATATGCCAGGGAATGGGAAAGAAGCGTTTCATCATATAGGCTTATCTTTGGCTTGCTTCCACTGTTGCATTTGCATTGGTCTGAAAAAGCAGCACTTGTCTTGTTTAGAAGCAATTTGCTTGGAGAGATGCTGGCATACGCTTGCCCGTGTGATGAGGCATGTTCAAACCTCAGAGGACGGCTCTGCAGCCTCTCCTTGCATGATTCCCTGCGTTTAAGGCTGGTGTACACTCAGGAACAGCGTCTTGGCTGATCTCTTTTAACAACAATGTTTCAAAAGCATAACCTGTTAAAACTCTTTGAAAGAAACAGTGACTAGTCCAATAGCAGTTTTGGCTGCGGGTTGGCTACAGCTATCAGATGCCAGTTTTGAAAACCCTGGGCAAGAGAATAGTTTTGCATATCATGTTAGGCACTTAGAAAGATTTTTATATTTTCCTAGATAAATCCAACAGATCTGTTCTGTAATGCTGAGTGAATTGTATGTCTTCCAGACAAAATCAAGTGAATCCATTACCTGGTTGTGTTCGATCTTTCTTCACACATGGCTGCTTTCACACAGGTAGCAGGCAGCTCTGATAGCCATTGCTGGTGATCACTGGTAGGTAGCTACTGCTGCTGGCTGAGACATCCACACAGTCTGTTGATGTTCATGTCCATTTTCTGAGCCTCCTTATCTTGTAGGTGCATTTGAGCCAGCCTTGTCCTAACTGTTGTACCTCTTCAGGGTCTGAGCTGCTCTTTCCCTCTTTGCTGCATCAGTTGTGAGTGGCTGTGCCATCTCAGAGTTATTGCAATACTAGGAAATATATATCTGAATACAGAGGAGTGCCAAGAGCTTTTGATGGGCGAGCACATTGTTCCTGGGAGGCCTCTGGGTGGCAGTCAGGGCTCCTGGGCAGACCTGTGTGTGGTCCCTGGAGCAGGAAAGCCGCTTTTGAGTGTGTTTAATAGAGTAGCTGAATGAAGCAAGCTCAAGGGCAGGTCGCTGACCAAACCAGAGCTGTTCTGAGATCATCTGTCCAGAGATTAAAGAGTTAGGCACTTCCAAGGGCTGATCGGAGCAGGGCATGCCTGGTAAATGTACCTACACAATGAGATGGTGATGTTCAGTGCAATTAAGAATGGACTGGAACAGGAGGGGCTGTTGGGGTAGGCTTTCTCTCCTGTGAGGGTNGGGAACCTACAAAAAATTAGATGTTTGAATTCAGTACAGTGGCGCTGAGGTCCTGTTTAATGCACTGCACTGGTAGGGCCTGCAGTGGCCTCTTTGAAAAGAGGCTGCAGTCTTGTCTTGAGTGGCCACCAGGATACAAGGCTGTGAGGAGGACTCTGCACAGCTGCAAGCAGCCAGCCATGAAGGCAAGAAAAGGTGGATACATCTTCTTGCAGGACACTGTTTTTTTCCCTTTGCCTCCCATTTGTCCTGACTGAGGATGCTGGCTTGCTCTTGGTAATGTATACCCTGCCGACACTAGCATTCCATGCTGTTGCCATCATGCCTTTGCCCTCTGTTCTCCTCCCACCATAGTGCAGCCAACTGGCTGCTGTGGGGAGAAGGAACCCCTCCTCAGCATGACCTTTATGTTCTTTTGCTGTTATAACCCTCAGAGAGAAAAGGAAGAAGAGTGTTAGCTGATCCACCAGAATGTCTGAGTTTTGGCCTTGGGTTTGGTTTGTTTAGAGACACTTGGAAGGAGACGGTATGATGGAGGGGACCAGGAATAGTCACATGGCAAAACAGGCTGGATTTCCTAAGGTAGGCAGAGCCATAAGCTGTGACATGCTTTACAGGAAATGAAAGTACATAGCAACCTGGTGGGTTTTGTCTTCCTGTCCCTCATGCTTTGGGATTTCCTCTGGGAAGGTTACTTGGGAATTGGGAATTGGGATGAGTCAAACCTACTGCAATTTGTGGTAACAGAATTCTGCTTTGGATCCAGCAGCAAGGCAGACGCACTATTGGTAGCAAGCTGCTGTCAGCCGGGATACTGGGGAGCCAAAATCCCTTCCTTGGGGCGAGGAGAGGATTGCTGGTCAGCACCAGGGATGGTGTATTGCTCCATACCACCTTGTGTAGCTCAGCTGGGAGGCCTGATACACAACAGACATTTGGTGATGCTGGCTCTAGCTCTTTCCTTGGGGACCCCAGAGGAGGGTGTTATCATGGCCTTTGGCATCTGCGTCCTACAGTGGTACATGACTTCAGCACAGCTTGCTTTACTTACCCTTCCCAGGCTGCAGGAGTTGCCATTGCTGGATGGCAAAAAGGAGAGAGTGTGCTAACAAGCCTTGAGTGCTCTGCCACACTTTCCCTTGGGGAAGCTTTCAAAGCAGGCTGACGTCGGCTTTCATCCCAGTTCATCTTAAAGCATGTAATTGGCCACCTACCCATTCTGTTGCCTGAGATGCAGAGCCTGATGAAGAACCTGCTGTTGTCCCAGTTCATCGCTCCTGTTTGCTGGCAACAGGGACTTGGTTTCTGAAAGTGGAGTAGGTCTCTCCTCCCCCTCTGCATGCATCAGTGGTGTCTCATGCATGAATATGGCTGAGGGAATATCTAGACTTCAGAAGGCTGTGGCTGAGAGTACATTCCAGGCAATATCTCACTGCTCAAATCCTGCTTTTCCCTTGGCACCTGCTTTGGCTACAATCAGAGGTGAGCTGTAGGGCTGGACACCCCTCTGATTAAAGCGGGTAAAGAGGCTTTTACAAACTGCTGTATGAGTCTAGCCATTCTGCCTGGTGAGCTTCAGGGCATTCCTGTCACCCGGGTGGTCTGTTCGTGGCTGGCTGCCTTCTGCCCTCTAGTGGGAAGCTTTGTAGGAAAAAGGTGGTGCACAACAATTCAGCAGGGATGCAGGAGTATTCTGTTCCTTGTGAGCCCCGCTGAACATCTGGCATCTCTCCAGAAGCCCAGTCTCAAAGGTTGATATCATCTGAAAAGGCAGACCTGAGCTGTCAGAGTCAGGAAAAATATTGAGGATCTGCTAAACTGCTCTTATTCAAGGCTTAGCCCATGACTGTACCGCTGATAAAGCTGGTAGTGTTAACAAAGATGTGCGGACAGCCATTGCCGGGATAAGTGGACATGCTCTAGCATTTGTAGGTGGCATGAGAGTTACAGGCAAACCCCAGGGAGCATGGCTGCGGCCACTTGAAAAAAGTAGTGCAAGTGTCTGGGAAAATAATCCTGCCCAGAGAATGAGCTGCCACTCATCAGTGGTCAATAAGCCAAGCACCAAACAGCCCAGGGTGCCAGCAGAAAAAATGTACCATTCCTGCTCAAAAGGAATGTGAGACCTGCTATTAAGGTTTTATATTCTGTTAGGGACCAGATGTACTGTTCAAAGAGCTCCCGTTGCTGCCTTACTTTGTATTCCAGCCTTTACCTTCCATGTGTGATCCCAGCAGAAGTGCTCCTCAGCACTGCTACCTCTTGTATCCTGTGAAAAAGAGATCATAGAATCATAGAATGGTTAGAGTTGGAAGGGATCTTAAAAATCATTGAGTTCCAACCCCCCTGCCACAGATAGGGACACCTCCTGCTTGACCAGGTTGCTCAAAGCCCCATCCAGCCTGGCCTTGAAGACTTCCAGGGATGGGGCATCCGCAGCTTCTCTGGGTGACCTGTTCTGGTGTCTCGCCACACTCACAGTAAAGGATTTCTTTCTAGTGTTTAATCTAAATCTCCCCTCTTTCAATTTAAAACCATTTCCCCATATCCTATCACTACATTCCCTCATAGAGAGTCCCTCCCCATCTCTCCTGTAGGCCCCCTTCAGGTCTCCCCAGAGCCTTCTTTTCTCCAGGCTGAACAACCCCAGCTCCCTCAACCTGTCTTCATAGAAGAGGTATCTGGCCCTCTGATCATTTTTGTGAATCATTTTCAGATATCTGAGGTTCTCTGTTTACACAGTGCTTAAGCTGCTTCTCTGCCAGACACCTTTCCCAGTTTGTGCATAAGTTTTAGGTAGTTGTTCAGCTCCAGTTTTGCAGGGTGCTTCTAACGCTGCTGCTCCCCTACTGTGTACAGTGTACCCCCAAATCTTTTTCCTAAGGCCATAGGTAGGTGAAAATGATTTTCTTCTCTTTACTAGTTGCTCTCAGGCCTACGGGCAAAGCATGGGCTCTAACCTGCTCCTCCTGTACACTGTATGGATGTATTTTCACAGAATCACAGAATGATAGGGCTTGGAAGAGACCTCTGGAGATCATCTAGTCCAACCCCCCTGCCAGAGCAGGTTCACCTAAAGCAGGTGAACCAGTTTTTCATCCAATTTCCCTTCTCTCTCTACCAGCCTTAGGACTTGTACCTCTGTTTTGTACTCCCCTGGTATTGGGCTTTAGAGATGTGTGGCAGTCGCTGAAACACCAGCCTTGAAATGCAACAGTTCAGAACCCCAACTGCAAAAGTCAGTGCTTGCTTAGCAGAGGTGAGTGAGAGCATGTCTGTGTGCATATGTTTTGGTGTGTGTGTGCTCCTTTTTGTTACCATCATCTTAGCTGGTGGTGGTGGCAGTGAGGAGTGTGTGAATGTGTCTGTGTGTAACGGTACTCCTGTTTGTTACCTCCTCAGCCAGCAGTGGTGGTGGGGTGTGTGCTCCTGCTTTGTACTGGGTTGAATAAGGAGTGAAAAGTAGGGGCTGCTTGATTTTGTTGTGTGTTTAAAAAAAGAAATTATTAGGAAAAGGGATTTTTGGCTAACTGATCATCCCAGTTAGTGATGAAAAGGTGGCAGTGGTTTTGAAGATAATACCAGGAAATTGTGAGTACCTCTTACCAGGAAATGACCAGTAGTGAAGTGCAGGAGTATGAAGTTCCAGGAGGCTGTCAGACTGTCCTGTTGGGAGCTCATTTTTCATGTTGCTGTCAGAGTGTTACACAGTTTAGTTCAGCACAACTCAATGTAAAGGGAGTCCTTGCAGTAGTTCCACAGTGCAAGAGCAGTTGCTACTCATTCTTTAATTGTATGATTGAGTAGATCCAGATTTCTAATTTACCTGCCAAAGGATTTGGTGACTTAGGAGGGGAATCACACAGTGATCAGTTCTGGGAAGACCATGGACAGTTGTCATGGGATTTGGCTGAAGTGTTCAGGGAGGTGTGCCATTCTGACCACTGTGGATCGATCCTGTCCTATAGAGCTCTGCAGGGATTAGTGTGAGACCCACTGCTGTACAGTGCTGCCACTGAACTCCTAATGTTGACACAAATCTGGGTGATGCAGGGATTGGTTAAATAACAGATTTATCTAATAACAGGGTCATCAGGGACAGACAAGCTGTTAGGGAGCAGATTTTTAAAAATTGTGTGTTCTTGTGCTGCAGATAAGTGCATTTAGACTTCAGAACATGTGTGCTAATCCCTGTGGGATGGGTAGTGGTATTTTAGAAAGCAGTGTTTTGAGAAGGGGTTGGAGTTGCAGGGTACAGGATATGCCTAACCTGTAGGAAGAGCAGAGGGTGGAAGAGGGTAACTACCTTCCTGCATGTGGTATGGAAGGGACCGTGGGCAGAGTACAGGCTCTCCCACTGTGTAAAAGAGATCTTGAAAACTGGAGAGCAGTAGACAGAGAAGAAACAAGCTTTAAAGTGCCTTAATGGACATAAAAGAGCTGCTGAAGTGGGCAGAGCTGATCATTATGCACGTACTAGGTACTGACGGGACTCCTGAGTACCTCAGAGAAGAGCATGAAGAGGTAATGAATGGATTAATTTGGATAAGAATCGTGTTTTTACTGCAAGAACAACTGCCAGGTAGAATTATAATCTTTCAATATCCTCAAATTAAGACTAGTTATCCTTATGGAAGTTTTAATCTTTTGGAGATAACTTTTCCATGCACATAACTACCATGGCTGTATGGAAAATTTAAGATGTTTTGTCCTTGTCTTAAACATTCAAGCTTTATTCTTCTCTGTGGCTCGTCTAGAGACTAGGGACAGTAAAAGTTAGCACTGGTTAGTGATGATGTTAGCTAAGCTTAGTCTCTTTGCAAGCTTTTCCTTAGTATCACTGGCACTCTTGCTGTAGCCCATCTTCCTGGCTAGCACTCAGTCCTGCCCTAGAGGTGGCCTCCTTGTTTTTGGCCACAGTCCCTCGAGCACACTCCTGACCTCACCTAAGCATTTTGGGGAGCAAGAAGTCTGCCCTAGATCATAAGACTTCTCCCTTCAGCAGAGGCTGAAAGGGGAAGGCTGGATAGAGACGGGATCGCTGATTGCAGTGCTGGTGTGCACAGGCTTAGGGGGCTGTAGCCCTGGGCTTTGTCTGAAGGAATCCAGGCCATCTGACAAACAGGTGGGCAGAGCTTGCTTGCACTCCCGGCTTCCTGACTTCTGGTCTCCACCATGCCCTGCTGTGCAAACACAGAGGACAGAGCAGCAGGGTTGCACTCACAGTCCAGCAAACCTTCTGCACACGCTAAAATCATTTTAGCAGAAAGGGCAGGAATGTTGTAGGACATGAGTGCTTGCTAAACCCTAAATCTGTCCTGCAGTATAGCTGTCTGTCCTTCTCTTTCCAGTATCATTTCACCTCTGCACTGTTCTACACTGTTGCTGTACTGTATAGCAAGAGCCGGGACTGGGGGTGGAGGTGGGAGGTTACTTCTATAAACAAGAAAAAAAAAATTTAAAAAATGCAGGGGGAATAGATTTGGCCCTCAGAGAACACAGTGCGTCAGACAGAAAGGTATTTGGTAGTAGCCCATCTGTTCCCCAGGAAGGGTGGCCTGAATCTCAGATACAGCATACTCGTATCCACAAAAGTCCTGGGTACCACTGGCTGCAGCAATGCAGACATTGAGTGTGGAGCACAAAGGCTTGCAAAACATAAGAGTGACAGCGTTGCCTGTAAAAATGTGTCTGGCCTGTGCTCCCTGACACATAGTTTCTCACAAGTAGTCTCCATGGGAATCCTGCTGCAAGCTCCTAGGCAGGAGGGAGGTTGGGGTGGCTGTGGCCCACAGGCACTGACTAATCCTTCGAAAAGCAAAAGTATCTCTTCTCACTCAGCCTCAGGCTCCTTTGTGGTTTTTTCCTGGAAGTGCCTCTTACCATGCTGAGTGCCCAGGATTTGAGTTCTCATGGTGGCTCTGCTGTATGAGGCTTCCTGAGGGGCTGCTGCCCTGCAGCTTCCCTAGTCAGCTGTGTGTGGTACTGTGCAAGAGAAGAGCTGAGTTGTGATGTCTGCATGGGAACATTTGCCTTAACTAAGTCCGGGATAAGAGTGGATTTAAGTGCTTTGGTTTATAAATAAACAGCACTGTGGCCAAGGTAGATTTAAGCAGAGCTGGCAACAGCCCTGCTTGGGAAGGGATCTCTTTACCACATGGCCTGCTGTTGGACTTCCTGTCGCATGCTAATCCCTTAAGCCTGCTTTAGCTCTGTTAATTTTCCTTCTTTCCTTTTTTCCCCAATGGGCTGTCTCGGCGCCATGTGAATACCAGTGTTCCTCAGCCAAGCTTGTGCCTGCGGCTGGGCCAAGCATCCAGGCTGCCTTCTGAGCACTGGGTACCATGTGGCACGGCCCCAGGGATGGTGGTGCCTGAATGTGTCCCATTCTCTCTGTCTTACAGGCTCTGCAGTCTGCGCCTGAAGAAACTCACAGTCCTGAAAGAGCTGGACAAAGAGCTGAGCTCTGTGCTTATCGCTGTGAAGATTCAGGTAGGCTCCTCTTCTTGCTGCTGCCTGATGGCAGCAAGCTCATCCTTGTGCCCTCTGTGAAGTGCTGGTCCGCATGTACCTTGCCTTGTGCCAATCTCTTGCTTCTGTCTCAGTTAGCACCCTTGAGGATATTTTGGCTCTCAGGCAGGTGGGAATGGAATGATGTGTCAGGGACAGCAGCAAGCTGCCTGGGTTGTATCAGTGATGAATTTGGGTAGGCCTCTGCACTGGAACAGAGTGTCTTGCTTCCCTGCCTGACTCAGCCAAGGCTCTCCTCTCAAGCTGCTGTTCAGAGTTTGGCATCCCCTACCCCGCTGTTCCTCACCCTTTAGACAAGTTCAGCACCTGGTGGTTTCTGGCAGTGCCCTTCCTCCAGATCCCCTGCCTGGGGAGTGAAGGGTGGGAAGGGAAGGCTGTAAAGGATCAGCAGCTCTGTGCATGACTTCTGCTGACATTTTGCACTCTGTGTGATCTCATCACTGCCTCTGCTGTCCCCTCTTTCCCTCTGCATCCCAACTAGGCCTGGTGCCTCTACTCTGAACTGGGAGGAGGCTCAGGGGAGAGGATCTTTGTCACCAAGGAGAGAGGAAATTTGCCACCGTCTGGTATGCACGATCCTCCTCCTTCCCTCTCTGCAGCTGGTAGTGAAGAGATGGGCTCCTGTGTGTGCAGGCACATCTTTCCACCTTCCAAAGGACAGCACAAAAGCAAGATGCCTCTTGATTTTGCTGTCCCCATCACAGCTCCCATAACCTAGCTGGGATCCTGTTGTCCTTCCTTCGTTTTTGTCAGCTGGCAGAAAAGCTGCTGATCTCATTGAGAGCACTGTGGGGCGGGAGCTCTGCAGCTTTGTGCTCCCACAGAGCTCTTTGTGCCACATACATTAGGATCTAAATCCTGGATTAGTGCTGGAAACTGCAGTATTAGTGGAGCTCTGGGAGCTGGGGTTTGCCTTCATGGCAGACCTTATTCACTTGCACACAAGAAACTGAAAGCGAAGTGTGAGAAACCCAGGGCCTGGAGTGAAGAGAGCGGGAGTACGCTGTGGTCCACGCACTATTGGTCAGTGTCACGCCTTACTAGCCTTTCATTCACTGTGTATATGGTGCTATTCAGGAGAGCTGAAAGCATTGGGCTTTCAGCCCCAAGACCCCTGAGACCTGTGCCCCTTTGGCACAGGCTTTAGCAAGGGAACAACCCGGACAGGAGAGTGAAGAAATGCAGGACCAATCAAGGCTGGGCCACAGGTGTCAGCAGCACAGGACTAGGATCTGGGAACCAGCTGGGGGCTGTGGGTCTCACGTGTCTGGTAGGGGTAGGCTGGTCCCTCACTCCTTTTACATCCTGCACTGGCAGCCCAAGCTGTCTGTGCTTCTCTGGACTGGGAAACCCTGCTTATGCTGGGGCTGCCGTGGGCTGAGCATGTATGTCCTCAGCTGCCCCCTCTTTCATGCACTGCAAATGTGAGGCTGTGGAAGAGGCTGCTCAGTGCAACTCCAGCTCTTTCAAACAGATCACCCTCATCCCTGCTACAGGCCAGACTTGCACCCTGTTGGCAAAAGAAATTAACAGGCCTCAGCAGTAACTGAGACCAGAAAGGCTCTTCACTGCAGAGCTCCTTTCCTGGCTGGGCAGAGAGGCTACATTCATGTCTTTAAATTAAACATGGTCACCTCCTTTCTGTGTGGCCACATACCTGTGTATGCATGCTGGTGTAGGCTCTCTGCAGAGCTGAAGGTAACTGGAGGAAAATGCTTCTGCATACATTACCCTGTGGATTGACATTCATTGTGGGAGCGGGGTAGATTTGTGTGCCTCCCCAGTCTGCTTCCACCTGCCTGACCAGCCACCTTGGCAGGGTCGGGGATTGCTGAGCCTTCCTGGAAGGCAGATGGAAGCTGTAGGCAGCTTCAGCACAGCCTGCCTACAGAATGGCCTCAGATGCATCCATCCCTCCTGCTTCTCTCCTAGGTAACAGATGAGTCATGCTAGCAAGAGGCTGTTTGAAGGCTGCCCAGTGAGTGTTTTCATCTCCATCTTTTGGATGGAAACAGCTGATACATGTGATTTGTGGAGGACATGCAAGTTCCCAAGGGGGCAGATGGGGACTAGTGGAAAGGGGAGCTATATTTTCTGTAATTTCAGTGGTAGCTCTGTTGGGTTAAGGAAGTTGCCTGTCAGGAAGTAGCTGCTCTGAAAGGCAGATTGCATAGAAACAAAGATCTCACCCTGCCTGAGTGGGGCTGACACCAAGACAACAGACCCAGTGCTGGAGACAGTCTGCTGAATGAATGGAGGTGACTCAAAGGATAGTGTAAACCTGCCTAGAATATTTGATCTGTTTCTCACAGTGATCATGCCCTTCTGGTCTTAAAAGACAGTTTCCAAGTGTGGTATGTGTTGTTATCTGCTCCTTCATCTGAGAAGACAGTTGTCAAAGGACCAAGGGAGCTTTCTATGTCTACAAAACATAAGCATTTCCCAGAGGTGACTTGAATACTTAAATTTCAGTGGCTTCCAGTGAGATAGTCTGAACTACTGTGAAAAAGGGGACTTATATCACTAGAGTGGCTTTTAAACCTTTATCCTTCATTATTTGTTTTAACAGAGCAGAGATGTCGTAGAACATTTCCTTCTGTTTCTTGTTCAGTATGGCATTAAGAGATTCAGATGTGCTTGGCTTGGCTACATAAAGGTGCAGATATCTGTCTTGGTGTTGTAACTGATTATGAAGAAAACTTGGTGCTCCCTCTTGGCAGATAGACTTACTATAATTCAGAAACACCCAGTCTTGTGCCATGAATAGAGGAAACAATCAAAGAAAGAAGAAATCAAGCCCCAAGAGTCACAGAACTTTCAGTTCCTGTGACAAGTGCTGTGGGAAGGATGCAGATTCTCCTGCAGCTGCTTGCAGGATGTGGCTGGTGACTCACGTTCAACCCTTGGTGCTACTCTAGAGGGATGATGCTGACAGCCCCTCCATAGTGGACTAGAATGTATGCTACAAAACAGGCAAGGCTGAGAAGCTCATTCGCCTCTGTCAGGCCTGCCTGACAGTGCTTCGCCCCTGTTCCCTGCAGGAACTTGGGTTTTTTGTTCCTTCTTGCATGTTCCTACCATGGAAGGTACATGCAGTTTTCTGTCTGCACCTCACTCACGCTTTGTTTCTGATCTTTTTGCAACCACTTGTAGGATTTTCCACTCCTGCCTAAGCAATCCCAGCTCCCTAAATCCCTAAATAACTAAATTTGCTGGTGATATTTAATGGGATATTCTCTCCCCAAATGCACTTTTAGCTTGAATTCTGGGTAGTACTTTGCTGTCTGCCTTGGCCTGATCTCCCGTACTATCTGTGTTAGTTCTCTCTCCTTTTCCAGGTTTGATATGCTCTTCTAGCATCAACCCTGTGTTTTAAACAAGGTCCATCAGGAGACGTTCATACCTGAAACTGAGGATTGTACCTTGCAAACCAGACCTGGGCATTGTGAACCTGTGTGTAGTACTGAAAGCTCCTGTATGTTTTCAATTTATTAAGTAGTGAACATCTGTGACCACAACTTCTCCCTATTGCTTTTCACTTTCTTGACAGTCCTTGTCATGTGATCTTCACTGTTACAGTCTGATACTAAATTTTCCTGTAGTACTGATGGGGATACTCAGCTGTTCTGCTATGAAATTGGTCTTGCCTGGCATTACTTGAATTGCAGAACAGCTGAGCTACATCAGATGCTCAAGGCCATGTCCAGTTGAGGTTTGAATTTCTCAAGGGATGGAAAATCCTCAGTCTTTCTGTGTTCTGACCCAAGGTTTTCAGCAAAGGGAAAAACAAAGGAAAAAAAGGTATCTCAACATCTACTGGTAATTTACCATGTTCCGGCTCACCCCCATTGCCTCTTGCTTTATCCCTGTGCACTGCTGAGATGAGTTCACTTCTGTCTTCTCTGCACCTTCCTGCTAAGTGTCTGTAGTAAAGTATGCCTTTATTCTCTCTTTTTCCAGCTGAACAAACCCAGCTCACTTGATGTCTCCTTGTATGTCTTGTGCTTCCAGCCCCTGACCATCCTGATATCTTCTGCTGGACTTGCTCCAGTCTGTCAATGTCTGTCTTGTACTGAGGAGCCCAAACTGTCTCTGGAATCCAGTTGTGGTATCACCAGTGCTGAACAGAGGGGAGGAATCCCTTTTCTCTGCCTGCGCATTTGCTGAGGCTGAGATTGGTGTCATTCCTGCAACAGGGCATGCTGCTGATGTAGGGGTACATTAATGTTCCCCAGGATCCCCCCTGTCCCTTTCTACAGACCCTGTCCTGCTGCTTGGGGTTTTTCTCAGGTGGCAAAGTCTGGGACTTCACTTTTGCCTTTTGAACCTCATGAGGTTTGTGTTGGCCTTACTAGAAGTCATGAACTGTTCTTAATTCCCAGTGGCTGATAGGGAAGTAGTAGCCCCCAGGGGCTAGTTTCTAATCTGAGATGGGACCTGGTTCCTTTGGACTGTTGTGTCTATTTGGTTAGCTTTGACCCATCTGCTCACTGGTACACAGTTTAAATTAAGGAGTGCTTACAAAAGCAATGGTAACTGATTTGAAAGAACAGCTCTACTGACCTATCCTGTTGCTTCCCCAAATCAATGTCGCAGCTTGCTGGCCCATTCACTGGGAAGTAGGAGAGGATGAGGAACCACTATGGGTTATTTCATACATATAGCTGGTCCCACAGCTCTGCGGTGACACAGCCAGTGGGCATGGGCCTTTTGGGGAGGGTCTGTGAGTTGTGTCACTCTGTGACTAAGAGCCTGGTACATGCTTTTTTCATCCCAAAAGTCATTCAGTGTCTCTGTCAGCAGCCAAGCAGTAGAGATTGTAAAGGTAAGACAGAGGAAAGAGTTGGAGCAGGCACATGGTTCGAGTGCATCTATTATTGCCCTCCTGAGGTAAAAAAATAATAATTGTGTATGTGGAGAGATAAGAACTGTTGCCCAAGGTAAAGACTAGGAGGAGTTTATTGAGAGACAAGACAAGGGTACTCCTCTTTCCCTGGGACATCCTGCCTTGGTCCCAGCAGAGCCATCCTGCCCCCTGTGCGGGGACAGGGATCTGCACTGGGTGTGCCTGCTGCAGAGTAGAGATGTGTTACAGGACCGGTCCCATTCCTGGCTAGGCAGTGTGGTGGGACCCTTTCCTTGCCCTGCTGGTGCTGTATGCATGGCTCCCTCTGGCTCTGGCAGTGCCCCCCCTCCACAGTGTCTGATGGGCTCCAGGTGCAAGGACCCAGGTTAAGCAGAACAGGCTTGGGAAGAGCAAGTGCTTGTGGGCAAGGAGAAGGGGCTTTGGGCAGCTTGGGAGAAACTTCAGGCTTTTGCAAAACATTTATTGATGTATTCATATATTGAGATGAAACAGTGCAGAGTCAAAGTACTGGCTCTTTCCTTGTGGACCGTGAACACCATTGACTTATGTGCATGGTACAGTGGAGCCTGTGGCCAAGATGCTCCAGCTTAGCTGTGTGCGTCTACCAATCTTGTTGTAGGGTTCAAAGAGAGTCCTGAGATCAAATGAGTATGTCCTCCCACCTGGTGGCCTGATGGAGACTGAGCTGGAGCTGACCTTCTCACTGCAGGTACCTTGCATTGCCTAGTCCCCTGGGCTCCCTGATGCTCCCCTCATCTGGCATTTCTCAGCAAGCATGGCTTTGAGGGCTTAGTGTGAATGGGACAGCCTCTGAGGAGGGGCCTCCTGTGGTTGCCCATGCTCAAATCATAACAGCACAGCCTCCTGCTGCTGTCCAGCTGCTCCATTGTGGGGTTATTTTGCTGGGCGTGGGGATTTGGAGGCTGATGCAGAGTGCAGGTGGCCTTTGAGGGACACCTCAAAGCTCAGCAGGTCAGATCCTGCTGTACATCAGCACAAGGAAGGGTTTCCTACTTGTGTGTCATGCTGAGCCCTGCCCTCATGCTGCCATCTTCCCCATGCTTCCCTTCCCCAGTACCCACACTTCCTCAAGAGAGATGGCAACAAACTACAGATCATGCTGCAGCGGAGGAAGAGATACAAGAACCGCACGATCCTCGGCTACAAGACCCTTGCAGTGGGCATCATTAACATGGCTGAGGTACAGAGTGCTGGGAACTGAGGGGAGCTTCGCATGGCCTCCCTGTGCCAGTACTGGGAAGGGAGCTGAGCCAGCTGGCAGGTGCTCGGTGCTGTGAGTGCTCTGGCTTGTTGGCTAGCTATAGGACAGAGGGGGTGGGCTGCCAGCTGCCATTGTGTCACCCTGGCAGAGGCCTTTTCTGTCTGCCTAGGTGATGCAGCACCCAACGGATGGCGGGCAGCTTCTGGGCCTGCACAGCAACATGAAGGATGTGAACATCCGAGTGGCTGAAATCAGCATCTACTCTTTGTCCAGTCAACCGATTGACCATGAGGATGGGAGCGTCCCTTCAGGTCCCAAAATCAAAGCTTCAGGTGCGTTAGAGCTCATCACAAACCTAAAGGCAAGCATTTGGGACAGGACAAGGGTAACGGAGTGTGTCCCAAGAGCCTGCCAGCAATATCATTCATTTCACTGGAACCACGACAGGCATTATGCTTAACTCTGACATCTGCGCTATCTGCTTTCAGATCGCTCCCCAGACATTGATAACTACTCTGAAGAAGAGGATGACAGCTTCTCCTCAGAGCAGGAAGCCAGTGATGATGCGGTGCAGGGTCAGGTAAGGGAAGCCTGGCACGGTGGCTTGTGCCTTAGTCCCATTTCTAGGCCAAGCATGAGGGGCTGAGGGTCCTGGTCACCCTGAGCTCTGTCCTCTCCCTTGTAAACATTTGTCATAGTTTCAGAGGGCAGAGAGCCACAATACCCGAGAGCAGGAAGAACTGTGGGCTGCCAGAGATTTTAGTAAGAACATGCTGGGTCTGAAAATGGTCAGATGTGGCAAGCCCATCCCAGCCCCGTGATGAGCTGTGCCGTGGCTGTTTGTTGTCCTCTTGTGGTTCCTACCTTCGAGGCCAAAAAAGACTTTGTGGTAGCCTGCTGATCAAGCACAGGGACAAACAGAGTCTTCCACATGACCTCTTCCATTGTGCTGGCTTAACATGTCACGACCCCATGTCCTTGGTAGTTGTGCGTATTGTTGAGGCTGGCAGCTTTTTGTGAGCTCAGGTGGTGCACCCTCTGAGCTAATGCTGCAGAGGGGAGAGCAGGAGAACAAGAACAACACCTGGGTCATGGAGGGCTGGTGAGTGCAGAGAGAAGAGTCTTAGGTTGTAACAAGGACTGTTGCAGGAAGTGCCTGTCTCTGCTGAATCTTGCTGGTATATGTCCCTCTGGAGGGGCCTTGGGGCAAAGGCACTTGCAAAGAAGGTCTGTTGGGGGACAGTGCTAAGGAGGGAGAAAGAACTACACAGAGAGAGGTGGGAGAAGTGAGAAGCAACACTGTGGATGCAGAGGGGACCAAAGCTTTTCAAAATGGTGCACAAGTATGGAGCAGGGGAATTTCTAGGAGGTGATGCTCCCTGCACTCTGAGTTACTCTGATACGCTGTGACCTTTTGCCTGCAGGATCTGTTTGATGAGGAGGATGACTTGAGGAAAACCAAGAAGGCTAGGAGGAAAATGATCCGAACCACATCAATGACCAGAGTAACATCAGCATTTACAACATGATCAAAGGGATGGAAGGGATTCACTTCTCCCCTCCTTGCAGGGAGCGAGGAGGGTTTGAAGGGGTTGCTGGCACCGGTGCAGAGCAGAGGAGAGAGCCCTTTGCTCTGAGAAAGGGCAAACCTCTTACCATTAATGAGTTAGCTTGCTGCTCAGAGCTATAGCTGAGCTCACGGTCTGTACTGTGTTTAACCTGGCGATGTATCAGTGATGATCTGTGTGCAACACAGTTTTGACTTGCTGCTGGACATGGTCTTTTCTCTTTCCTTCTCTGAGGAAGGGGAAGTTTGGCACAAGGAAGGGTGAAACATTAGTAGCTCCTCTGCCTGTCAGCAGAGACAGAGAGCAGAGAGGAGCTGCCCTGCCAGCCCCCTGTTCTCCAAGCATCTCCTCGTCCCCATCTGCTTTGGCCCTGCACATCCCTGGGCACCTTTTTCCCGAGTTTGTTCTCCATCTTTTCTTGCTTGAAGGCAGCATTCCTCAACCAGATGGTCTGGGGAGAAAGGGGATTTAAACTGAGAGAAAGTGCTCTTCCAGCTTATAGCAGAGAGAGTCTAAGTCCCTCCCTCATTCCCAGATAGAGCAGCTTCTTGCAGAGTTCCAGATTTAGTCCAAATCCTACAGCAAATATAAAGAGCAAGGCAGATCGTAGCTGACCTTGGGCCTGTGGACCCAGAAAGGAACTGATAGCATGTTAAAAAGAGCAACCATGTCCTCTATGTTATTCATCTTGGAATGTGGTTTAATAGTTTTGCTGATCTTTTTTCCTCCCTTGTTTTGTTTTAGCAACCAAACTTCAAGCAGAAATTTGTGGCTTTGCTGAAGAGGTTTAAAGTGACAGAGGAGGTAAGAAATGGGAAGGCTGCCCCACCTGCCAGTCTTTTGCAGATGTGTAGGTGTCAGAGTTCTGGTTCACACCCACTGGGAGCACAAGGCATGAGCTGCTGGTGCCTGAGGGTGTTACCAAAGGTGGTGTGAGATGTGACACAGGTTGGGCCTTGGCTTTTCCAAAGCCTTCTGCCTCAAGAAGGCATCTCTGAGTCTCATGCCCAAATCAAGCACCCCTTCCTGTTGGGGAGAGGAGCCAGGGGCAGAAGGGTACTGTCATGCATTGGCCCTGTCCTAGGAATGGGCATTGCAGGGACAATCCTGTTCCTAACTGAGAGCAGGCTAACATTAGCCTGGGGGTAGCTGACCTTGTCTGGGAGCCTGCATTGAGAGTGCGGCACACCAGTGGAGGTCCTCACAGATGTCTTTGCTCCCAATAAGTATGATGGGTGTCTGAGACTCCTTCAGATGTTGTGCTCATGGCACCCTCCTTTAGCCCAATGACAGCATCACTTGCTTCTTCCATAGCCTGTATTTGGCTTCCTGAGGTGGGAACAGTGCCATGGTATACCTTGTGTCTGGGAGAGAGCTGGTATGTGCCTGACTCAGGATGCAGATAGCTCCATATCTCTTCATTACCCTCTGGGCTTGGTCCCACAGGTCCTGGACTCTGACCCTGTAGACCAGACCCAAGAGGTGGAGGAAGACCTGGGCTTGCTCTATGACAGCCTGGAAGAATGCAACAACAGTGACAGTGGTCCAGAGATTGAGGACAATGAGAGCGTGCACAGCACACCCAAGCCCACCCTGAGGTAAGAGTTGCAAGGAGTCACAGGCCAGCAGCAGAGTCTGTGAGACCTGGAGAAATGCCCTCTGATACTTGTCTGTTGCCTAGGCTAATGCAGGCATTGTCTTGTTGCCACTCCCATTGCCATCTTTTATTGGTACCCCCGAGCTCACTTGCATATCCTGTTTAATAAACTCAAAACTGCCCATTAAAACTGACTTCCTTCACATTTAGTCTGATTTAATTTCATGTCAGCCCATCATCTTACCCTTACTGATCTGCTGGAGGAGTACTTACTTGATCTAAGCCCACGCTGTTCCCAGCTCTCACATCTTTCTGCTAACAGTCCTGGCTCTCCACACTGAAGCATGCCTGTCTTTTGAGCATTTTGTGACTGCTTGAGACAGTCCTTACGTCCCTGTGAGATCTGCATGCTGCATTCCCACCCTTTGTGGAGACATGTGACTAGCAACCATCAGTGATGTTCCTCACTGAATTTCCCAGGCACCCAAGTGGCTTGACTTGCTCTGCCAAGCACTGTTGACTTGGCATGGAGGTCTCTAGTGGACCATGCAGTGAAACCAGGCTTTTCTGCCTCATAATCTGCATTCACCCCTCCTCTCTGTTCGTGGCTGTTCTGTTTCCATGCTGTACTTCTGTGACAAAGTTACCTTTTATTGTTTTTCTATTTGGCACTGGGTCTCTTCTAACCAAGCCAAACTTACTTGTCGTTATTGTTTCTATACTTAAGTATTTAAATATAGTTTGGATTAGTTGGAATCTCTGTGAAGGTACTTAGCCGGGGTAACAGAATTGGCCTGCCACATGCAAACTGTTTGAAATTAAATCTGCTGGATTCAGGAGCCCATGGGACACCAGGGAAGAAAAAGGAACATGACAGAAGTAGTGTTTTCCACAAACCTAGAAGTTGTTGTGAAGGAGGCAGCAGGTGTGTGGGCACAGGAGAGCTGCTTAGGTGGTCTGCTTAGTCTCTAAAAGGAGTTTCACATGGTTTATCAAAGGAAACAAAGGTGCTGTGGGAGAGAAAGGATGGTCTTTTTGTGTTCAGATAACAGTTTATGTATGTAAACTATGTTAAACTATGTAAACTATTAAAAAAAAAAATCTATTGAGAGTATTTAAATACAAGACCCCACCCTCGTTCTGCAAGTGCCTATTTGCAAACATGTGGTCACTGGGAGAGCATCTCAGAGTAAGTGCTGCTTAGCACTTGTACCTGCCACTACAGTCTTCCTTGTGTGTTTGCTGTTGTCTATGGTAGGACAGTCTTTTGGGCTCTGCGTTGTTTTTCAGCCTGTTCACAGTGTCCCTGCCTTAGTTTGCTCTCTAGTGCCTCAATTTCTGGCAGTGTTGAGTGTGTATCCCTTTGAATTCACATTACTGGGTCTATACTTTTTCTAAGGAGATGATGGAGGCAACTGCCAAGGTCTTTAGTACAGACTGCATGGTTCCAAGGCCTTGCAGAGCCTTCTCAGCTGGTGATGACCTTCCAGACCAGCTGGTAAATTAAAGATGTGATCCCCATGTTGGATCTATTTATTGGCATAGGCAGCTTTGCTAGACACTGTGAAGGTCTCTGTGGAGCAAAGGCTCCCTAGGGTAGTCCTTAAGGGTGAGTAGTGGCCAGTGCCCTGGATTGGGCCAGTGGTGTTGGAAGCAGATTGCCATCATTTTAATCAGCCAGGGAAGCCATGCAGCTATATGCTGCTCCTGCACTGGGGGCAAAACGGGAGCTAGAACTGAGGCTGTTAGGTAAGACCTCAGCAGTCAAAGCCTTTGATTGAAGATCTGAGGTGAAGGAGTAAATGTCTCCATAAGTGTCTGGGGAAATAGATGGGGGAGATGGGGCTAATTTATTGAAAACAGAAGGAGGCTGTGCAGAAGAGATGGGATTTACCTAAATCTCAACCTGCTGAGACTCAAGCTCAATTGTGCCTATAAGAGATCCTTTAAACTGTGCAACAGGGAAAGCAGAGAATTGCAGAAGGGCTCTGTGCTCAGTGTGACACATCCTCTATGGATGAAAGCTTCTGAACTACAAGTGAGAGAGGGTAGAAACAGACACATGGAAAAGCGGGAGAGAGGGAAAGGGGGAGAGAAGCCCATTTAAATGAAGTGTTGAAAGCTAGACCAAATGCACATAATCTAGACATATCCAAAGGCTAAGAAAAAGGAGGGGATGAAGATACCTTTTTGAGGTGCCAGTGGTGCCAGGGGTATGTAACTTTCTGGTGGCATTACTGGGACAGTACAGAGGAGTGCGGGAGAGATACTGACTGGGGAGTGAATTATTAGAGAACTTAGATATTTTCTAGTTTGACTGTTAATTTACTAATATAGTCTGTATCGATTGAAATTGCTGATGGAGAGAAGGCTAGTGTAGAGTAATGACAGGGTGGTGACAATGCCTGAGATCCTGTAGCAGAGATTAGAGGGATGGAGAGAGCAGAAATGTGTTAATAACCGGAGATGTCATTTATCCCTGTGTGACCTGGAGAAAATGTCCCACCAGGGCACAATGCCGACTCTAAACTTGTAGTTTTGGTAAATGAACGTGTTGTGAAACAGTTGGTCACAAAGCCAGTAAGAGGAAAATTGAGCCTGACTTTTCCCAGCCAGTGTATAAGCACTGCTGCTGAAGAGCTGCTCTGTGCTGGGGACCATCACTTACTGAGGTGAAATATCCTTGTAGGAGCAGTAAAAGCAAAGAACTTGAGAAACACTGCTGTGCCTGGCAGCACAGGGTGTTGTATACAAATGAGGAAATGTGTTAAAAGGAAAGTAGAAGAGTAGCCAGGATGTTCAGCGGTCTGTAGGTGTCCTGAAAACAATGGAAACTCTGGCAGAGTCCCAACGGAACAACTCTTTATATCCTACACTTCTGTGGCCAACCCTGGAAACCTGCAGCCTGATATCCCCATCGGCACACCAGCCAATTCAGTAGAAACTTTTCCTGGGAGTTAATGAGCAAATAGATCTGTACAGTTTAGAGGGAAGCTGGCTCAGGTCTCCTGCAGGAAAGTCACACATTTCAGATGGGCTGCAGTTGCTGCAAAGGTCCTGGGAAAGCTGACAGGTGAGATCCGGTGATAGACCCCACTTTTTTCCTAAAGACTGGTCTTTGAGCAGTGCACATTGTGTGGAGAAGGTCCTTGGCAAATAAATAATGGGTGAAAAAAGAGGCAACAAAGGTGGAAACTAACACTGTGGTAGCAGAGACAGTCCTGCTGCCTCAAGGGTGCTCCTGTATTGACCATTCTGACTTGGGAACAGGACTTTTGGAGTTGCACTGCACAGCTCTACCAAAGCATCAGCTCAGAGACCTAAAAAAAAGGCAAATTTAAGTGCTGAGGAACAAAACCCAAAGGACACTGCTGTGCACAGGGCAGAGATGTGGTTCTGTGTGTGATAGTGTGATCTTCAGAGCTCTGGGAAATGGGAAAGCAGAAAGGGAAGGTGGAAGCTGCTGCTGGAAGCATGCAGTAGCAGCAGTCAGAGGCAAGAAGCTCTCCCTGGAAAAGAGAGAGTAGAAGGCAAAGCTGCAGCAATCTGTGGAATCCGTGGTGGAGCAGAGCGGGGCAGAGAGGTTCAGCAGCACATTGGAGTTGTGGTGTTGAGAGAGACCAAGTACCAGTGAGATGAGGCAAAATGGTGGTTCCTCACCCCTCACTGCAGTGGTAGGGGATCACCTGAGAGGGTAATCGCTGCTGGTCATGAGACAGGGACGCTGCTTCCAGCTCTCTGGGGTCAGAGGTTTAGCCCTCTTGGTCTAGGGGTGGCCTCATCCTGCTTCTCCACCCAGCGTTGTTGCAGCAGACCATGGTGTGTCAGGCTGGTAGTCTGCTGGCAGGGCTGCTCCTAGGCTGTGAGTTACTCGGACACTTGGGTGTTTGTACCTGTGTCCCACTGGGGACTTCTCCACAGTGCTCTGTGCTTGGACAGGCCAGTGGGGGTGTGCTGGGACCATGGTGACTTTGTTCCTCCCTTATTCCTGCCTTTTTCTCTCCCGTCTGTCTGTCTGTCTGTCCGTTCGTCTGTCTGTTTCTCTGCAGGCGTTTCTTTGAGGGAGTCTCTCATTCTGGTTCCCAGACTGAGATCGGCAGTCTGCACAGCCAGAAAGGGCAGGATCAAGAGTCGGGCAGCCCTGTGAGTTACACCACCACCACCACCTCTTGCCCCCTTCCCTCCCCAGCAAGCCCAGCATCCCCACAGTCCCTGCAGCTCCCTCTGAGACCACAGCTCCTGGCCACACCTGCCTGGGGCTGCTCCTTCCCTTCTTTCCTCTTCTTTTTCCCAGTGTAGGCAGACAGGTAGCAATGGGGGGCATCCTCTGGGGCCGGTCCCAGGGGGATGCCGGGCTCCCCTGTGGGAGTATGTGTTCTGTGAGACCAGGCATGGGTCACTGGTAGCTGCCCCGTTTGGGGTGCTCCATCTTGCTCTTGACCCCACTCCTTGTCCCCCAGGGTGAGGCAGACAAGCGGAAGCCAGGAGTGCTGCGACCACAGGAAGAGCCAGGAGTGGAGGTCCCTGCAGTGGTGAGTCCAGGCTATGGGATGTGGATGGGAGCAGGATTGGGGAGACAAGTAGATTGAACTGGAGAGCCTCAAGGATTGAAGGAGGGTTAGGGTCATGCAGGACATGCAGCCCAGCCCCCTTGAGGCCCTGTAGCCTTGACTCTCCAGCAGATACACCAGGCCTACCTGGATGGAGGCACCTGTGGGTGCAGGGAGAGCAGTGTGTGCAAATGACTCTGTGTGGCCCTCAGGAGCTGGCTGCAGAGGAGCCGTGTTCACGACTGGCCCCTGCGGAGGCTGCCACAAGGGAGGGCAGTGTGGACAGACTGGCCCAGCTGGGCCCCGGGACCAAAACCGAGCTCCCCAGTGCTGTGTCCCCCAGGTAAGACAGGTCTGTGTGCCATCCCAGGGCTAAGAGGGCTGACCCTGGCTCCCTGGAGTGAGTGGGGGTTGGTGGAGGTGGAATTTCCTCAACAGCGTTGCTTCTCCTACTTCTCACTCACAGCAAGGCAGAGAGCAAGCAGTTGTGGCGTCCCCGCAGCACCTCTGTGAAGGACCGGCAGAGCTCAAAGGGACAGGGTGGCCGCGCCAGCAGCCTGGACAGTGAGAGCTCTCCAGACTCATGGCACAGCACCCAGGTGAGGCCCTGGAAGACAACTCACCCAGAGGCTTCTCACTGGAGAGCCCTGCTGGACCTTCAGCTGAGGGCAGAGTGGCCAAGACAGCCAACTGGGGTTAACCTTCATGATGATGCTGTTGTAGGTGCCCCGAAAGTCTGTTTATGATCAGCTGAACCAGATCCTGGTCTCAGACGAGCAACTCCCTGAGAGCATTGTGCTGGTGAATGTTGCTGAGTGGCAGGGGCAGGTGAGTAGGTGTGATGGGAGCTGGATGCATGAGGGGAGCTGCAAGCAGGATCCCAGGGGATTCTCCCAACCATGTCAGGGTATCCTTGGGAAACTGCCCTCAGCTGTGCCATCCTCTTCCCCCAACTTCTTTTGGATAGACAGTGCATTTGCACAGTACTAAGCCACATGTACAAGTCTGGCGTGTCTCCTCCATCACGTGCAACACCAGCATTGCTGAATCTTCAAAGCATGATGCCCTGAGCAGTTCCAGAAAGGATGGCTAATGGACTTGTACCTCGTGCCCTTGCTGCTGGATCCTAGATCCCAGTGACTGTGCTGGTCAGAGCTTTGTTCGGTGCCCTGACAGAGGCACTGGACTCCATCTGCTGGTGCCAGTCCTTGGAGGCAGCAGAGGTGTTGTTTCCTACTCAAGATGGGAGAGCGTAGCCTGCTGCTCCCAGGAAGCATTAACTGCATTGTCAGAGTAGGGATCTCTGGACAGGGAGGTATGTGAGGCCTTCTGTCTCATGCTGATCACCATCATGTCCTTGTGAGGACAGACCTAGCCCCTGACAAGCACCTGCGCTCCCCCTGCATGGAGGAGTTGACTGCTAAAGGTGAGGAGGACCATGTGTGTGTGTGCAAACATGCAAACAGTGCTGGTGAGACCCCACTGGACAGTGCTGGAAAATCGAGGAAGGATCTGTGGCAGATGAAAGGGCTTCTCAGTAAGAAATAGTAGGGTCTTGACCCAAGCCACATGTCTTTGGTGTGTTCCTGCTCTAGCCCTTGTCCTGATGGAGAAAAAAAGGAGCAATGCCCATTCCCAGACCCTGTCATGGCATCTTCTAAGTGCCCTTGTGTAGCACAGCTGCCTCTTTTACCACTGTTCAGCTGTACAGACACCTGAAGAGGCACAGAAAGATTTTTGAGTGCCACAGTGGGAGAGAGCAAAAGAAGGGAATGAGCAGGAGGGACTTAGCCTAGAGCTGGGTCCTGCTGTCAGATAGCAGGATTTAGATCAGAGGCTCCCTGGACCAAACCCTTTATCTCAAGGAGCACAATCTGGGGTTTGGGCCAGTTTTGCCCTTGCCATAGCTGGGTGGTGACTGCTGTGCTCAAAGGTAAGAGCAGGGAGCTAGGGCAGCCAGCCCACTGGAGCAGAGCTAGGAGGAGTGGAGCTGCTCGGGCATGCAGCCAGGGGTGACCTGATGGTTTAAGCCTCCCGGCCCATCATGGGTAGAAACAGGGGCCAGGGTAGGGATGGATGGCCTGCATAGCCGGGTGTCTCCTGCATAGGAGGTGTCTTAACCTGAGCTCTCTGAATTTTATAGTACGTGAGTGAGCAACTCCAGGCGCACAAGCAGTTGGTCGTATCTACCTGCTCCGTGGCAGACATCCAGGCAGCATTCAACACCACTGTCTCCCGCATCCAGCGATAGTGAGTACAGCTTGGGCTCAGCCTGGTAGACTGCAGAGAAGGGCTGGGAAGGGCTCATTAGGACCCTTTGGGATTGTGAACACAACTGTAGGAGCAGGGGAAAGTGGGGGATCCTGGTGCTGGTTGTGCCCAGCAAACTGGAAATTGTCAGTAATGGGCCGGCCTGACAGCACACATACCCCGCGTGTTGAGCCTCTGCATGTCCCTCACAATCTCCTTGTCTCTCCCTTTGGCAGCTGTAACTGTAATTCCCACATGCCTCCTCCGGTGAAGGTGGTGGTGGCAGGGGACCAGAGCTACCTGAGCGTTGTCCTCCGCTTCTTTGTGGAGCAGCTGGCCAGCAAGACACCTGACTGGCTCAACTATCTTCGCTTCTTACTTGTGCCACTAGGTGAGAGCCACAATGAGCCCGGCCCCAGGGCTGTCCTCTTCCACCACCTCAGGCTCCCTGGCCTGGAGCCTATGTCACTCTTCTCACCCACAGGCTCTCACCCTCTTGCCAAGTACCTGGCCTCGGTGGATAACAAATACAGCACCCTCTTCCTGGACACAGCGTGGCGGGAGCTGTTCAGCAGGGCTGAGCCACCCATTGCAGGTGAGGAGTGGGGTGGGCCTGGGGCTGGCAGTGCCCTGAAGGGGAGCCCAGCTGCCACAAGACCCTCATGGCTCTTTGCACCTGCAGACACTGTGGACATTGCGGGCCGCGTCGCCCAGTTCATCGCTGGAGCCAGCCTGTCTCACCAGCTCCCCATCTCTGAGGCCATGCTGACATACAAGCAGAAGAGGTGAGCACAGCCCCAGGGTGCATCCTGCCTCATGCGGCCCCGGTCCGGGCTGTTGCTTGGTACAGGGCTGTGGGAGACGGGGGACAAACGAGTGAGGCCCTGTGCTCTACTTGGCCGGTGAGCAGCATGGTGCTGAGGGGAGCTGGGGTTCCACAGTTAGAGGCTGTCAGCACCATCCCCTGCCACCCCCTGATGCGCTCGGCCCCTCCAGAAGCTGTGGGCTGTGACGGCCCCGAGGTTGGGGACCAGCTGCCAGGGCTGGGGTGGGCGGGGCTGGGGGCCGCGCGCCGGAACTANGAAGAGAAGTCTCTATTTTGATTTTTATATCAGGTATTGGCTTGTGCTTGCTGTGCCGCTGCCTGGCCCTCCCCCCTTCTCCCCATGTGCGTCCATCCCTCTTGCCGTGCAGAGGAGCCATGACCCCCAAAGCGGGGCAGGGCTGCCCTCCCGCATGCAAGCCCTCTCCCAGCACTGGAGGGGCCGACTCCTTGCCTCCTTGTGTAGTGTGCCCTGTGCTGCCATGTTGGGGACAAGGGGTCCCATGGGAGGGAGGGCAGAGGAGATGGTCCTGGTGGCCACGAGCCAGCATGGGCCCCTGCCAGCCTGGGGGTCCCTGGGCCACAAGGCTAGCCATATGGCACTTGATGCTCAGCACATCCGGACCCTGACCGGCCTCTCTTTCTTGTGCAGCCCCGATGAGGACTCCTGCCAGAAGTTTGTACCCTTTGTGGGGGTGAGTGTGTTGAGGGGCCAGTGGGAAATGGGGGCTAGGGGTAGAGAGGGGCAGTGCACAGCCCTCCTGATACTGGGAGTCATTGAGTTGCCTGTCCTTGCAGGTGGTGAAGGTGGGCCTGGTGGAGCAGTCCTTCAGCGCCTCCGGTGAGTCCCTGAGAACCCACAGTCCCTGGCTCCTTACTCCTCTGGGGAGAGGCCCTTGTTGGTGTCCCCCAACCGCCCCCCCAACCTACACTCTTCCTCCCCAGTGGACTCTGATGATGCCACAGTCTGCACACCCTCCCTGCTGAGCTCCGTGCCAGCCACTGGTGGAGTGGCCCCCTATGGCAAGGAGACCGTGAGCACCCCGCCACCCTCCCCGTCTGTCAGCAGTGGCCTCTCAGGTGCTGGGTAAGGAAGTCCCACTCGGTCTGGGCAAGTGCTGGGGTGGGAGGGTTTGAGGTGCTCCTGGTGAGGCTGATGCTTCCTGCGTTACTGGGCCAATGTGTTCCCAGGGCAGGCTGCAGCAGGGCTGTGGGCAGGGAGAGGGGCAAGGACAGCACCTGTATACTGCATGGTGCTGCCCCTCTTGCCCAGGTCTCTGAGCCCTGGTGTGGAGGTGATGGGCCTGCAGGTGGACTACTGGACAACACAAGGATTGGACAGGAAGAAGGAGGGTGAGAAGCGGGAGACAGGTATCAAGAACACACTCAAGAGCAACTTCCGCTCACTCCAGGTCAGCCGCATCCCTGGCACAGGGGAGCTGGTGCCCCCTAGCACCATGGCCATGACCGTGGTCACCAAGGAGAAAAATAAGAAAGGTAACCAAGCCCACCCTAGGGTGCTCAACAGCTTGGGGGGCCACAGTTCATGCCAAAAAGGGCAGGGGGGGAGCCCACAGGAGGGCAAGGCTGAGATCTGCAGCCAGCCCTGGGGTGAGGGCTCCCACCCAGGGCCAGATGAGGGTATCCTAACTTTGGCCCTATCTGTCCTTGAACCCTCAGTGATGTTCCTGAGCAAGAAACCAAAAGAGAAGGACCTGGAGCCCAAAAGCCAAGTCATTGAAGGGATCACACGCCTCATCTGCACAGCCAAGCACCAGAACACCATGTTGCGAGGTGAGGGAAGGCATGAGCCCCACGGGGCTGCAGGGAAGGCAAAGGCCTGTGGAGCAGGGCTGTGCCTCACTGCACCCTCTCCTCTCAGTCTCCATAGATGGGGTAGAATGGAACGACGTGAAGTTTTTCCAGCTGGCAGCACAGTGGCCAACACACGTCAAGTACCTCCCTGTGGGCATCTTTGGCTACTCGAAGAATGTGTGAGATGCGGGGGCTGCCCTGTGATGGAGCTGCGGAGGGTTGCAGAAGGAGGCAGGGAGACTGAGTGATGGATACATTCTTGTCCCCTCTCTTCTGCGGCCCAACCCCTGCCTGCCATGCAGAGGGAGATACCACACCCGCACTGCTCCCTGTGGGCCGAGACCCGTGAAGGTG
Organism: Pedionomus torquatus; assembly: GCA_013398155.1. Taxonomy (NCBI): domain Eukaryota; kingdom Metazoa; phylum Chordata; class Aves; order Charadriiformes; family Pedionomidae; genus Pedionomus; species Pedionomus torquatus. Next base: position 1,034 of record VZRU01017028.1, on the reverse strand, counting down.
AGGCCAGTGAGATCGGGTTCATGCACCCTCCAACACCAGCCAGGGCCCCATGCCACCTGCCTCCCATGACCCCCAACAGCAGCCTGGGAGAAGGGTTGGCACCAGCCAGCAGAAACCCAGAAAAGGGCTCTGGGCCCCGCTCTCCCCAGATGCACCTGTCAGGCCAGCTCCCCAACCAGCCGGGGCCCCAGCTGGGCTGGGCCCAGGCAGGTTCCCCAGTGCTGGAGCCAGCAGGATTGTTTGTGGTGGGGGACAGGTGAGGAGCAGTGCCCACCAACCTTGTGCCACCCCTCGCCAGCCCCACTGCCAGCCTCTTGTTGCTGTGCTTGGCCCTGCCCTGCAGGGCTGAGCCTCAGCAGCTTTTCTAGTCCCCCTGCAGCCCTGCTGCTGAGGCTGGCCTAACGCTGCTGAGGCTGTCCCCCTCATCTCCCCATCCTTTCCCAACCAGCCCTGCCCCGTGGTGCTGCCAGCTGGAGGTGTGGCATTGGGGCACCTGGGTTTTTTTTTTACAAGATTCTATTTTTTTTAAATTTATTGTACGGTTACTTTTCGGGATTAATTTTAATAAATTAATGCTGGTACCATTATGTCAGGGACGTGTGTGTGTCCCTCCATGCCTGAGGGCATGGCCAAGTACAGCTGGGAGGCTATGGCAACTGCCACCACTCCAGCCAGCACAGCTGTCAGGGTGGCCCAGGTGCAGCAACTGGTGGCATGACCTGGCCCCCCTCCCAGAAGAGGCCAGCTGAGCTGTCAGACAGACTACCAACTGGGACTGGTGGAGCTTGGCTTGTTTATTGAAAATACAACCTGCAAGCACTTAGGAAGAGCCAGACTGGACCCAGCTGTCTCATACCAGCCCAGCTAGATCCTTTTCTATCTGAAGGTAGAAAAAGTCTGTCTCCTTTCAGCAGAGGCTGGATTTGCTGCTGTCTTGATCTCTACGGTCTGGAAGGCAACCTGGGGCTGGACCTGAGAGGTAGGGGGTGTTGTGGGTTCAGCCGAGATGTATTCCAAGACATGAGGCCTCTCCT